>OZ012741.1:27362801-27695301 GCA_963859935.3 Lathyrus sativus
AACCCCTTAAGTTCAAAACTTCTACTCAGACCCTCGATCCGAAATTCTTTTCTCACACGCATCGTCTAAGACTTCTTTACTCAAATTCAAAATCTAAGGCTTCACTTCTTAATAAAAACAGATCTAGACTTTCAATGCTCAAGAACATAATAAGAGACTTACTTGGCTCAAGCTTTTCAACTAGAGACTTTTATACTCAAGCACTTAGCAAGAGACTTTGATCTAAACTGCTAAACAACATGTTCAGCAGAATAGAGAACAAGTTGTACTTGAAACAAATATCAGAGGTACAAGAAAATCACCATAACAAAGACCTAAAGCTCTTGAGATTTCTAGGATATTTAATGTTTAAGAAATCTTAAGGCTTTTACAAATACAACCTACAATAGAAATTCTGCATACTCGATTGTGTTGATAATTGCTAATCTTGTTACTCCTCCATCATGTGGATCCTTGTTAAAGATTCGGTTTGGACCTTCAGCTACTTATATACCAATTGCAGAATGTAGCACCCCAAATTTATTGGAATATTTATTTAATTTATTTAAATATGAATATTCGCATTTTCGGTGATTTTCGGTGGTTGGTGCGAGTATTGAGAATTATGGATTTTGGGTTATTTATTTAAATAATAGTATATAATATGAATATATTGGTATTATTGTTAATTTAAATAAATATAAGTTAACTAAGGGCAAATTGGACAATTAAGGAGGAGTTAGTTAGGGTAATATTGGAAAAGCCCAATTTATAGGCCCAAGGTTAGGTTTAACAAAAAGGAATTTTGAGGAAATTAGGATTCATTCTTGTTAGACCGTGAAAAGGAAGAAATAAATGACAGAGCTCTGAGGAAGAGGATTGAGGCAAAAGTTTTGCAAGGTTTTCTAAAAACCAAGGAGAAGGCTTAGAATCGGCAATTAAGGTATGAAGAGTATTGTCATCATTGTTTTCAATGTGTGATTTCAATGTGTTTAAAGCTGATTTAAGGGTTTAAAGGGTTTGAGGCTGATTTTGAGATAAAGGGAATTAGACCTTCGTGGCCAAAATCTATTATTGAGGTTTTAACCGTATAGGAATTTGAACTGATGGTCTGATAGGTTTGAGGGAAGGTAGGCCTTCGTGGCTAAAATTTGTTGTTGAGGTTTCAACCCTGTAGGGTAATTAGATTGTGAGAAACTCTAATGACTATGGTGTAGTTGTAATTAAATTATGGGAATTAGGGCGTGAATATGATACGTGATCGGCCTAATAAGTCGTAGATTTTGTGCCTTTATCGCAGTAAGACCTTAGGAATGATTTAGGTATGTTTTTGGGGCATTGGGGAAGTGAATCGTTGGACCTATGGGTTGATTTTAGGTCATGGTGCGTAACATCGTTTTGCTGTAATCGCGTGTTAGCACAACGAAGAATCCTTCGCACAATGAATAAACTCGCCCAAGACTCGCACAACGAACTTGCTAGCGAACGTAGCAGAGTTTCGTGAATTCTGATTTTGTGCAGTGATGCCTTGATGTTTTGATGCTGTGATTTCTTTGATGAATTAATATGAGTATGACTGTGATTTCTATGTGATTAGTACATGATTATATGATGATTCCTATGATGTAATGATGTTGAGCTATGATGATATTTCCATGAGTTTTAATGATTCTATGATGACATGATATATGATGATGATTGTGATGATGATGATTTTGATGAATGATGATGTACCTATGTTGTTATTATGAGGATGATTATTGACGTGTGCATCTGGACTTTGGTTCAGGACTTTGATTTCTTTGGCTTCAGTCCCATTGTGCGGATGTGAGGTATTTTGATGTGCTCCGGTTCTCATGTGGAATCGATCCTATGGATGGGGATCTATGGAGGATTGATGGCCCAGTGTCCATCGAGCTGTGATGATTGGTACCACATGCATGAGTCTTGTTGCATTTGCATTTATGAGATAATCTTGAGTAATTTATGATGTTGTGGCCTTTGATGCCCATTGATGAACATGATGATGCATAATATGAAAATGACGATGTTTATATATTGGTTTCCTATATTGATTATTATGAATCATTTTACTCACACTGCCTGTTTGAATGTTGCCTCCACGTGGGTAACGTAAAGATGATCAAGTTTAGTCGTGGATGTCGTCGAGGACTTTTGAAGTTTTGGGTCGTTGGCCATTGTGGTTGACTTAGAGGGTCTTGCTCTGATAGTGTAACATCGGGTTGGGGTCTTCGAGTCAAACCTTATTTTATTGATGTTTTGTTATTTTGATTGCCTTGCGGAGCAAGGAAAACTTTGGATTATGCCTTTTTGAGCTCCGCTGCCTTTTGAGCAATTTTTGATAACTTTTGGAAAAAAACCCGTTATTTACAGAGCCTTGACCTATATTTGATTTATTGGAAAATGTACGCCCTTTGAGGTGATTTTTTTTAGTTTAATATTTTACTCTGATAAATGTGAATATTTTGCCATTAAAATTGTGGGGTAGAAAAGGGTGTTACACAGAAGACTATCTGTTGGAGAGATAACTTTATCAAGTGTCTTTGCTTTCTTCATAGCAAAAGAGACGTTGAAGATAGATACATCAAAAGATCTTGATCCATTGTTTAATGTGTTTAACCATTAAGTCTTCAAAGAGATCCTGTACTATAAAGCCGTTGAGAGTTGATATCTGTAAAGCATGCCAACTTTTCTTGAGCCTTGTGAACTAAGACTCTAGCTGACAAATTGATTTGATAATGCAACTTGCTTTCTGCAGTACGGATGGCTTCAGCTTTATCACTAACTTTGAATGATCACCAGAAGCCAATTTACATTCACCAAGTATATAGAAAATTATGTTTCTTCTTTTGATGCTAAGACCTTTAGCTTTAGAGTCTACGCATGACATCACTTAGAGAATGTTTTTCAGATTGGATAAATACCTTTTTTGCTCCCCTAAGTATACCCTTAGGTTCAGATTGGTCCCTTAATTATTTTTTGTGTCAGATTGGTCCCTCGATTCTTTAAAACGTGTCATATTGGACCTTTTCGTCTAATTAGCGACGAAAAAAATTCAAAAATCTGTCACTAATTAGACAAAAAGGACCAATATGACACATTTTAAATAGTTAATGGACCAATCTGACACAAAGAATAATTAAGAGACCAATCTGAACCTAAGGATAAAGTTAAGGGACCAAAAAGGATATTTTGCCTTTCAGATTCTGCACCACAAGAAGCTAGCAATTTAGCTTCTCTCAAGTGTTCCCTTGTATATCAGATTTTGAATATATATCTACAAGTATTAGAACCTGCATACATGAAACACACATTAAATATCTACAAGGATATTGCTCTTTTAATAATTTGTTATCATGAAAACCCAAGGAATATATGTCATGAACAAATCTTGTTCTAATAGAGGTAACAAATACTTTGTCACTTTCATAGATGATTTCAATCAAAAACTGTTGATTTACCTGATCCAGAAGAAAAGTGAAATGATCGAGGTATTTAACAAGTTTAAATCTATGGTCGAAAGACAAAGTGGTCGAAAGCTCAAAATTCTAAGGAGTGATGGTGGTGGAGAGTATGTATCGAATGACTTCGACACATTATGTGAGAAAGAAGGGATTATGCATAAGGTGGTGCCACCCTACACTCCATAGTAGAATGAGATTGCAGAAAGGAAGAATAAAAACATCATGAATATGGTGAGACGTATGTTGAAAGACAATCACCTACCTAAATAATTATGGGGAGAAGCTGTGTCGACTGCAACATATATTTTTAACAAATGTTTGTCCAAGAAGCTAGAAGGAATTATGCACAGAAGAGTATTGGTCTGATGTCAAGCCTAGCTTGAGTCATCTGAAGGTATTCAGATCTATAGCACATGGATATGTGCCAGATCAGTTGAGAAAAAAACTTAATGACGTGTCGAGTCAAATGATCCTAATAGAATATCATTTGACTGGAGGATACAAGTTGTTCGACCTAGTGAACAAGCAAGTAGTGATCAGTAGAGATGCAATCATAGATGAGCTTAAGGAATGAGATTGGACTGAAAATTTCAAGAAAGATTCAGTGAGAATATTATATGAAGAACCAACAAGTGAAGTCAAAAGAGAAGTATGACAGGAAGAAATAAGAGGTCAAGCAAGCATAAGCAGACCTCAAAGAACAAGATACATGCCTGTAAGGTTGCAAGAATGTGTTATTACATCAAATGTTGTGGTCGATGATGAAGGTGAGCTGGTACACTATTATTGCTATCCATATGTCGAACCTGTCAATTCAACCGATGCATTAAAGGATTTGAAGTGGGTGAAAGCAATGAGTGAAGAACTAAAGTACATCGAAGTCAACAACACTTGGTCACTTGTCAAATTTCCTCAAGAGAAGAAGGGAAATAGATGTGAAGTGGGTATACAAGGTGAAGTTGAATCCCAAAGGATAAATAACTCGATACAAGGAGAGACTTGTGGCAAAAGGATTTCTTCAAAAATAAGGAATTGACTTCGACGAAGTTTTTGTACATGTTGCTAGGATCAAAACAATCAGGTTGGTTGTTGGTCTAGAAAACATGAACAACTGACACATATGTCAGATGGATGTGAAATGTGCATTACTGAATGAACCCTTAGATGAAGAAATTTATGTTGTAGAACTAACTGGGTTTGTGAAGCAAGGTGAAGAAAGCAAGGTATATGTAGCGGGGAAATTTGTGAGTGTAAGCAATTGATTAACTTAACTAAAAAATGCAAGAGTCGCCACCACACTTTTATTTTATCCAAAAAAGGAAATGAAAAAGAGCAAACAAAACCTAAGAGTTATAAAACAAGAACAAGAATAGAGATCGGGTAAGGGGGTTGGTTACGCAATGGGAAGGTGTTAGCACCCAAAATGTCTATAGTACTCTATAGGAGCCCTTTGAAATATCTACACTTTTTGGTTTGAAAATGGTTCGTTTGAAAGAAAATTGGGGAGATAAGAAGAGAATTGTTTTTAAGATTTCTGTGTCTGGAGAGACTTACCGCCTCATGCCTACGTACCCACAAAGTGCAATATAGGATCAAAACCTCGTAGTTCATGGTACAAATAACAAAAATTTGTTGGTTTTGATTGATTTTAAATGTAAAGATAATTCATCATTTTAAGGAGAAACCTACGACTAGTCACCCACAAGTATAAGACAATATTTGCATCACCTAAAGATAGAGGATTTTGCTTGGATTATAATCAACAAGTCTATCACTCAACATCTAAGTGGAAAATGTCAATATCTTAATACTATGGAGAATAGGATAATTATATCTCAACTATGGAAATGACTCATGTCTAAACTTTATGAAAAGTTTTAAAATGAAAAGTGCACAAAGACACAAAAACTTTGAATGAGGTAAAGTGTTTTTTACATCTTTTTGAAATTGGTCAAAATATGATTAACATTGATTGACATTTATCAAGAAAAATAAAGTTTGAAAATCACTTGACAAAAGTCAAGGTTTTAATGTGAAAGTGGTTTGAAGTTTGAAAGCAATAAAGTTTTTGAAAAAGGGAGAAGATTTGGAAAATTTAAGAAGGGGAGAAGATGAAGTGACTATCCTAGAAAGCAAAATAAAAGCTAGAGATAAGAAGGATCTAACTAAATTGTAGCACACTCCATAGCAAGCCAAATCAGAATTCCATCCATCTTAAAGCATAAGCAAATGAGCAAACCAAATAAAGGCAAAGATCTGTAATACTCCATGCATAGGGAAAGAGTCCTAATTCTAAGTCCAAGGGTCCAAGAATAGTCCAAGAGGTCCAAGGTCTAAGAATAGTCCAAGAGCATAACCAAAAAGTTGAGAGCACCAAGTTTTTTAGAGGTTTAATCTTTTATTAGTGTTTTAAACAAGATATGGTCCAAGTGGGCAAAAGAAAAGAGTGGAAACATAAACATGTGTCCAATGGACAAAGGAAAAATAACGGAAGCATAAACAATAATATGATATGAGATGATAATAATGGAGTATAAAGATAAAAGAGAGATAGAGAGAAAGAAGGAAACATAAACAAAATTAGTACAATGATATTGTTAGTGAGTTAGTGATTAGTTGTTAGACTAAATAATCAACGATGGTTAACTCATGCACTTAAGCCAAAGTTGATGAAAACTCATTAGAGGATTGATAAAATCAAAGCCTCTTAACAACAAGCTTCATAGGTGATGGATCTAAGACAAATAATCAACCATACTTGGACTTTCAAACATAAGTTTGAGCCATGAATGATCAGTTTTCGATTACGAGACAATTTAGTGCTATGTTAAATAGTTGTAATCGGGTTTATGTAGAAACCACGACTATCTGAGGCCGGTCAATAACAATGTTAGAGCTAATGCATGCTAGAGATGTGATATGTAGATCACTCCCCGAAAGCAATACCGTACCAAAAGAAAATAGGTAACGATCTCATCTTCATAAAGAACTTGAAATAAGTTCAAACGATATCGAAGATTTTCATTGATCAAAAGAATAAAGAGAAGAAAGGGAATGCCAAATTGGATTACAAGTTCAAGATCATTCCATATTTAAGTTCATCCACTCATCTTGGTGGATTAAAGCACTAAACCTATCATTAACTCAAAGCACCTAAAATAAATTGAACAATTCACATTAAAGATAGATTTGAATTAATGAATGTTTATCCAACATCATCTACACCATAAGTCCAATGAAGTTAAAGAGGAAAATGTCCTTTAAAAGTGCATTCCAAGGCAAAAATCAAAAGGAAATGGAAGAAGAAGAAGAAAGAACCAAAACAGTCCCAAAACAAAGCCAAGAAGGCAAAATCAACACTGGGTAACCGGTCACCCAAAGCTGGTAATCGGTTACCACTGCCAAAACAACAGCAAAACAACTTTAAAAAGTGAAGAAACTTAATCAATCATTTCTTCAAATACCTCATTGTCAAGGATGCAATAGAGAATGAAAATTCAAGTAAAATAACAATAATGCACACCAATAGAACACAATTTGTAAGATCCAAAGGTTAAGCAACAAGAATTAATAATGGATCACATTGTGGATGATGTATCAAGAAATTACCACTCCAAATCTGAAAACTCTTCAAATCAGCTCCACAAGCCACACTTCAACTAGAATTGATGATGAAAAAGTGAATGGATGAAGGTTTAGCTCAAAGATTAGTAAGTTCTAATGATGAACTTACTAACTTTGAAAGGAAGAAAGAGCTTTGGTGAATTTGATAATTGGATAAAATTGAGAGTCAAGAAGGAATTTGACAAGGTGATTTTGGCTATCAAAAGCTTATGAAATGAGAGAAACGAGGCCTCTATTTATAGGATTTAGGCTTAGAAAATTTGGTGGATTGGAATTTGGTTTGTAATCAAAATTAGGCTTGGAATTTGAATTTGGAGGGAAATTAATGATTAAGTGGTGATTAGTGAAGGTGTATGGTGGGAATTAATTATGACGAGGTAGGGGAATTAAAATGAAGTGATCTAGAATATTCTCATGTTGCAATATTTGAATTTGGTGCCAAAAATGCTGCAGAATTTGAATTTACCCAATTTTCACAAAATTCGCACAGGGTAACCGGTTATCCAATACTGGTAACCGATTACCACAGACAAAAATGGTGAAAAATGGCCTTTATGATGTGTTGTCTTGGCTCTGGATCGATTCTTTTTCTTGTCAAAAAAGGTATGCAAATGAACACATGAACCTTGGAGTCTCTTGGATAAAAGTCAATTAAATCTTGGGAGACTCTTGATCAGATGAATTTGAATTGTTTTGCAGATCAACTTCGACTTTGTTCAGATGAAATTCATTCGAGCTAAGGGATTGATATTTGATATCTTTGATCCAAATTCTTCCTGAAAAAGTTAGTAAAGAAAAACAAACATTTTTTTTTTGATTTTAACCAATGGTTAGTAAACATAAACATAAACAAATATCAAACAAATAAGAAACAAGGGTGTTCGATGATCTCTCAAGAATAAACCTACAGAGGAAGGCAAAAGAAAACCAAAGCTTGCAATCTTGTTTGTGGGATGAGATGCAAATGACATGTAGGGTCTTAGGGGTAAAAATTAGGGTATTACAGCTGCCCCTATTTAAGTTTCTTCTATTTGGAGATATGAAGATTGACATCTTTGTCTCGACCAGATAGAAGAGACTTAAATATAACAAATAAACCTAGTTTTTGGCTCTAAGAGGCCACAAAATGATATGATTATGCTAATGGTATGATATGCAAACACAATACCTATATGGGGATAAAATGCCACAGGAGACAAACAAACGCCAGGGAGAAAAAGAAGAAAAGAGACTCCACAGGGGAAAACAAAAAAACAAGATCCTATTCTGATAAAGGAAAGGAAACGACTCAATGGGGGAAGAGACAACAACTTCCGGTTATTGGGCAAAGATACTCAAACCGAAGAGAACAGGTAAAATACTTTCTACTGTTTACTGAGTAAAAAACAAGTGCAATAAACACAAGAGAATTGTTATCTACCGGTTACAGGGTAGAAAACAAAGGGATGTATTACTTATTACTGGGTAAAAAAAACCTGAAGCAAAAGGTTACCAACTCTCTTGTATTTAAACCTGAAGATAACAACGAGATGTTAAACTACTCTGTAACCAGTAAAAGAAACAATGCCAACTACCGGGTAATCAATGTCAACTACTTGTTACTGAGTAGGAAAAGAAACAATGTCAACTACTAGTTACTGAGTAGTTTAACGAGGGTAATAAACCTGAACCAAAAGGTTACCAACTATCGACTACTAGATAGGGTAAAAAAAATATCAACTACATGTTATTGGGTAGGAAAAGGAATATCACCACAAGGAAAGATTACCGGCTACCGATTACTGGGTAGAAAAATAAAGGCAAGAAAGCTCTGGAGGAAGGATTACCTTTTATCGGTCACTGGGTAAAAACAAAGATAACCAACCAAAGGGTGTGAGAAATAATACATGCTACCCATCACTAGGTAAAACAAAGGCAATATACTCAAACGGTGAAGAAACATTACTAGCTACCCGTCACTAGGTAAAAAATAAAGGTAATGAACTCACAAGGAGTACCTGCTACCAGTCACTGGGTAAGGTATTACAAATGTCAACTACCTGTCACTCGGTAGGACAAACATACTCGACTACCAGTCACTAGGTAGGAGAAAATGGTACATTATCAGCTACCTGTCACTGAGTAGCTCAAACCACACAACAAACTTCTCAAATAAAGAGACAACCATTTGTTAGGGATGAAATATCAATAACCCTGTCGGGAATCTTCAAAAGAGATAAAGGCAAATTAAAATCATACAACAGACTTCTCAAATAAAGAGACAACCATCTGTTGAAAATTTCACAACAAACTTCTCACCGGGTCTTCTTCCACAGAGATGCCATTTTATGGAAAAGCTGGTCAGATAAGGATCTAATATTTCACAATAAACTTCTCTGCTAAGGATGAACTAGAGAAATGTCATTTATTGTGAAGATACGAATACATTTATGGAGATTACACAAGCTGCTGAAATAAAGAGGCTTCCATTTGTTACCAGGTGAGGTTTATCTTGCTGAGGACATACAAGTCGCTCAAATAAAGAGGCGGCCACTTGAAGTCAAACAAGCAATTACCAAGAAAGTGTTATCAAAACACCGCTGAGGAAATTCAAATCTTCATCTTTTGATGGGGATTAATAAACAGATTCTTTCCGAGGAAAATAAATCCTCAAAAGGGAGAAATAAATACATTTTCATCATCCAGGTTTCACAGCCTAAGGAAATCTAAAATAACTGTTGCAAGAGACCAAAGTTCAATCCAGGAACAAACTGGAGAGAAACAGTCAAACAACACTCGACCCCATGAGGAAATAACTCAAATGGGGATAATTCCATCCAGATAAAAGTTGGGGAGGAAAGCTAAAACAAACATCTTCCACGAGGCATAAACTTAGTGGGGAATTAGAAAGGATGGGCATTTTCTACTTAGGGGTCAACACTCTAATGGAGAGAGGACACACGCACTCCGCAGGGGTAACAACACCAAAGAGCAAAGAAACACCAACAAAAATACAGGATGCACAATGCAACAAAAACATGCTATGCTAAAAAAAAAGAATGCACATGCAATGCATATGGGTATGAATATACTGACAAAACAGACAAAAAAGATAAATAAAGGGTGAACAAACATCATAACACCATTGAAATACTCGGCTAATTTTTACAGGCTGGAGACATCACTGGAGACCGTGTTAGGGATTTAACAAAAGAAGTCCTGCAAAAGATAAACAAAAGCCATCAAAGGAAAATAAATCCTACTACGAGGCTCAAATATCGCTGAGGAGATGGAGATACTACTTGGGGAGAAAACCCAAAGATCAATCTTCAAACATCGATAATCCAACAAGAGGGAACAACAATATGAACTCCACTTCGAGAGAAAGATCTATTGGAGAAAACATAGCAACATAAATCTTCCAACTCTTCCTGGGGATAAGAAAAATCCATATGAAACCTGCTTCAAAGGGATGAAGATATCTGCTGCGGAAAAATAATGGAATCGCTGGAGGATTGTAATCATGTAAACAGGCTACACAATTCCACTAGGGAATAACACAACTCTTTTGGGGATATCAGAAAAAGTTCTCTGAGTATTATGCAACTCTGAGAGAAACATCCTGGACTTTCCGGGGAAAATAAGAAGTTAATATCATAGCAAAAAGGGAAGTTGTAAGGGATTTTAAATCAACACCCAACGCAAGGTGAGAGAAAACTCGACAGGTGGCTACTATATCAATTTTTCTTAGAAAAAAGAAACATTGTTCTCTACTTGGGAATCAACAAAGATAAATCTCTGCATGGGTATTAACATCAAGGAAAGGTGGCCTTCAAAATTGTTCAACTGTCTGATCATAACCTGGCTGGATGAAGCAAACATACTCAACTGGAGAAAATTTGAATCAAGACTTAACTGGGAAAACCGAACAACACACATCTGGTTATCCATAGAAACAAAACTCTACTAAGGGAATACCGACAAACTCTACTGGAGAAACCTCAACACAACTCTACTGGGAAGTTGTCAATAAATTCTACCAGAGGAGCAAGAAAGAACCCTGTTGAGGAAAACATCAACAAACTCTACTGAGGAGAAAATCAACAAGAATAAACTCCATTGAGGAGAACTCTAAGCTTTGCGATTTGATATTTTACCATTCTTGGGATTACTGACATTCCTCTTTTATTTTTATTTTTATAATTTTCAAAATTTTAAATAAATTATTCACATTTGTTTCAAAAATCATCATCAAAAATAAAATGAAATTCTACAAACAGAAACAAAATAAGAATTACAAACAAAGGGACAAATGCCCAAATTTTATTGATAGAATGGTAGTCCACAAATAGCGTAACTCCATGGATCATTACAAATTTTGAAAAATGGAAAATACAATGGAAAGGGCTACATTGAAATATAATGACCATTATTCTCCCGAACAACTTTGAATTACAATTGTGCTTGAGACTTCATTTTAGAATGATTGAAGTAAAATCCTTAATAGGAAATGCTACTTCAAACGATCAAGACTGGCCAGATGCAGTTACTTGCCATAATCCCTAACTTTTGCCTAGATTACCATCTCAGGTTTCCAATCTACCGGGATTATTATTTCTGTTTTTGTCTCTATTTTTTGCCTGGATCGCCCTTTCAGGTTTTCAATCCACCGAGACTCTCATTTTTTTGCCTAAGCTGCCCTTTCGAGTTTTCAACTTAGTGAGTTGTTCTTTTATTTTTAAGGTGAAGTATTTCTTGATTGCATCGGTATTCACATAACGAGTGAACTCTTCACCATCCATAGTTGTAAGAATTAATGCACCGGCAGAGAAGGATCTCTTAACAACATATGGGCCTTCATAATTAGGAGTCCACTTGCCCCTAGAATCAATAGTAAAAGTCGAGATCTTTTGAATATGAGGTTTCCTTCTCTGAACACACGAGGTCGAACCTCCTTATCAAATGCTTTCTTCATTCTCTGTTGATACAATTGGCCATGACACAAGACTGTCATTCTTTTCTCTTCAATCAAATTTAATTGGTCGTATTTACTCTGACACCATTCAGCCTCAGACAATTCAGTTTCCATCAAAACTCTCATAGAAGGGATTTCAACCTCTACCAGGAGCACTGCTTCCATACCATAAACAAGAGAGAAAGAGGTTGCCCGTGTTGAAGTGCGGATGGATGTACGATACCCATGCAGAGCAAAAGGGAGAATATCATGCCAATCCTTGTATGTGACAACCATCTTTTGAATGATCTTCTTAATATTCTTATTAGCAGCTTCAACAGCCCCATTCATCTTGGGTCTGTAAGGAGAAGAATTATGATGCTCAATCTTAAACTCATCACATGATTTCTTCATCATCTTGTTATTAATATTTGATCCATTATCAGTGATAATCTTGCTCGGAACATCATATCGACAGATGATTTGGTTCTTGATAAACCAGACCACTACATGCTTGGTCACATTGGCATATGATGTCGCTTCAACCCATTTGGTAAAATAGTCAATAGCCACCAATATAAAACGGTGTTTGTTCGACACTTTAGGCTCAATAATTCCAATCATATCAATGCCCCACATGGAGAAAGGCCATAGAGAAGAGATAACACTGAGAGAAGTTGGAGGCACATGAATTTTGTCAGCATAAATTTGGCATTTATGGCACTTCTTCACATATTTACAATAGTCAGATTCCATCGTCAGCCAATAGTAACCTACAATTAACATCTTCTTAGCCATTGCATGTCCATTGGCATGGGTACCAAAGGATCACTCATGAATTTCTTTCATAAACATGTCTGCTTAATGTCTATCCACACATCTGAGCAAGATCATGTCATAATTTCTCTTATACATCACACCATCATTCAACAAGAAACTACCAACTAATCTTCTCAAAGTTTTCTTATCCTTCTTAGATGCCCCAAGTGGGTACTCTTGACTCTGAAGAAAACATTTAATATCATAATACCAAGGTTTATCATCAACAACCTCTTCAACTGCAAACACATGAGTTGGTCTATCAAGACGCATCACATCAATCTTTGGCACATCATTCCAATGATTTACCATAATCATGGATGATAAAGGCGCTAAAGCATCTGCCATTCGATTCTCTGCTCTTGGTATATGGTGAAACTCAACCTTATTGAAGAAATTTGACAACCTTCTTGTGTAATCACGATAAGGAATCAAATCAGGTTGACGTGTCTCCCACTCCCCTTTAATATGATTAATTACCAAAGTTGAATCTCCATATACATCAAGGATATTGATTTTTAAATCAATAGCTTCTTCAAAGACCATAATACACACTTCATACTCAGCCATATTATTTGTGCAAGTGATAACCAACCTTGCGGTGAAAGGAATATGAGAACCATGAGGGGTAACAATAATTGCCCCAATGTCGTTGCCGTACTCATTAACAGCTCCATCAAAAATCAATCCCCAAAGGGATCCATGCTCAGGTCCTTCTTCAGGTAATGGTTCCTCACAATCTTTAACCTTTAGATACATCACATCCTCATTATGAAAATCAAACCGGATAGGTTGATAATCATCAATTGGCTGATGTGCGAAATGATCAGCCAAAACACTTTCTTTTATCGCTTTTTGAGTTTGGTACTCGATATCATATTCTGACAACAACATTTGCCAACGAGCAATCCTCTCAGTTAAAGTAGGTTTTCAAAGATATACTTGATTGGATCCATTTTAGATATCAACCAAGTTGTACAATTCAACATATACTAGCGGAGGCGCTTGGAAGCCCAAGCTAAAACACAACATGTCTTTTCAAGCATTGAGTACCGAGACTCACAATCGGTGAAATTCTTGCTCAAATAATAAATGGAAAATATTTTCTTCCAAATTCATCTTGTTAACCCATAACACAACCCATAGACTCTTCCATCACGGTCAAATACATGATCAAAGGTCGTCATTCCATGGGAGGAGACAAAATAGGAGGTTCAAGCAGATACTCTTTAATTCTTTCAAAAGATTTCTGACAATCTTCTGTCCATACACAAACCTGATCCTTGCGGAGAAGCTTGAAGATCGGCGCACATGTGACAGTCATATTGGGTATAAATCGAGAGATATAGTTCAAACTTCCCAAGAATCCTCTTACTTATTTTTCTGTTTTGGGTGCAGGCATTTCCCGAATAGATTTAACTTTACCAGGATCAACTTCAATGCCTTTCCGACTGACAATAAAGCCCAACAACTTTCCAGAACGGACACCAAAAGTGCATTTATTAGGATTCATACAGAGCTTATACTTTTTTAAATGTTGAAACGACTTCAATAAGTATTCATTATGATCTTCTTCAGTCTTTGGCTTACAAATCATATCATCCACATAGACCTCAATTTCTTTATGCATCATATCATGGAACAGAGTGGTCAAAGCTCTCTGGTATGTCGCACCAACATTTTTCAAACCGAAGGACATCACTCTATAATAGAATATTCCCCAAGGTGTAATAAATGTTGTTTTCTCCATATCCTCAGGTGCCATCTTTATTTGATTATAACCAGAAAATCCATCCATAAATGAAAAGATATTGAACTTAGCAGTATTATCTACCACCAAATCAATGTGTGGCAGTGGAAAATCATCTTTCAGACTTGCTTTATTTAAATCTCTATAGTCAACACACATTCATACTTTTTCGTCTTTCTTTAAAACAGGCACAATATTGGCTACCCATTGAGGATATTCAGCAGTCACAAGAAAACTAGCACCAATCTGCTTCTGAACCTCCTCCTTAATCTTCACAGCCATGTCCGGGCGAGTTCTTCTCAATTTCTGCTTCATAGGTGAACATTCAGGCTTCAACGACAATGAGTGCTCCACAATATAAGTATCAAGACTAGGCATGTCTTGATAGGACCAAGAAAACACGTCAACATATTCTCTAAGAATCTCTACCATCCTCTTCTTAACATATGATTGAAGCAGTGCCCCAATCTTGACTTCTTTCTTATCATCACCGGAACCCAAATTAACAAATTCCACCGACTCTTCATGAGGTTGAATGGTCTTTTCCTTGTGCTTAAGCAATCAGGAAATTTCATCAGGAATTTCTTCAACATCCTCCTCTTTTGCTTCAAACACAGGGAACTCAAAGTTTGGAGATGGCATATGGTCATTATTTTCGATGGGTTTAATGATCAATCTGCACAGTGATTTATGTTTGATTTTAGAATATGAACAAGAAGTGCAAGTATTATGCGGATAAAAGTTATCATAACTTTATTATTTTTTTGGTTTTTTATATTACCATTTTTCAGAAATAAAGCAAAAAGGGAAAACAAAATATGGATAAACAGAATAACATTTTATTGATGATGATAAAAGTTGAAAAAAAGCCCTCACAAATTCACTTTCACCTTGGGCAGAGTGAAAGGATTTTTTTTGAAAGAAACAAAAACAAATTACTTTGAAACATGAACAATAGTAGGAACGTCAATAGCCATCCAATTCTGGCATATCAACCCACGCGTCACAAAGTTGGGCGTTTCTTTATCTTGATCATCCTCAATGATAGCACTGACTTCCCACTCAGGTCTCTTAAGTCTCTGTCGAGGAGAGTAGAAGGGTACATATGCATCTTCTATCTCAGAATCATATCTTGGATCTTCCAAATAAAGCTCTCAATCTTCAGCAGGAATAAAATCATTTTCAGAACCATATGAGATGTAGCCTTCAGAGTCATCTTCAATAGTTGCAGTTGTAGAATGATCTTTGGTATGGATGAACCCAGCACTTCGAAAAATATCACGAATACTCTTTAGTTCTATGTGGGATGAAACAGATGTAAAACCCAAACCAACTCTATCTCTTTTCTCAACAACTTCAATAACTCGACCCCATCTATCAGCTTGGCCACTCTCCAACACATTCACATATCTTAAAGAAGACATGGATACCCCATTCTTCTTAACAGCATTATCAACTACAGAAAGAGCCTGGAATGTGTCGCTACTGCGAAAATCGGCGCCGGCTAAACAGAAGAGTCGCCACCGTGCGTTATTTATCCCAAAGGAGGGAAAGGAAACGCTCGAAGTAAACCTAACGCAAAGACGGGAAAGGAATGGTCGTCGCAACCAAATCCTGGATTCGGGAGTCGGTTACGCAAGGGGAAGGTATTAACACCCCTCACGTCCGTCGTACTCGACGGGATCCACGCTTGTTTTCTAGTACGGATTGTTATTCTATCTACGCTAAAGGGTCTAGGGTTAAAAGAAAAGAAAATGACTCGGAAAAGTATCGCACTTTATGCCTACGTATTCCCCTCTGGAACGAGAAATCAGAGTCAACGTAGTTCGCCTACCTACGGGAAAGGAGGGGAAGGTTGCTCGCTAGGATACGACATCCTATGCCTACGTACTTTCATACAGCATGAAAGATCAGAGCAAACGTAGTTCGGGCTATGGAAGACACAGATTTGTCTGACTGTTTTTTATCTTTCTGAAAAGGTTTTCTCCTGATTAAGAGTCCAAGCGGACAAAAATGACACTTTGATGTTTATTTTCAGTCTTTTACGCAAGAACTATTTTTTATGATGTTTGCAATCTCTGGCGCACTGGAGACTATGATTTGAGGGTGACTACGTTGCATGTCACCCTAGAGGTAACACACTAAGCAGTCAGATTACTGAAGAGTGACCCTTCAGCAACCCTCTCTCAAATATCTTAAGGCTCGTAGCGTATGGCATCGATCATCCTTATTACTGTGTTTTGAATTGTTTTGAGATAGAGGAGAAAGAAATTCTAAAAACCTATGGTTTGAAAGGGGAATGAAAATTACCCTAATGTTGTCATGCATGAGTTACAACCTAATGTCTATCATAATTCCCTCCTGCACAGAGGAAATCAGGGATCCTAGGGGATAAACAGCAAAAGAAACAGATATACAGTAAATAGTAAACATGCATGCAATGCATCAATACAAGCGAGGCAAGGGAGTCCCACTCAACCTCGAACCTGGGAAAACAATAGGCAAAGTGAAACAGCTTCACTTCAAACCTAAGGGGCAAGCTGAACAAGTCAACAAACAATACAGAAAGAGAAATAAAATCTAACACCAGCTCTGACAGCAACACCAGCTCCTACAGCAAGCAGCTCAAACAACAACAAGAGGTTGACAGCACCAACTTCAAGCAAGATCCCATCTTCACTCTTCAATGATCCCCAAGCTTTAGATAAGCTCATGTCTCCATAAATCTCCAAGCTCTGGCAAGCACTGAACCCCAACAAATAAACAGCTTCAAACAGCAGCAAAACCCTAATTTCAACAGATACCTAGCTTTGGCAGGCACAAGCTTCATCTTCACCAATCTTCAATGAACTCCATCTTCAATAGGCTTCCATCCTCAAGGCAAGCACTCACAGGAGAGAATCAACTAATTGATGAAGTTGGAATGTTAAGAGGCTTAATGATAACCCAGGGAAATCACTAAGATCTTATCATAGCAAGTGAAAGGTATCCTCAAGGTTCTACCCAATAAAAGCATGCTCTACATCCCTCCTAAGGAGAGATGGAACTTCTTTGGGGGACCTTGTTTCATAGAATGGAATAGAGGCACAAGAAGCTCTTTATGTTTGACAGAAGAAATCAGTCTACTCTAAAGCCCTCCCTATATCTCTTATCTCCTAAGTCTTCAAAAGCAACCTTCAAGGATAAGAGGATCTTCATGCTCCAAGCTCCATCCTTTATCTCCAATCATCTCCAAGGTCTTCATGAGCTCCAACAAACCAAAGCCCAAGCCCAACACCCAATTGAAATGCCCAAACCCAACAAACAAAACAACATCCCAAGAGGGAAACACACCAATATCACCCAATTTGCAAAAATCACATAAAATGGTAATACTCATCATAAAATCCTAGATTAATTTCTAAGGTACCCTAACTATGTACCCTATACCCCACATAAACCCCAAGGCCTAAATCAAACCCTAAGTCTCCAAACCATGCCCTAAACTACACCTAAGTGTTGTAAAACCCTAATCCTAGCACCCTAAAGTTCATTACTCAAAACTAGCCTAACTTTCATCATAAAAATATGAGAAAAATCTCTAAGGGATCATGTATCTCTAATCTAATCAATCCAACAAGAATCAACTCAAAAACACTCACCAATCTCTCATACTAAATTCAGCAAAATAAGGTATCAAACAAATGCAAAATAAAATCAATAAAAATGGTAAAATATGCCAAAAATATAAAATGCAAGGAATTAATATTTTTATTGTTTTATTAAATTCTAGAAACCCTAAGGAAAACCAGGAAAAAATTCCCACCCTAAAATGTTCATTTTTCAATTAGTTATGGATTTTTTTATTAACTAAAATAATATGGAAAAAAATAAAAGAAAATAGAAGAAAATGAAAAGAAGGCGTGACAAATAGTAATCAGAACCAGTCCACTTCATCAATTGGGCCCAGAGGGGGTGCGTATAGCCAGGCACGCTAGGCCCAATTCGGTTCAGAAAATGAAATGAAAAAAAACAAAGGAAAATGGAAAAGACTTGGTGGGAATAGCAATGATTTTACATGTATTTCTCAATTGGGCCTGGGAAAGGGGCGTGGTTAGCAAGAAATGGCTTAAGCCCACTACCACTCATTAAGTGAAACGGGGCGTTTCATGCTCTCAGACTCCTTCACAAAATTTCAATCAATCCTGGCCGTTAGATGATCATTTTAGTCAAAGTCTTCTCACGATCCAAGGGCCATCCTATCGTCTTCTTCATTTGAATCTTGGAGGGAGAAAAGCCATGGCTGATCAGAGCTTCAAGTCTTCATCTTCTCCAAACGCAACTCCATTAATCTTTACCAAAACTTCACCCTAATAACCTCATCTGACTCGTTTTTCCACGAGGAACTCAACCATACTATCCATTTGTATTGAAACCCTCTCCTTCTCAAAACACGAAGACATGTTCAGAAATGGCTCAAACAAGAATCATCACCAAACTCAAAATTGAATAGCTTAACATCAACTACACCTCACACTGAGTAAAATCCACCATCAAACTAGGTTTAAACCTCCAAGAATCATCAGATACGAGCCTCAACAGGAAATGTGATCAACCTAATTTTGTCTCTAAATCATGCCAATTGTTACCAGAATCCACCTATCCATGTTCTACAATGCTTACCACTATCTAAAACCTAAAGAAAATTCATGAATCAAGCCATAGGAAGAATTTTACATACCTGCAAATCTTGGATGAACAGAGTGGTAAAACCTCCAAATCAAGCTCCAAGATCTTCCAGATACCTTCAATGAAGTATGATCAAGCTTCTGTATGCATCAAATTGGATTGAAACTTCTTGAATCCTTGAATCCGATTCTGACTTGCAAGAGATGAATCCAAAATGCTCTCTCACGATTTTGCACCAATCTTGCCTTGAATTGTATCTGGAATCATTCACCAACACCAAAGGAAGCTATTGAACACCAAAGAATGGATTGAAATGGATCAATTTGTTGTAACCGATTCTGTTATGCAAATGGAAAACTCAAGATGCAATCTCTCAATTCTCCCTCAATCTCCACCAACCAATGCTTTGAACCTCTTCTAATCATTATATAGAACATGAATGAAAGCCCTAGAAACTTCTGGATTGATCCAATGAGAAGTTCCACATCTCTTGCATTTGAAAATATCATGAGAAATTCACATATGGCAGCTGAGTTTCAAGCTTGTATTTGCACCTCATTCTGATCCAAATTCTCATCACATGACATATTGAATGTGTTAGCAAGGGTTGAGGCCTTGGTCATGCCCTAAAGAGTGGCTTTGCATTTGTTACTTATGATGTAAGTAACCACTTTTCAAAGGAAGTCATTGAATTAATCCTTAACTCAAAATTGTGGCAATGTCATTGTTTTCAAAATGCATTTTCCAATCAATTTGGTATGTCATATGGCTTGGTTTGGACCCATAGATCAAAAATCCCAATTTTCATCCTTGGTTCATTTAAAATTCACCCTTATTTTAGGCCATTTTTGTGATTTTGTGAAGCAAGCCATTCCAAGCTCTCATGACCTCTTATCTACCCCAAAAACACCATTCTAAACACATCTCATGTTGAACATTGTTTCATTTGAGGAGTGGAAGATAGAGATTTTGACCTATGTTGAAAAATGACTTATAATTCAACTTTCCCAAAATAACCCTGGATTGCCAAGACCATAACTTGAGTTCCACAAATCTTCTTGAGGACTTCTAGTAATCAAATTAAAGCTAAGAGCAATCCCTACAATTATTATGATGGCCAAGAATCCATTTGAAAACTTCTTGATGGAAAAAAGTTGCTTGGAAGTCAAGTGACTTTCACAGATAAATTTCAGTGTCCTCTGATGACCCATAACTTGTAAGAACCATAACTTGAGTTCTACAAACCTCCTTGAAGACTTCTAGTACTAAAATTAAAGCTATTGAGAAGCTCTACAAGTTTCATGTTGACTAAGAATCCATTTGAAACTTGCATTTTGACTTATCTGGCTTGGAAGTTAAGCCTAAATTAGGGGATTTTACACTGAAACCCTAATTTGGTAACTCCTCCTACTCTTGATTCTCTTTGATTTATCCTTGGCACAAAACCATAAATGTATCAACATATCAATTCATGAATCCCACATCCTCCAATTAAGCCTTGATGCTCTTCAATCACTCAGTTGACCTAGGGTTGACCCAGATGAAACCCTAGTTGACTGCACTTCAATTGTGGCTCTTGTACTTGAATCAATGACTTGTCTCATCTTCAATATGACCCTCTAGACAGCTCATAAACTTTGTACACATTCCATACCCTCAATTCATAGCTCATTGATGACCCTCAATACACCTCAAATTAGGAGAGAAATCCGCTGGTTGACCCTCAAACTTCTCAAGGCTTCAAACATTTCTTGATGACTTGGATTGTCTTAAGCTTGAATAAAAACCCTTGATGTGATTCTTTAGATAAGGATGGCACTTGATCCCTTGTTATATGACTTGCTATGCTATGCTATGCAAATGATTAGATTATGTACATAATTTACTATGCAAATGATAATGCAATTGAAACATAAGTCAAATGAAATAGGTTGAGCAAATTTTAGGGTGCAACAGCTGCCCCTATTCAAACGGCTTGGACCCGACTGGGTGAAGAGTGAACGGCCTTACAAGACGGTTGAATACCAAGAACCCGGAAATTTGCCAACCGCAAAAATGAACTGCACAAACTGCTTGGAAAACAACATCTGCTGACCGGATCTGGTTGTTACGGCAACAAACTGATCAATTAGCGACCGTGCTGGGGATTATTTTCATCAGCCTGAAAAAGATTCTATCATCGCGGGGATAGAACTTTGTCCACGTTCCGTCAACACAGAAAAATCCTGACGACTTCGTTGGGGAAACATTTCCGTCTAATCATAAGGAACTCATTTGCCTATCCATACAGACACGTCATCTGTCTGAACACAGGAAACTCTATCTGCATGCTTCATACGGGAAGAGTCACCTGCCTGATCCATGTAGGAGAACACATCCGCCTGTTTCATACAGGAAAGTTCATCTGAATACTGTTCCCTGCCTACCTCTGCAGTAGCTACCTTCGTTGGTCCAGCCCACAAACGACTTTGAGGAGGACTCTACTGGGGACAGTAACACGAGGAAATCACGGCGACTTCCTTGGGGGAAAATACTTTTGCCAAATATCGGAACACAACTCACATACTCTGTCTATCACGGGAGAATTATCTATCTGGATACCGGAAAGTTCATCCGCCTGCTTCATACGGGAAAACACATTTGCCTGATTCTTACAGGAAAGTTCTTCCGCCTGATTCTTACGGGAAAAGATACCACATCTGCCTGATACTTGCAGGAAAGTTCTTCCGCCTGATTCCTACGGGAAAAGATAACACATCTGCCTGATACATACAGGAAAGTTCATCCGCCTGATTCTTACGGGAAAAGATAACACATCTGCCTGATACATACAAGAAAGTTCTTCCGCCTGCTTCATACGGGAAAAGATAACACATCTGCCTGATACTTACAGGGATGTTCTTCCGCCTGATTCTTACGGGAAAAGATAACACATCTGCCTGATACATACAGGAAAGTTCTTCCGCCTGCTTCATACGGGAAAATCATAACACATCTGCCTGATACTTACAGGAAAGTTCTTCCGCCTGCTTCATACGGGAAAAGATAACACATCTGCCTGATACTTACAGGGAAGTTCTTCCGCCTGATTCTTACGGGAAAAGATAACACATCTGCCTGATACATACAGGAAAGTTCTCCCGCCTGCTTCATACGGGAAAATCATAACACATCTGCCTGATACTTACAGGAAAGTTCTTCCGCCTGATTCTTATGGGAAAAGATAACACATCTGCCTGATACTTACAGGAAAGTTCTTCCGCCTGATTCTTACGGGAAAAGATAACACATCTGCCTGATTCATACAGGAAAGTTCTTCCGCCTGATTCTTATGGGAAAATCATAACACATCTGCCTGATACATACAGGAAAGTTCTTTCGCCTGCTTCATACGGGAAAAGATAACACATCTGCCTGATACTTACAGGGAAGTTCTTCCGCCTGTTTCTTACGGGAAAAGATAACACATCTGCCTGATTCATACAGGAAAGTTCTTCCGCCTGATTCTTACGGGAAAATCACCTTGGATATAGCTTCCTAGCCTGTTCGCGGTAGTAGCTAACTCCACTGGGGATATTCTGAAAATAACTGCCCGACACCCACTTCGACAACAAGTGACCTCTGTTGCACCCCAAAATTTGACCAACAATTATTTATCCATCTAGTGTTCGAGAGTTGATACTTTCATCAGAAAGTTCAAGAGATCCTCAGAGGAGTGGGTTGAAACCAGGGTTGTGTGCTTCATAGCTTGAGAGTTGTGGGTGCTCCTCAGATGATTCTGAGACTTGGAGAATGAACTTGATGTTTTGAGAAAGCTTATGAGATGTCTTGATAGCCATCATGAAGCCCAGAGAAGTCATTGTGCAAGAGTGATAGAATTAGGGTTTTGACTGAGTCAACCCTAGATCAGCTGAAGATTTGGAGAAGGTTGAGACCTAATCCAAGGGCCATGAGATCATGGAATGATGTATAGAGATGTTATAAGGATGATTCCTAGACCAACTCATCATGATTGAAGAGTTTGAGAAGTTTTGAGTTAGGGTTTCTGAGGGTTGTCAGTGGAAAAACCCTAATTTGACCCCTATCTTCCAGGCAGTTTTATCTCTAGATGTGATTGATATCTCATCTTCCCCACAACATGAATGTTGTAGAGCTTGTTCTTAGCTTTAATTTGAGTGGTGGAAGTCCTTGATAGGAGTTACAGAGCTCAAGTTATGGTTTTGACAAATTACAGGTCAGCTGAGGTGTGTGAATCTGGGTCCTTGAAAGTCACCCAACTTGCAGACAACTTTTGCCCTAGTAGGATGATTCCTATGATCTCTTGGTCAACATGAATGTTGGAGGGCATCTTCTTAGCTTTAATTTTAGTGGTAGAAGTCCTTGATAGGATTTATGGAACTCAACTTATGGTTTGAACAAGACAGGGGTATTTTGGTCATTTGTCAGTTATAGGTCATTTTAGCCAATGCCTAAAACTCCTATTTCCAAGCCTCAAATGGAAAAACTCAAAACATGAAAGTTGTTCAAAATGTGATTTTAGGTCTAGAAAGAAGGTCACAAATTGTTGGAAGAGCTCATAGCATGAAGTTACATGATTGGTCAAAAATGAACTAAAAATGGCATATAAGTTTGAAAAGTTGAATTTGAAAAGTGGTTTGGAGGATCTAGGAATCCAAAATAGGTCATCCAATATATCATTTTGATTGGAAACATTATTTTGAGAACTTTGGTTCAAATAGATTTTTCATTTGAGGTCTAAAAAAGGGACTTTCTTTGTAAATCTATTACTTGCATTATAAGGCAATGTTGAAAAACCTTACACAAGCCAAATGTAAGGGCTGATTTCCTTCATACTCACTTAATATCTCATGTAAAGACATATTCAAGGGATTTTGGCAAAGTGTGAAAGAAGATATCATGATATTTCAAGTTCTCATGTGGTGATATTTTCAATACTTTCTAGAAAGATCTAGGTGATTCTAGCCTCTTCCATCACTTGTTATTTAAAGAGGGCCATGAAGAGAGTTCAAAGGTTGGTGAAAAGTTGCTGAGTTTAGTGGAGAGAGTGAGAGAGAAAGTGCCATTGTTGGATTTCTTCAAGATCAAGTAAGGTGCAATTCCTTCTTCCACAAGCTTCATCCACCTCAACTCTTGCAAACAGAAAGGTGTCCATTATTGGAGGAAGATTTAGAGAAGGTTTCAAGTGCTGAATCAAGTCCTAACACCCCTCACCATTGAAGCTTAGCAGGTTGGTATCTTGATCTAGAAGTCCTTAATTATGAGCATTCTGTTAGAATCTTAGGTGTAAGATCAACATGCTAGGTTAGAGGAATGTTTTCTGAGAATTAGGGAAGGATCCATGAGGTTTCGTGGCAGGGTACCATTTTTTGCAAGATTGATAGCATGCGGGTTAATGTGTATTAATGGATATGAGGTGGTTTAGAATGGCTAGGGTAACATGTGGAACAGATTTATATCATTAGATTGAAGTTTGGTTAAGGTTGATAGCAGAGAATCATGGTGGAACCCCAACCTTCGTGCTTTCTGTTAGAGCGATTCAGGAGGTTTCATGGCCAAATATTGATATCATTGTGTTCAGGGTAATTGGTAGAGCAAGATTGCTTTTGGAATTTCTTGATTTCACCCAGCCATCAGTGAGAACGATCGAGTGGAAGTTCTGGTTCGAAATCAGGGTTTTCTGAAAACCCTAGGGTTTGTGTGGAGAAGATGAACTCCAGCCGTCAGATGGGTCCAGATTCTTGACTTATTCTCATAATCCAACGGCCATGGTTTGAATTCAAAGTGGAGGGAATTCTGAACTGGCGAAACGCAGCGTATCACTTAGCCAAACGCTGCGTTTGGTTTAGTGACTGATCCTGGGTCCAATGTGCTACGCGCACCCCCCCTTGATTCAGCCCAATTGAAATCAACTATCCTTTCCTTCTATTGCCACCCCCCCTTTTATATTACTTTTATTTCTTTTAATATTTTAGCCATCTTATAAAATTCATTAAAAATTGATAAATGATGATTTTTTACTCATTCTTTTTTCTAGGTTTAGATAATTTTGTGTAGAAAAATAGAAAAATAAAAATGAAATTTTATTTTTAATGTGGAATTAATGGTGGTATTTTCTTTTAAATAGGGTATTTTATTTCTTTTAGTTTGTACCTTATCTTGCAAGAATTGTTTTAGGACCTTCCCTTAGGTTTTTTAATTCATTCTTTTTTGTGTGATTAGATATTGAACCCTAGTTTCATGTAGGATTTATCTCTTGATTTTAGAAATTAAATTTGATGTAGTTTGAGAGTTAGACATTTAGGTGCTCTAATTAGGGTTTTAGGTTGTGTACTTGAACTTCAACATTTTATTTTTGGGGTTTTTAGGACAAGTTAGTGTATGGGGAATATATGGGACTTAAGGGTAGTTAAATAGGATCCCCTAGAATTTATATTAGGAATTTGTATGGTATTTTAGTATTTTTCATTGATTTTTGAATGTATGGATAGTATGTGTGTTGCTTAAAGGCATAAGTTGTATTGTTGTGTTTTCTTTCCTTCTCTTTTGAGTGTGTGAGCTTTGAAGATTGAGTTGAAGACCTTGTGGATCATCATGAAGATTTGAAGACCTTGCAGAGGAGTTTAGCATAGCTTTTGTTGTTTTGTTTATAGGTTTATAGGTGCATAGGCAGAGCCCTAGATAGAATACTTTGTTCAATAAACAAGGAGTGTCTTGTTCACCTCCTTTCTTCTCTATGACACAGAGTCCCTTAAGGGTATTCACCTCTCTCCTTTGGAGGGATTAGTGACCTTGCCCTATAAGGTAGAACTTTGAGAGAGCCTTTCTTTTGATGTTAAGTCCTCAATGGCATCCTTTGGAAGTCAGTGAGCACTGTAACATCCTCACCTCATCTTGTTGACTGAATCTTGTTTGCTGGAGCATTGGAGCCATTGAAGATAGAAGCTGAGGCCTTGAAGAGGATGATTCCTTGAAGATTATTGAAGTCTGAAGACTCTGTGAAGATCAAGTTGATGCTTGAAGATCCATGAAGATAGTGAAGCCTGAAGGTAGAGCTGATCAAAGGAGCTGAAGCTCAAGGGAGAGGATGAGTTGATACTCATGTTGTAGGGTTGATACCTGGAAAGCAAGTGATCTCTGAAGTCTGAAGACTGGGTTGCTGCTGGAGGAGCTGAGGCTTTCTTCTGTTTTCTTTGATGTATTGTGTGTTTTGTCTGATTTGTCTGCTGCATTAGACTAAGCACATTTAGAATAAGTTCAGTCTAAGAGCATGAGTGCATCTGATTGTATTGTTATTGCTTGGCTTTGCTTGCGGGTATTCGGTAGAGCCCAGCTCCCTTGCCCATGTGTTTATTTTGCTTGATAGCATTTCATTTATTTTGTCTGTATGATTACAGTTTACTGTTCTTGCTTGATAGCATGTTGTTTATTTCAGTATGATTACTGTTATTTCATGACTGGCTTGAGGTCGAGACGAGCTTGTGGAGGATGAAGCCCCACACACATTTCCTCCCTCACTTGCATTGCATGCATTTTACTGTTAAAGTTGATGCTTTTGTCTGTTTTGGTGTATCATTGACATGATCCCTTAGGACTCTCATTTCCTCTGATGAGGATTTGATGATAGACTTTTAGGTTGAAACCTATGCATGACAACATCTAGGAGTTCCCTGTTCAAACCTCAACCATAGGATGAATCCATGGCATGATAACAGTAGGACTTGATAGTCTCCCTCCTAGTTGGGCCTGTTCTCTTCTCATCTCAAAGCAGTTTAAGATACAGTAATCATGAATGATTTCTTTCGTACGTTACGAGCCTTAAGCTATCTGAGAAAGGATTGTGGGAGAGTTTCTTTTCCACAGTCTGGATGTTTAGTATGGTACCCTTTGGGTGACATGCGACGCATTCACTCTCAGGTCATAGTCTCTAGTGCGGTCGAAATCGCAAACATAATAAAAAACACTTCTTGTAGGAGATAACCCGTAGTTTCCCGAACTACGTCTGCTCTGATCTTTCATACCAGATGAAAGTACGTAGGCATAGGATGCGACGTCCTAGCGAGCAACCTTTCCCCCGTAGTTAGCCGAACTACGTTGACTCTGATTTCTCGTTCCAGACGGGAATACGTAGGCATAAAGCGCGACGCTTTGCCGAGTCATTTTTCTTTTCTTTTTCAGCCAGCCTTGATAGGTAGATAGATTATAACCAACCCGTCCAAGTAAACGAACAAGCGAGGATCCCGTCGAGTACGACGGACGTGAGGGGTGCTAATACCTTCCCCTTGCGTAACCGACTCCCGAACCCAGACAATGGTTGCGATGACCTTGTCTTACCCTTTTTCGTCAGGTTTTTCCGATCGTTTCCTTTCCCGCTCTGAGGGATAAATAACGAAAGGTGGTGACTCTTCTGTTTTGCCGGCACCTTATTTTCGCGCAAGCGACAGCTGGCGACTCTGCTGGGGACTGCGATGGTTCCCTATGCGAGTCTCGCCTTAGGTTTTCTTCCTAGCTGTCTGGGTCATCCCCAGCAGCTGGCGACTCTGCTGGGGATTCCAACGGTTCCCTGCGAGTCAATCCTATCGTTTGTGTGTTTGCTTGTTGGGTTGTGTTTATTTATCGCATTTTTACTTCTCGCACTTTATTTCCCGCATTTTATGTTCCAGTATAATATGATTATTTGTGCTGTTGTGGGATGGGAGTTCTGATTGAGTGAAAAGCCAGACCCAGGCTTGAGTGCACCATAGACTTAGAGTGGAAATTAGTGGGCGCGTGCTTGCTTTGCAGGCACTAGTGTCTCATGAAATCCACGCTCAGACGAGGTTCATCCGGTTGGCTTCACTTTCAACCCTTTGGGTTGAGACGGTTGCTGGTTTGGTGGATTGTCGACTCTGGGGACCGATCATTTGTGATTCAGCTAAGTGAGGCCTCTTCAGGACTTGATGATGCCACTCCTTCTGGGAATCGTATCATCAGTTTTGAAAGTCTGTGACGCTGATGAACGCATAGGATGCCGTACCTTGAGTCAGTCTAGGTTCATACCTGTGAGTGGGACTGGGTTTATTGCAGGAAACTTAGACCTTCAGACTACCTGGTTTTCTTGACAGTGAATCAGTTATGTTGGGTTCTCAGTTGCAGACATGTTCTTGATAGAGCAAGAGGTTTTTGATCAGAGGATCTTGTCGCCGGGTGTTTGTCTGTTCTTGATAGGGCAGGCTTTGATCAGTATGTTATCATCGGTGGTTTGTTCTGGATGGAGCAGATTTTGAGTGAGGTCTGAAGACCTCATCGGCAGATGTTATTTGTTCTTGATAGGGCAGATTTTGAGTGGGGTCTGAAGGTCTCATCAGCAGCTGTGTGTTTGTTCTTGATAGGGCAGATTTCTGATTTGGGGCCTGAAGACTTAAACAGATGTTCCTTGATCTTGCGCCCGGGGTCCTTATTATCAGTCACTTACTCCTGTCAGAACAGAATTTTGGTCCTATCAGACGGTTATTCTCAGCAGATCAGATTAGTGGTCTTACACCGGGGTTTCCCTCTCATCAGCGACTGTTGATACCGAATCTCCACAACAGCCACCTGGATATATTATTGCATACCTGCATCTTGCATTAGTTTACGCATTCATCTGCATTCCATTAACGTGTGTCTGTGTTGCAGGTACCGTTTCCCCGATCCAGGATTTCCCGTCTCCTACTGTTGTTATGGCTTCTCTCAGGAAGACTGTTGCGTACAAATTCCCGACCCCCGATGTGTCGAAGCTGACTGGTTTGATAGCCCTGGCAGGGAATTCTGTGAAGGATAGGTTCAGGAAGTCTTATGGCAAGTTGCTTAGTCTGGTCTACAAACCTTCCGCGTCTGAGTTGAATGGGTTACATGCTCTCCTGCAGTTTTATGATCCTCCCTTGAGGTGTTTCACTTTTCACGACTTCGTTCTCGCGCCGACATTGGAAGAGTATGCTGATATGTTGGGTGTGCCTATCAAAAGGCAGGTGCCTTTTGTCCACATGGATGCTGAGCCTGATCTGGTGAGCTTGGCTTCCTCACTCCATTTGAGCGCTTCTGAGTTAGTGGTGACGAGTTGGAACAAGGTCCCAGGGTTCTCTCTGCAGTTTCTGACAGCTAAGGCTCAGCAGTGTGCCAAGGACAAATGTTGGGACGCCTTCAGCGCCATCCTTGCTTTATGCATATATGGCATCATCCTATTTCCCAGCATGCCTGATTTCGTAGACTTTGATGCATTCCATATATTTGCCTCAGGGAATCCAGTCCCTACTCTGATCGGAGACGTTTACCATTCAGTGCATTACAAGAATGAGAACCGGAGAGGGAAGAATGTTTCATGCTGCGTGCCGTTGTTGTACAAGTGGTTTGATAGTCATTTGCCCAAGAGGGGTTCGTCTGTCTTGTCTGCAGCCACAGCTGAGTGGCCTGAGCGTCTGATGAGTTTGTCTGCGGAGGACGTTGTTTGGTTCATCGACAGAAGCAGGTTAGGCACCGAGATGATCTTCAGTTGTGGTGGGTTTCCTAACGTACCTCTGATAGGTAGGAAGGGTTGCATCAACTACAACCCATCATTGTTAGTTCGTCAGTTTGCATATGCTTTGAGGAATCCACCGAAGGAAGAAGAGGTACGGGAATCTCTGTACCTCACGGGTATTCTAGAGGGGGATTTGTTGTCCAAGCTTCAGTATGCGTGGAACAATATCAGCACGAGAGGAAAGCCTTTGTTGGGGAAGAGCGACAATCAAACTTATCCTCCTTATTCAGATTGGATCAGAGCCAGAGCCAGCGCTATAGGGATGCCATTCCCTCATGTCAGACCAGAGAATCCTCCACCAGTCGAAGAGCCTACCACTGTGTCCATCCATCAGCACAACCAGGTATTAGCTGAGCGCGATGAACTGAAGAAGGCAAATGCAGAATTAGAGAAGGAGTTAGTTCAGCTTCGAAGTGAGAGGAACGAAGCCGTGCATGCTCTCAAAAAGCAAACAGAGTCGGTGAGCCAGCTGAGTGCAGACTTGGCAAAGCAGATTGCTGATCGGGAACGCTTAGGTCAAGACTTCAGAGCTGCTAATGATGTGCTGGCTACGAAGAAGACGCATTTGGAGGAAGCATACCGGAGAATATCTAAGTTCGACCAGCATTGGAAGACTTCCATGGCCACCAGGAAGGAGCGAGAAGACAAACTGATACTGCAAATTTCTAAGCTAGAGACTGAAGTGAAGGATAGTGAGCGGAGGTTTGATGAAGAGACCGCCCGCAGGTACTCCGCTGAAGCACGTCTCAACAAAGCCATTGCTAGCCTGAAGGAGCATAAGCTTATGTTTGAGTCTAAGAAGCGGAAGCTGGAAGATTGCTTTGGCGAAGGCGCTTGGGAGAGTTCATTTCAGGGGCTTCAGCATACTATCAGGCAGAGGGAACTACTCGTCGAGGGGTTGCTCACTTCGCCAGATCATTCAGAGACAAAGGAGTTATTAGCAGAGTATCGCGCCCGTGGCCGTACTTGACTAGTTATATCCCTGTTGTTTTTGATCTTTGATGTATGTTGACCATCACCAGACTTGTTGGCTGAGGTCATGTTGTTGATTTGTACTCGCTGATACTGTGTATTGCCTTGACAGGCCTTTCCATATATATATATATGAGATTGATGTTTCCATGATTGGGCTCGGATTTCTTCTTCCTGTTATTATCAGCACCGTCACTAAGGCACTAGGATCGGGGGAAAATCTCCCACGCACACAGACACACGCATGCATCTGCATGAAGCATATTTGCATGGTGTATATCTTATTGCTTTTCCTAACCTTTATTGGCTTCAGGTTTTTCAGGTTCCGCGCTGCTTCCGATCTCCAGGATTGATCAAAGACTCATCCACCGCTACTCAACTCGCGCTAATCAGACGAGAATCATGGACCAGGTACAGTCAGATGTCCAAGAACTCCGTGAACGGATGGATCGTTTTATGGAGCTGATGCAGGTGGTTGCGAATGGTCAAGACCAGCTTCGTACTCTGGTTCAACCTCTGATATCCAGGGTTGACAGTAATGGCATACTTCATGGAGGGGCCGTGCCTACTCCTCCTCAAGGGGATACTCCACAGAACGTTGTTCCCGCCGCCGGGGGCAACGGCAGTGCTAACGGCAATCTGATGACTAATCTCGGACTCAACGCGGCTGGCGCCGTCAATGGTAGTTTGGGAGCCAATGTTAACATGGGGCCGGTCAACGGCAATGCTGGCGCAGGAAATCTGGTGGTGCCTCAACCGTGGTTGGAAGACCATCAGGATGACATATTTTCTCAGAGAGGCGTAGAGGCAGAGTTGAATGCTGAAGCTCGACTCAGGTTTAAGGCGCTGGAAGACAAGATGAGAAGTATAGAAAATCAGAACACATTGGGCGTTGACATGTCCAACCTCGGGTTGATTGCTGACTTTAAAGTACCCCACAAGTTCAAGGTGCCTACCTTTGAGAAGTATAAGGGCACCACTTGCCCCCGGGTCCACCTTCGATCTTATTATAGAAAGATGTCTGCTTATTCTGACGATGAGAAGTTGCTGATGCACTTCTTTCAGGATAGTCTTTCTGGCCCATCACTCGAATGGTATATGGGCTTGGAGCCCGCTGCTGTGCGCACCTGGAAAGAGCTTGCAGAAGCGTTTGTCCTCCACTATCAATATAATAGCGACTTGGCTCCCAACCGAGTTCAGCTCCAGAATCTCTCACAGCGGAACAATGAAAGCTTCAAAGAATACGCCCAACGGTGGCGTGAATTGGCGGCCCGTGTTCAACCGCCGATGGCTGAGCGTGAGTTGGTGCAAATGTTCGTGGCTACCCTTCCCGGAATCTACTATGAAAAGCTGGTCAGTGGCATGTCTGGAACATTCTCGGCTCTCATCACTTTGGGCGAGCATGTTGAGAACGGTATAAAGATCGGAAAAATTCAGGGCGAATCATCCTCAGCTGGAGGAGGTAGCAAGAAACCCTATACTGGCAAGCGTCGAGAGGGAGATGCCAGTGCTGTCACTAACGCTAGGAGAAAGGGCAAGGGCCCTCAGCCTCAGATTGCTAGCATAAACATTCCAGCTGCTCCGCCGCAGCCGCAGCCGCAGCCGCAGCAACCTCAGCAGCAGAATAATCAGGGGTATAAAAGATATCAGAATCGGGCTCCTATGGCAAGCCGTCAGTTTGATACTCCACCTATGTCATATGCGCAGCTTCTGCAAACTTTGCTGCAGCTTCAGCTAGTTCAAAAGAGGACGTTGGCTCCCTTAACAGGGGCGCCACCACCGGGGTATGATGCCAGTGCTACTTGTGAATTCCATACTGGGGCACCTGGCCATACGATTGAGAATTGTAAAGCTTTTAAGCACAAAGTCCAGGACTTGGTGGACGCCAAGGTTATCAACTTTTCTGACAACGTGCCTAACGTCACCAAGAATCCGATGCCTCATCATAAGGGGGGCGGGGTGAATGCTGTCATCACCGAGGAGAGTACGGACTTGCTGACTGATGTCAAAGACTTGAAGACGCCGTTGAGTTTTGTCAAGGCTAAGTTGCTGAAGAAGGGCTTCTTTCCTGGATGTGGAGAATTATGTATGGCTTGTGCTACACTTCCTGACGGATGTGAGCAGCTGATCGAAGGTATCCAAAGTCTGATGTCCGAGGGTATTTTACAGTTCAGCCGGAGCGTTGAGAGTGCATCAGGGGAAGTTGTGCTGAAGCAGGCAGACGAAGTTGCTACCATTACCATTCCTCGCCACCCTATTACTATTTCGGCGCCTCGTCCGCCTACTATTACCATCACCAGGGCCGGACCAATCCCATTCGAGAGCACCAATGCCGTTCCATGGCATTATGGCGCCGAAGTTTATTGTAATGGTCAGAAGATGGAGCTTGAGCCGTGTGGATCGACTGTGCAGAATCTTACTGAAGTCAGTGGTATCACTAGGAGCGGTAGAGTGTTCGCACCAGCAGAGGTTGCAGCAGAGAAAGTGGTCCGAGCTGACGCTGTGGATAAGGGTAAAGGTAAAGCTGTTGAAGAGGTCCCTGCAGGGGCAGAGAAGGACTTGCTGGTTAAAGATGCTGAAGAGTTCATGCGACTGATCAAGAAAAGTGACTACAAAATTGTAGATCATCTTCATCAGACTCCGTCAAAGATCTCGATTCTTAACTTGTTGCTGTGCTCTGAGGCGCACCGCAATGCATTGCTGAAGGTATTGAATGCTGCATACGTGCCGCAGGAGATATCAGTAAATCAACTCGAGGAAGTAGTAGCCCATGTCAATGCTGGTAATGGGCTGGGATTTACAGATCTGGAGCTGACTCCTAAGGGAAGAGACCACAACAGCGCCTTGCACGTCTCAATAGAGTGCAGAGGCACGATTATGTCACATGTCCTGGTGGATACGGGTTCCTCGCTTAACGTGCTTCCGAAGAAGGCACTGATGAAGTTGGATACCCGTGGACTGCTGTGCACGCCCAGTGATCTGGTCGTGAAGGCCTTTGATGGAACCAAGCGCCACGTCTTCGGAGAATTGACCCTGCCAATTCAGGTTGGCCCAGAGACGTTCAATGCAGTTTTCTATATCATGGATATCATGCCCGCCTATAGTTGCCTCTTAGGTCGGCCATGGATCCATTCTGCTGGTGCCGTGACGTCCACGCTGCATCAGAAGCTTAAATATGCCGTTGGGGGCAGCGTAGTGACAGTCTGTGGAGAGGAGGACATCATGGTAAGCCACCTGTCGTCCTTTAAATACGTTGAAATGGATGGTGAGATCCATGAGACTCTTTGCCAAGCATTTGAAACCGTCAGAGTGAAGGAGGTGGCTCCTGTCGTCGCAGAGAAGCAAGAGTTGAACCTCTCCTCGTTTAAGGAAGCTAGGGCCGTTGTCGAAGCCGGCTCCACCCCAGGCTGGGGGCATGTCTTGGATATACCAATCAAACAGGATAAGTTTGGATTGGGATATTCTCCGGAAGCTGAAGCTTCGTCCTCTTCTGGCAACTCGTCTCGTGGGAAAGGGCCGATCCTATTCACCAAGGGGGGAGTAATTTTCGAGAGTATCAACGCTGCGTCAGAGGACAGCGGAGACAGTGATTGTGATCTTGACGCCTGGATTCAACCGAGCAAGCCAGGCGAGCGCCTCCACAATTGGACCATCAAGGAGATTATCAAGCTGACAAGTGAAGAGTAATGATTTGCTTTTTACAATCTTTGTACAGCCCTATGTCCTGCCCGGGGCATAGTGGTTTTACTGTCAGGGCCTTGTTGGATTATGTGTATGCATTTTGTTAATAAATAAAAGGCGTTTTCTTCGTAATCAAATATTGTGTTCTCTGTTATTCCTATTTTATGTTTATTTCGAAAAAACAGCAAAATGGCAACGAGGTTCGTGCTGACCTGCATATTCCTGCTTTAAACTTAACCCTTGTTATTGCAGGATCCACGTAACAGATGACATCGACTCTGGACCCTCTACGGCTCACTACGACTTTGATTGCCCGATCTATCAAGCCGAGGATGAGATTGATGAAGACGAAGACCTCCCGGAAGAATTGGCCCGCTTGTTGAGACAAGAGGAGAAGGTTATTCTACCTCACGAGGAGGATATTGAGATTGTAAATCTGGGTTCTGAGGAGCTCGTCAGAAATGTCAGAGTTGGGGCTGCGCTGCAGAATGATGTCAAGCATAGGCTGGTCGAGATGCTTCGAGAGTATAGTGACGTCTTTGCTTGGTCATATGAGGATATGCCCGGACTCGACACTGATATCGTGGTTCATCGCTTGCCGTTGCGGGAAGATTGCCCTCCGGTCAAGCAGAAGCTCAGGAGGACGAGACCAGACATGGCTGTAAAAATCAAAGAAGAGGTCCAGAAGCAGTTGGACGCAGGATTTCTAGCCGTTACCACTTACCCTCCGTGGGTCGCCAACATAGTGCCTGTACCGAAGAAGGACGGTAAGGTACGCATGTGCGTCGATTATCGGGATTTGAACAGGGCGAGCCCTAAGGATGACTTCCCGTTGCCTCATATCGATGTGTTGGTCGACAATACAGCCCAGTTTTCCGTGTTTTCGTTCATGGATGGATTCTCCGGTTACAATCAGATTAAGATGGCACCGGAGGACATGGAGAAAACGATGTTCATCACCCCCTGGGGCACATTCTGCTATAAGGTAATGCCCTTCGGTCTGAAGAACGCGGGGGCCACTTACCAGCGAGCAATGGTAACTTTGTTTCATGATATGATTCATCATGAGATCGAGGTCTATGTTGATGACATGATTGCAAAGTCCCAAACGGAGGGAGAGCATCTGGTCAATTTATTGAAGCTTTTTGAAAGGCTTAGGAAGTTCAGGCTGAGGCTGAATCCTAACAAATGCACTTTCGGAGTGCGGTCCGGAAAGTTATTGGGGTTTATCGTTAGTGAACGAGGTATTGAAGTTGATCCTGCGAAAATAAAAGCTATCCAAGAGATGCCAGCGCCGAAAACAGAAAAAGAAGTTCGTGGTTTCCTGGGCCGAATAAACTACATTGCAAGGTTTATCTCTCAGCTCACGGCCACGTGTGAACCGATGTTCAAGCTTTTAAAGAAAGATCAGGCGATTACTTGGAATGAGGACTTCCAGAAGGCATTCGATAAAATAAAGCAGTATCTTCAAGAACCTCCAATCTTGATACCCCCAGTGGCTGGACGGCCATTAATCATGTACCTGACGGTTCTGGAGAATAGCATGGGGTGTGTTCTCGGTCAGCACGACGAGACGGGCAGAAAGAAGCATGCCATTTATTATCTGAGTAAAAAGTTCACTGAGTGTGAATCTCGATACTCAATGCTGGAGAAGACGTGTTGTGCATTAGCTTGGGCTGCCAAACGTCTACGACAGTATATGCTCAATCACACCACTATGCTAATTTCGAAGATGGATCCGATCAAGTATGTCTTCGAGAAGCAGGCTCTTTCGGGCAGGATTGCCAGATGGCAGATGGTGTTAACGGAATATGATATTCAGTACGTCTCCCAGAAGGCCATTAAAGGAAGCGTATTGTCTGATTACCTTGCCGAACAGCCAATCGAAGACTACCAGCCGATGAAGTTCGAATTCCCTGACGAGGACATTATGTTTCTCAAAGTAAAGGACTGCGATGAGCCATTGCCCGATGAAGGGCCAGATAGAAGATCTCAGTGGAAGTTGATATTCGACGGAGCGGTTAATTCCTATGGAAGTGGCATCGGGGCTATCATCACGACTCCTCACGGATCCCATATCCCGTTTACTGCAAGACTGACGTTTCCAGTTACCAACAACGAAGCCGAGTATGAAGCATGTATTATGGGTCTAGAAGAGGCAATTGATTTGAGAATCAAGAATCTAGACGTATATGGTGACTCAGCGCTTGTAATCAATCAGATCAAAGGGGAGTGGGAAACTCGTCAAGCGAATCTAGTGCCGTACATGAATTATGCCAGGAGGCTGCTTCCGTTCTTCGACCGAGTAGAACTTCATCATGTACCCCGGGCTGAAAATCAAATGGCTGATGCTTTAGCCACGTTGGCTTCAATGTATAAAGTCAATTATTGGAATGAGGCTCCAAGAATTGTGCTTTCGCGGCTTGATAGACCAGCGTTTGTGTTCGCAATCGATAATGCCACTGACGGCAAGCCATGGTTCCACGACATCCAGACCTTCCTTATGACCAAGGAGTATCCTGCGGGTGCGTCAACCCAGGATAAGAAGACTCTGAGGAGGTTATCTGGAAACTTTTATCTCAATCCTGACGGAGTGCTGTATAAGAGGAACCACGATCTCGTGCTACTCAGATGTGTGGATGAAAAAGAGGCGAGTATGCTCATGGAGGAAGTCCATGAGGGCACATTTGGTACGCACGCTGGCGGGCATGCCATGACGAGAAAAATCCTGAGAGCAGGGTATTACTGGCTGACTATGGAGTCGGATTGCTTCAGATTCGCGAGGAAATGTCATAAATGCCAGATTTACGCTGATAAAGTTCATGTACCGCCGTGCCCATTGAATGTCATGTCTTCCCCTTGGCCGTTCTCCATGTGGGGCATCGACATGATAGGTAAGATCGAGCCCACCGCATCCAATGGTCATCGTTTCATTCTGGTAGCTATCGACTACTTCACCAAATGGGTGGAGGCAGCCTCGTACGCTAATGTGACCAAGCAGGTGGTGGCTAAGTTCATAAAGAGGGACATCATCTGCCGCTATGGAATTCCCGAGCGGATCATTACTGATAATGGTTCGAATCTGAACAACAAGATGATGAAGGAGCTGTGCCAGAGCTTCAAGATTGAACACCACAACTCATCTCCCTACCGGCCGAAGATGAATGGCGCTGTTGAAGCGGCCAACAAGAACATCAAGAAGATCGTTCAGAAGATGGTTGTGACGTACAAAGATTGGCACGAGATGCTGCCGTTTGCCTTGCACGGCTATCGTACGACGGTGCGTACGTCGACCGGGGCAACTCCTTTCTCCTTGGTGTATGGTATGGAAGCTGTCCTACCGTTAGAAGTGGAGATTCCCTCTTTGCGAGTTTTGGTTGATGTAAAACTCGACGAGGCAGAATGGGTTACGAATCGCTTGAACCAACTCAGCCTGATGGACGAGAAGAGGTTAGCATCGATCGCATTTGGTCGTCTGTACCAAAGCCGAATGAAGAAAGCTTATGATAAGAAGGTGCGTCCTAGAAGCTTTCAGACGGGTGATCTCGTCCTGAAGAAAATTCTTCCGCCACACTCCGATCACCGGGGCAAATGGACTCCGAATTACGAAGGGCCGTATGTCGTCAGCAAGGTCTTCTCAGGAGGAGCTTTGTTGTTATCCATGATGAATGGTGAAGATTTTGCATCCCCGGTGAACGCGGACGCAGTTAAAAAATACTTTGCTTGAAAGAGACCCGCTGGACAAAAAAAAGAAGGAGTCCAGGCAAAAAGGGGCATCCCGGCGAACCAAAAACAGAATAAAAGGTTCGGGAAAAAATTAGGGATATATTGAAAAATGTACACCCGCGAAGTCGAAAACCTACATTGGGCGGCTTCGGCAAAAAAGGGTATCCCGGTGAACTGAAAACCCGAAAGGGCGGTTCACGCAAAAGTTAGGGATTTGAATAAGCAAATGACTGCGTTCCGCGTATGGACTTTCATTGTTTAGTGGTTCGGAAGACCTGAGGGCCGTTCATCTGAATCAATCTCTTCCAAAGCTGAAGCGTCGGAGAAGTATCGAAGTCGAGTGGGTTTTAGAGGGATCAACTCATGGTGTTCGTCTACGCCTCGATTGCCGACATTTGTATATACTGATGTATATTTATGTTTCCTTTTGCGCGGCTTCCTCATTCCAGGAGCTTGCCTCTGTTGTAAAACATGTTTGCCCATTCAGGGGTTCATCATCAATAAAATGCACATTATTCAGCAATTCTACTTGTCTGTTTAGCATCTATCTGTTTTGTTTACGAATGAAAACGCCGATGTTTTTTTGATAAAATGCGCATACATAAACCTACGGGCCTAGGCCCATTGATTGTTGAAACAATCGATTAACTGAATATTGTCACGAGATAATAACCTGGATAGGACCCTTTGAGGAGGGAGTCTTGTCTTGTTTGTTTGTGTTGTTGCAGGTGTAGCACCTTCCGGAAGATGTGCAGAGCGCACCCCCGAAGCAGGATTCTTCCCCAGCACCGGGTCACAAGTGTAGGTTTCGTAGAAATGTTCGGGAGCCGAAGCTCGTGTTTTCCCCAGTAAAGTCGCCGAAGCAGGTGTATCCCCCAGCACCGGGTCACAAGTGCAGGTCTCGTAGGAAATTGTTCGTATACCGAAGTATGCAGTAACTGATGGTGCCAGACTGAAGTCTCCCGCGGAATTGGGATCCCCCACCAGAGCCGTATTCTCTCCTGAAGTTGGATGATTCCCTCTTCCCCAGTAGAGTATTGGAACGGCTGATGGTGTATTCCCCTGCAGAGTTGTACTCTCCCCCGAAGGCAGATGATTCTTTCTTCCCCGGCGAAATTGAAATTCCGCACCCGAGTCGTACTCTCCCGTGAAGTAGAATGATTTCTCTCCCCGGCTGAGTCCGCAGAAAAGCAGAATCCTTGGAAGCAGTTGGAGGCCATGAGTGGATTTTCCCTAGCAGATGTTGAACAGCTGATGCTGTATCTCCCCAGAGTCGTACTCTCTTTGGCGAAGCAGAATGACTTCTCCTTCCTCAACCGAGTTTGCAGATGTCCAGGAGGGCTGAGTCCTTGAAGGTTGATCAGATCATGATTGGTCTTTCCCCAGCGGAGTGTGGAGCAGCTGAAGTTGTTTCCCCACAGAGTGATCATCCCCAGAAGAGTTAGCTGAGACGGCCACGCAGTTCACTCCCGCGATTGACATCGCTTTCCTTCAGCAGGTTCGGGTTCTCGTAGAGCTTCGTCCCCTGCAGCAGTCAGCTGAAGTTGTTTGCCCTGCAGCAGTCAACCGGAAGATCATTTCCCCAGGCGGAGTCCAATTGATATCGGCGTGCCCACGATCTCCTCAGCAGGATGATTCCTCTATCTGAGTAGCTCTTTCTCCTTGACAGGAGAATTCCCCTTCGGCATTTATTTTGCTGACGGGATTGCATCATTGTGCATAGCATTGCATAGCACTGTGCATGATTACATAGCAGTTAGTATAGCATCTAACGTTGTATAACATCGTGCATGATTGCACAGCATTTAGCATATCATTCCCACCGTGTGGGGCATGGCGCAGAAGCATACGCATCATAAGCATGATCTAGGTCATTATTATTCTTGCCTTACAGGTGTTCGGCCGAAGGATCGGTTGCTCAGGATGATTCCTGATATTCTCTCTAACAAGGTCGCTTTCTTGAGATGGTTCTTAAGACCCCGGTGTAATCCCCACAGTCGCTCGCTCAAGATGATTTTTGAGATCCCCAGCGAAGTCTTCAGTTCAAGACGATTCTTGAATTCCTCAGCAGGGTCGTTTGCTTAAGATGATTCTTAAGACCTCAGTACAAGTTCCCGATTGGTTTGCTCAGGATGATTCTTGAGTTCCCCAGTGGCGTCCCCAACAAAAGTTGCCCAGGAAGATTCCTGGAATACCCGGCAGAATAAAAGTCGCCAGAAAGGTTATCAGTTCAGGATGATTCTTGAAGGTTCCCGACGGAGTTGTTTGTTCAAGATGATTCTTGAAGTCCTTAGCAGCGTGATATGTCTGCTCCAACAGTGATGTCTAATCTGAAGATTGATTTCGTAAACGCCTGGAGGTGGTATCAGAAGGTTCCTGTGAGCTCAGATGTCCTTGTTGATGAATCAACGTGTGGCTGAAGACAAGGTTCCAAAGCTTGTAGACATAGCAAAGTGATCCGTGTTGGCCTGAAGACCAAGTCAGTTGTCCTGAGGTGATGATTGATTGCGATCAAGTGGATAGTTTTTCTTCTGACTGAAGTCGAAGATGTCTCTCCATCTGAAGCGGAGTTTTTGCCTGAAGGCAAAGTGTTTGAATCCCCGTAGAGTCATGAATGGCTCAGGATACTATTTCTTTGACTGAAGTCACAGATTTCCTAAGCTGAAGCGAAGGTGCCTAAGGGCAAGGTTGTCCCCAAGGTCATGAATGACCTAGGATTCGTTTTTCGGACTGAAGGCCGAAGTATATCCCTGACTGAAGTCACGGATACTCTATAGCAGAGGTGGAGTTGCCTGAAGGCAGACCCATGTATCCTTGAAGGCCAAGGACCATTTCTTCAGACTGAAGTCGAAGATACCTCCTGCAGAGTTGCCGACGGGCAAAGTTTACATCCTTGAAGGCCAAGGATGTTTATCTTCAGAAGTACTTGAAGATCTTTTCTAGCTGAAGCTGGAATCGCCGACGGGCAAGGTTTATATCCTTGAAGGCCAAGGATGTCTATCTTCAGGAGAACTTGAAGATTCTCCAGCGGATCTGGAGTGGCCAGGGGCCAGGGTTTCATCTATCTTTAGAAGAGCTTGAGGATTCTCCAGCGGATCTGGAGTGGCCAGGGGCCAGGGTTTCATTCATATTCAGAAGTACTTAAAGATCTTTTCTAGCTGAAGCTGGAAGGGGCCAGGGGCCAGGGTTTCATATAGTTCTGATGTTGAAGTTCTACGATGGGCAGTATGCAGTAGCATCCCGATGTTCGTTATGGTTCTGAGGGTGAACCCCAGATCAGAGTGTGCTCGGTTAAGTCTCTCATTTCCAGCGGAGTAGTTTCAAGTGTACCTTTTGTTCCATTTACCCGGGGTGAACCCCAGGTTAGATTTGATCATCATTTGTCCAGCGGCGAGGTTGGATGTTTGTTCGACGGCGAGGTTGAACGTTTGGATTTGGCGGCGAGGTCAGATCATCATTTGTCCAGCGGCGAGGTTGGATGTTTGTTCGACGGCGAGGTTGAACGTTTGGATTTGGCGGCGAGGTCAGATCATCATTTGTCCAGCGGCGAGGTTGGATGTTTGTTCGACGGCGAGGTTGAACGTTTGGATTTGGCGGCGAGGTCAGATCATCATTTGTCCAGCGGCGAGGTTGGATGTTTGTTCGACGGCGAGGTTGAACGTTTGGATTTGGCGGCGAGGTCAGATCATCATTTGTCCAGCGGCGAGGTTGGATGTTTGTTCGACGGCGAGGTTGAACGTTTGGATTTGGCGGCGAGGTCAGATCATCATTTGTCCAGCGGCGAGGTTGGATGTTTGTTCGACGGCGAGGTTGAACGTTTGGATTTGGCGGCGAGGTCAGATCATCATTTGTCCAGCGGCGAGGTTGGATGTTTGTTCGACGGCGAGGTTGAACGTTTGGATTTGACGGCGAGGTCAGATCATCATTTGTCCGGCGGCGAGGTTGGATGTTTGTTCGACAGCGAGGTTGAACGTTTGGATTCGACGGCGAGGTCAAATTATGTTTGTTTGACGACAATGTCAGACTCTTTAAATCCCCAGCAGAGATGATGCTTGTACGACGGCGATGCCGAGTGTCTCTCAGAGCGATGTTTGTTTCCGACGGCGATGTCAGATTCAGTCTTCCAGCGGCAATGTTGGGTGTTGTGGTTGTCTGAAGGCAATGTTAGAAGAACTTAATGTGGATAACTGACGGTGATGTCAGATCAGTATCTCTCCGGCTAGCGGCCGTGCAGCTAGCATTGCAATATTCGAAGATTTGTTCCCCGCAGAGTACCGTGTGCTCGTGCAGTTGGCAAATTTTCGGGTTTACCGGTATTCAATCGTCTCGCACCTTGATTGGTTGAGAGTTGTTCACTTCTCACCCAGTCAGGTTCAAGCTGTTTGAATAGGGGCAGCTGTTGCACCCCAAAATTTGACCAACAATTATTTATCCATCTAGTGTTCGAGAGTTGATACTTTCATCAGAAAGTTCAAGAGATCCTCAGAGGAGTGGGTTGAAACCAGGGTTGTGTGCTTCATAGCTTGAGAGTTGTGGGTGCTCCTCAGATGATTCTGAGACTTGGAGAATGAACTTGATGTTTTGAGAAAGCTTATGAGATGTCTTGATAGCCATCATGAAGCCCAGAGAAGTCATTGTGCAAGAGTGATAGAATTAGGGTTTTGACTGAGTCAACCCTAGATCAGCTGAAGATTTGGAGAAGGTTGAGACCTAATCCAAGGGCCATGAGATCATGGAATGATGTATAGAGATGTTATAAGGATGATTCCTAGACCAACTCATCATGATTGAAGAGTTTGAGAAGTTTTGAGTTAGGGTTTCTGAGGGTTGTCAGTGGAAAAACCCTAATTTGACCCCTATCTTCCAGGCAGTTTTAGCTCTAGATGTGATTGATATCTCATCTTCCCCACAACATGAATGTTGTAGAGCTTGTTCTTAGCTTTAATTTTAGTGGTGGAAGTCCTTGATAGGAGTTACAGAGCTCAAGTTATGGTTTTGACAAATTACAGGTCAGCTGAGGTGTGTGAATCTGGGTCCTTGAAAGTCACCCAACTTGCAGACAACTTTTGCCCTAGTAGGATGATTCCTATGATCTCTTGGTCAACATGAATGTTGGAGGGAATCTTCTTAGCTTTAATTTGAGTGGTAGAAGTCCTTGATAGGATTTATGGAACTCAACTTATGGTTTGAACAAGACAGGGGTATTTTGGTCATTTGTCAATTATAGGTCATTTTAGCCAATGCCTAAAACTCCTATTTCCAAGCCTCAAATGGAAAAACTCAAAACATGAAAGTTGTTCAAAATGTGATTTTAGGTCTAGAAAGAAGGTCACAAATTGTTGGAAGAGCTCATAGCATGAAGTTACATGATTGGTCAAAAATGAACTAAAAATGGCATATAAGTTTGAAAAGTTGAATTTGAAAAGTGGTTTGGAGGATCTAGGAATCCAAAATAGGTCATCCAATATATCATTTTGATTGGAAACATTATTTTGAGAACTTTGGTTCAAATAGATTTTTCATTTGAGGTCTAAAAAAGGGACTTTCTTTGTAAATCTATTACTTGCATTATAAGGCAATGTTGAAAAACCTTACACAAGCCAAATGTAAGGGCTGATTTCCTTCATACTCACTTAATATCTCATGTAAAGACATATTCAAGGGATTTTGGCAAAGTGTGAAAGAAGATATCATGATATTTCAAGTTCTCATGTGGTGATATTTTCAATACTTTCTAGAAAGATCTAGGTGATTCTAGCCTCTTCCATCACTTGTTATTTAAAGAGGGCCATGAAGAGAGTTCAAAGGTTGGTGAAAAGTTGCTGAGTTTAGTGGAGAGAGTGAGAGAGAAAGTGCCATTGTTGGATTTCTTCAAGATCAAGTAAGGTGCAATTCCTTCTTCCACAAGCTTCATCCACCTCAACTCTTGCAAACAGAAAGGTGTCCATTATTGGAGGAAGATTTAGAGAAGGTTTCAAGTGCTGAATCAAGTCCTAACACCCCTCACCATTGAAGCTTAGCAGGTTGGTATCTTGATCTAGAAGTCCTTAATTATGAGCATTCTGTTAGAATCTTAGGTGTAAGATCAACATGCTAGGTTAGAGGAATGTTTTCTGAGAATTAGGGAAGGATCCATGAGGTTTCGTGGCAGGGTACCATTTTTTGCAAGATTGATAGCATGCGGGTTAATGTGTATTAATGGATATGAGGTGGTTTAGAATGGCTAGGGTAACATGTGGAACAGATTTATATCATTAGATTGAAGTTTGGTTAAGGTTGATAGCAGAGAATCATGGTGGAACCCCAACCTTCGTGCTTTCTGTTAGAGCGATTCAGGAGGTTTCATGGCCAAATATTGATATCATTGTGTTCAGGGTAATTGGTAGAGCAAGATTGCTTTTGGAATTTCTTGATTTCACCCAGCCATCAGTGAGAACGATCGAGTGGAAGTTCTGGTTCGAAATCAGGGTTTTCTGAAAACCCTAGGGTTTGTGTGGAGAAGATGAACTCCAGCCGTCAGATGGGTCCAGATTCTTGACTTATTCTCATAATCCAACGACCATGGTTTGAATTCAAAGTGGAGGGAATTCTAAACTGGCGAAACGCAGCGTATCACTTAGCCAAACGCTGCGTTTGGTTTAGTGACTGATCCTGGGTCCAATGTGCTACGCGCACCCCCCCTTGATTCAGCCCAATTGAAATCAACTATCCTTTCCTTCTATTGCCACCCCCCCCTTTTATATTACTTTTATTTCTTTTAATATTTTAGCCATCTTATAAAATTCATTAAAAATTGATAAATGATGATTTTTTACTCATTCTTTTTTCTAGGTTTAGATAATTTTGTGTAGAAAAATAGAAAAATAAAAATGAAATTTTATTTTTAATGTGGAATTAATGGTGGTATTTTCTTTTAAATAGGGTATTTTATTTCTTTTAGTTTGTACCTTATCTTGCAAGAATTGTTTTAGGACCTTCCCTTAGGTTTTTTAATTCATTCTTTTTTGTGTGATTAGATATTGAACCCTAGTTTCATGTAGGATTTATCTCTTGATTTTAGAAATTAAATTTGATGTAGTTTGAGAGTTAGACATTTAGGTGCTCTAATTAGGGTTTTAGGTTGTGTACTTGAACTTCAACATTTTATTTTTGGGGTTTTTAGGACAAGTTAGTGTATGGGGAATATATGGGACTTAAGGGTAGTTAAATAGGATCCCCTAGAATTTATATTAGGAATTTGTATGGTATTTTAGTATTTTTCATTGATTTTTGAATGTATGGATAGTATGTGTGTTGCTTAAAGGCATAAGTTGTATTGTTGTGTTTTCTTTCCTTCTCTTTTGAGTGTGTGAGCTTTGAAGATTGAGTTGAAGACCTTGTGGATCATCATGAAGATTTGAAGACCTTGCAGAGGAGTTTAGCATAGCTTTTGTTGTTTTGTTTATAGGTTTATAGGTGCATAGGCAGAGCCCTAGATAGAATACTTTGTTCAATAAACAAGGAGTGTCTTGTTCACCTCCTTTCTTCTCTATGACACAGAGTCCCTTAAGGGTATTCACCTCTCTCCTTTGGAGGGATTAGTGACCTTGCCCTATAAGGTAGAACTTTGAGAGAGCCTTTCTTTTGATGTTAAGTCCTCAATGGCATCCTTTGGAAGTCAGTGAGCACTGTAACATCCTCACCTCATCTTGTTGACTGAATCTTGTTTGCTGGAGCATTGGAGCCATTGAAGATAGAAGCTGAGGCCTTGAAGAGGATGATTCCTTGAAGATTATTGAAGTCTGAAGACTCTGTGAAGATCAAGTTGATGCTTGAAGATCCATGAAGATAGTGAAGCCTGAAGGTAGAGCTGATCAAAGGAGCTGAAGCTCAAGGGAGAGGATGAGTTGATACTCATGTTGTAGGGTTGATACCTGGAAAGCAAGTGATCTCTGAAGTCTGAAGACTGGGTTGCTGCTGGAGGAGCTGAGGCTTTCTTCTGTTTTCTTTGATGTATTGTGTGTTTTGTCTGATTTGTCTGCTGCATTAGACTAAGCACATTTAGAATAAGTTCAGTCTAAGAGCATGAGTGCATCTGATTGTATTGTTATTGCTTGGCTTTGCTTGCGGGTATTCGGTAGAGCCCAGCTCCCTTGCCCATGTGTTTATTTTGCTTGATAGCATTTCATTTATTTTGTCTGTATGATTACAGTTTACTGTTCTTGCTTGATAGCATGTTGTTTATTTCAGTATGATTACTGTTATTTCATGACTGGCTTGAGGTCGAGACGAGCTTGTGGAGGATGAAGCCCCACACACATTTCCTCCCTCACTTGCATTGCATGCATTTTACTGTTAAAGCTGATGCTTTTGTCTGTTTTGGTGTATCATTGACATGATCCCTTAGGACTCTCATTTCCTCTGATGAGGATTTGATGATAGACTTTTAGGTTGAAACCTATGCATGACAACATCTAGGAGTTCCCTGTTCAAACCTCAACCATAGGATGAATCCATGGCATGATAACAGTAGGACTTGATAGTCTCCCTCCTAGTTGGGCCTGTTCTCTTCTCATCTCAAAGCAGTTTAAGATACAGTAATCATGAATGATTTCTTTCGTACGTTACGAGCCTTAAGCTATCTGAGAAAGGATTGTGGGAGAGTTTCTTTTCCACAGTCTGGATGTTTAGTATGGTACCCTTTGGGTGACATGCGACGCATTCACTCTCAGGTCATAGTCTCTAGTGCGGTCGAAATCGCAAACATAATAAAAAGCACTTCTTGTAGGAGATAACCCGTAGTTTCCCGAACTACGTCTGCTCTGATCTTTCATACCAGATGAAAGTACGTAGGCATAGGATGCGACGTCCTAGCGAGCAACCTTTCCCCCGTAGTTAGCCGAACTACGTTGACTCTGATTTCTCGTTCCAGACGGGAATACGTAGGCATAAAGCGCGACGCTTTGCCGAGTCATTTTTCTTTTCTTTTTCAGCCAGCCTTGATAGGTAGATAGATTATAACCAACCCGTCCAAGTAAACGAACAAGCGAGGATCCCGTCGAGTACGACGGACGTGAGGGGTGCTAATACCTTCCCCTTGCGTAACCGACTCCCGAACCCAGACAATGGTTGCGATGACCTTGTCTTACCCTTTTTCGTCAAGTTTTTCCGATCGTTTCCTTTCCCGCTCTGAGGGATAAATAACGAAAGGTGGCGACTCTTCTGTTTTGCCGGCACCTTATTTTCGCGCAAGCGACAACCTCTTCTGAAATTCTGAATCCTGAAACCCTGAAATGCGGCCGCAACAGCAAACCTGAAGAAAACACTCCGCTGGTCGGATAAGAAAAACCTCAACCAGTAACTCTGTGGGGAATAATAATGAGGATTGCATCATCACATGTCTCACGGTGAGACCTCGATCGTCTGGTAATAGATCTGAACTATAACTTCATACTCCTGCTGAGAAACACACCTGAAAGCAAAAGGTTAACCAACCTGATTTATGTTTCAAAAATGCATATGTTTGGCAATGGCGTAATGCTCCATACGGCATGGAAATGCTACGCGTTTTGGGTAGATGCAATCATGATAATGTATGCAAATGCAAATGCAGGTTCAGGCTGCTGGGGAGCTCTGATAAGCTTGCTTCAACACGGTTGTTGAGGACAAATACCACCCTGTTGGGGATGAACAGGTATCGCGAAGTATTTTGGCAAAATAAATGCCGGAGATACAACCAACTCTGTCGGGGAGAGATTACACATCTATTTCCACCAGGAGGAAAGACTAACTTGTCGGGAAGACTAACTCGACTGGGGGAGAATCAACCCTTCTGGGAGACAACTATCTGGGAACCGTTTTACAAACTCGAAACTACCACTCCGCTGGGGATAATCATCCTGACGAAGGCATGACGACCTGCGGGGAGAAAGAAAACCATCCTCGGTGGGGATAATCCTTCTGAACTTACTATCTTGGTTACGTACCTCGGAAATCCTCCCTGCTGGGGATTGAATGCGCACATCTTCGACTCTCTGGGGAGTATAACCCCTGCATGGGATACTGATCTCGACTTGCTGGGAATATCCTGTGGACAACTTCCATGAAGATACTCTTCTGGGGAAACTAATCCTTCCTTCGGTGAGGGACAACATCATCTCAACTTCTGGGGATGTGGTGCGACCTGCATGGGGATTAGCGTCACACATAGTCAAGTCTTTCATCACGAGCCTCCGGCTGGGGCCACATTTTTCTGATCGTTTGCTTCAGAGGTGAGAACCCTGCAAAACACAAACGAGACAACACAAATCTATACAATCAAATCTATCCAGGTTAGTATCCGCGACATTACTTCAGTCAATTCGAAGTTTTAGCAATTATTGGCAAGGGCCAGCAACGTTATGCACATGCAAGTTCATCGGAACATTGGCGTTTTCCACATACAAAACAGTAAAGCACGAACATCAAATACTGAATAACATATTTTATTAATAATCGGCCTCTGAATAGGCAAAGTTTTGTACATTGGATGCAACTCCTGAAAAGAGGAAGTTACGCACGCACACCTACATATACGCTCAAAAAGCATAACAATACAAAACAATATTTGTATACATGTCGGTAACGTGGTGCAGACAAACATCATGAGCTGATCCTCCTATGACTCGCCTGACTCTGGCGCTTTCCCGACATTCAATTTTCGGAAGAGATTGTGTTGGATAAACGAACCCTCAGGTATCCCCAAACCACTAAGCAATGTAGTATCAGATCGGGACTGCAGTCATTTGCTTTTTCAATCCCAAACTTTTGCGTGAATCGCCCTTTGCGGGTTTTCGATTCACCGGGATACCCTTTTTTGCCGAAGCCGCTCAATGCAGGTTTTCGACTTCGCGGGTGTACATCTTTTCAATTTTATCCCTAACTTTTGCCCGAACCTTTTATTCATTTTTTATGGTTCGCCGGGATGCCCCATTTTGCCTGGACTCTCTTTTTACTGCCCAGCGGGTCACTTTCAAACAAAGTATTTTTTAACTGCGTCCGAATTCACAGGAGACGTAAAGTCTTCACCATCCATGGTAGATAGTAGCAAGGCTCCTCCAAAGAAGACTTTTCTGACAACGTATGACCCTTCGTAATTAGGGGTCCACTTGCCCCTGTGATCTGTCTGTAGCGGGAGAATCCTCTTCAGCACAAGGTCGCCCTTCTGAAAGCTTCGAGGGTGTATCTTCTTATCATACGCTTTCTTCATCCGGCTCTGGTACAACCGACCGTATGCTAGAGAAGCTAGCCTCTTCTCATCCATTAAACTGAGCTGATTCAGTCTATCTTTAACCCATTCTGCCTCGTCAAGTTGGACATCTCGTAAAACCCTCAAGGAAGGAATCTCAACCTCCAACGGTAACACTGCCTCTATTCCGTATACCAATGAGAAAGGGTTTTCCCCGGTTGATGTGCATACCGTCGTACGATAACCGTGCAAAGCGAAAGGGAGTATCTCATGCCAGTCCTTGTACGTCACAACCATCTTCTGAACAATCTTCTTTATGTTCTTATTGGCTGCTTCAACAACGCCATTCATCTTGGGTCGGTAAGGGGAAGAGTTGTGATGCTCAATCTTAAAATTCTGGCACAACTCTTTCATCATCTTGTTATTCAAATTCGAACCGTTGTCGGTGATAATCCGCTCAGGGATTCTATATCTGCAGATAATATCTCGTTTGATAAATCTGGCGACCACTTGTTTGGTGACATTGGCATATGATGCTGCTTCCACCCACTTGGTGAAGTAATCAATTGCCACCAAGATGAACCAGTGTCAATTGGATGTCGTAGGCTCGATCTTGCCAATCATATCAATTCCCCACATCGAGAACGGCCACGGTGATGACATCACGTTCAGAGGACCTGGGGGTACATTGACCTTGTCCGCATAAATTTGGCATTTATGACACCTTTTTGCAAACTTGAAACAGTCTGTTTCCATAGATAGCCAGAAATAACCTGCCCGCAGCAATTTTCTCGTCATAGCATGCCCACCAGGATGTGTACCAAATGTGCCCTCATGTATCTCTTCCATGAGCAACTTTGCTTCTTTCTCGTCTACACATCGTAGCAACACCAAGTCATGGTTTCTTTTGTACAGGACACCGTCCGAATTCAGATAGAAATTGCCAGCCAATCTCCTGAGAGTCTTCTGATCTCGACTGGATGCCCCAGCCGGATACTCCTTGCTCTTCAGGAAATTCTGGATGTCAAAGTACCAGGGTTTACCATCGGGAGCCTCGTCAATGGCAAATATGAATGCAGGCCTATCAAGCCGAGAGATAACAATCCGGGGAGCCTCGTTCCAGAAGTTAACTTTATACATCGAAGACAATGTCGCCAGGGCGTCATCCATTTGATTTTCTGCTCGCGGCACATGATGCAATTCCACCTTGTCAAAGAAAGGCAGCAACCTCCTTGCGTAGTTCATATATGGTATCAAATTGGGCTGCCGTGTCTCCCATTCTCCTTTAATCTGATTCACCACTAGAGCTGAGTTTCCGTATACGTCCAGATGTTTGATTCGTAAATCAATAGCTTCTTCCATACCCATGATGCAAGCCTCATATTCAGCCTCATTATTGGTAACAGGAAAGGTCAATCGGGCATTAAAGGGGATGTGCGCCCCCTGGGGAGTGGTAATAATTGCACCTATTCCACTACCATAGGAATTTACAGCTCCATCAAATATCAACTGCCATTTGGAACCCAACTCTGGTCCTTCGTCCGGCAACGGTTCTTCACAATCTTTCATCTTCAGGTACATGATATCCTCGTCAGGAAAATCAAACCTCATCGATTGGTAGTCCTCAACAGGCTGCTCCGCAAGGTACTCCGACAAAACGCTACCTTTAATAGCCTTTTGCGAGACATACTGAATATCGTATTCGGTTAACACCATCTGCCATCGGGCAATTCTTCCGGAGAGTGCTTGCTTCTCAAACACGTATTTGATTGGATCCATCTTTGAAATTAGCAGGATTGTATGGTTCAGCATGTATTGCCTCAAACATTTGGCGGCCCAGGCTAGCGCACAACACGTTTTTTCGAGCATTGAGTATCTGGACTCACAGTCAGTAAACTTCTTACTCAAATAGTAGATCGCATGCTCTTTACGTCCAGTCTCGTCGTGTTGACCGAGAACACAACCCATACTTTCCTCAAGAACCGTCAAATACATAATCAACGGTCTCCCGGCCACTGGGGGTATCAAAACAGGAGGTTCCTGCAAGTATTCTTTTATTTTGTCGAACGCCTTCTGACAATTTTCATTCCAGGTCACAACCTGGTCCTTTTTCAACAACTTGAATAATGGCTCGCATGTCGCAGTTAAGTGAGATATGAACCGGGCGATATAGTTCAACCTCCCTAAAAACCCACGTACTTCTTTTTCTGTTTTAGGCGTTGGCATTTCTTGTATTGCTTTTATTTTCACAGGATCAACCTCTATTCCCTTTTCGCTCACAATAAACCCCAACAGTTTACCCGATCTCACCCCGAAGGTGCACTTGTTAGGGTTCAGTCTCAACCTGAACTTCCTAAGCCTCTTGAACAGTTTCAGCAGATTAACCAAATGCTCCTCCTCCGTCTGGGATTTGGCAATCATATCATCAACATAAACCTCGATCTCTTTATGCATCATGTCATGAAAGAGAGTTGTCATAGCCCGTTGATATGTTTCCCCAACATTCTTCAACCCGAAGGGCATCACTTTGTAACAAAATGTTCCCCAGGGAGTAATGAAGGTGGTCTTCTCCATGTCTTCTGGAGCCATCTTGATCTGATTATAGCCCGAGAAGCCATCCATGAAGGAGAATACGGAGAACTGAGCAGTGTTATCAACCAGCACATCAATGTGAGGAAGTGGGAAGTCGTCTTTCGGGCTCTCCCTATTCAAATCACGGTAGTCTACACACATTCACACTTTACCGTCTTTCTTCGGCACTGGCACAATATTAGCGACCCATGAGGGATATTTGGTAACAGCTAGGAAACCAGCATCCCACTGTTTTTGAACTTCCTCCTTGATCATCACAACCATGTCCGGTCTAGTTCTTCGGAGTTTCTGCTTAATAGGCGGGCATTCCTCTCGCAGCGGCAGACGATGAACAACCATATCCGTATCCAGCCCAGGAATATCCTCGTACGACCAAGCAAATATATCACTGTACTCTTTGAGCATATCAACCAACCTTTGCTTGATGTCGCTCCGCAGCGCAGCCCCTATACGGATGTTTCTCACAACTTCTTTCGACCCCAGATTGATAATCTCGATGACTTCCTCATGAGGCAGAATGATTCTTTCTTCTTGTTTCAATAACCAGGTCAACTCTTCTGGCACGTCGCCATCTTCAACAATCTCTTCCTCAGCCTGAAATACTGGGTGCTCGAAGTCAAAGTGAGTCATAGGCGGTTCATAGATGTCATATGAAATAGTAATCCTGCAAAGGAAATGGTTAAATGCTTCAAAACTCATACAAAGCAAATAACCACGTTTCCATTTTATTGTAAAAGATAAAAATAGGAAAAACAGGGATCACAACATTTGTATATGAAAAACGCCTTTATTTCATGATTAAACAATGTAATGTACATAACCAAATGGCCTTAAGCAAAATCATTATGCCCCTGGTAGGACACAGGATTATTCAACAATTAAGAAAACAAATCATTACTGTTTAGTTGTCACAGGAACAGTTTCCCGAATAGACCAATTGCAGAGACTTTGTCTTGGCACGCTTGGCTTGATCCACGCGTCCATATCACAATCGCTATCTCCTTCTTCAGAATCGGAAACAACATTGATAGTCTCGAAGCTCACCCCGTTTGGTGTAATGGTTATCGGCCCTCTGAACTTGGGCGCTCCTGAAGAGGATGTTGACAACGAAGGATGATATCCAAGCCCGAACCTGTCATTCTTCACGGGAATCTCCAACACCTGCCCCCAACCTTTGGTTTTGCCTGCCTGCACTAGAGCCTGAGCCTCTTTGTAAGATGACACCGCCACGTCTGATACTTTACTTGGCACCGGAGCTTTGTCCTTAATTCGTAATCCCTCGAAGGCTTGACACGGTGTTTCGTGTATTTCGCCGTCGACCTAGATATATTTAAACGAAGACAGATGGCTAACCAGAATATCTTCCTCTCCACAAACCGTGACGACATTATCCCCCACCATATACTTCAGCTTCTGGTGTAACGTGGATGTGACTGCCCCGGCGGCATAGATCCATGGGCGCCCAAGAAGACAACTATACGCTGGCTGGATGTCCATTATATAGAATTCAGTTTCAAATATTTCAGGCCCCACCTGCAACGGTAATGTTATTGATCTGAAAACCGACCTCCTCGTTCCATCGAACGCCCTCACCACTAAGTCACTGGGCGTGCAGATAATCCCCCTGATATCCAACTTCATCATGGCTTTCTTCGGTAGCACATTCAGGGAAGATCCAGTGTCTACTAAAACATGGGACATGACCGTGCCCCGGCATTCGACTGACACATGCAATGCCATATTGTGCTCTCGCCCTTTCGGAGTTAAATCAAAATCTGTGAAGCCCAAACTGTGCCCCGCATTGACATGCGCCATCACCCCTTCTAACTGATTAACAGAAACTTCTTGAGGAACGAACGACGTGTCTAGAATCTTCATCAAAGCGTTCCGATGGGCCTCGAAACATAATAACAATGATAGGATGGAAATTTTTGACGGCGTTTGCTGGAGATGCTCGACGATTTTGTAATCACTTTTACAAATGAGCCTTATAAACTCCTCCACATCCTTAAGCGACGTTTCCTTTTAATTCGACTGAGAAGGGCCACCCTCAACTACCTTGGCTTTACCCTTGGTTAATCTTTCTGCCTCTACCTCGGGTGACGTGAATATTCTTCCGCTTCTGGTCATACCCCCTGTTCCGACAACATTATCTACAACCCCAGCTGGTTGTCCATTGACTTCAATTTTCTTACCATCGCAATATACCTCCAACCCGTAAGTCCACAACACTGCTTTAGTACTCTCAAAAGAAACTGGTCCTGCTTTAGTAATTGTGATCGTCGGCCGCTTGGCAGGTGCCGTTATTGTTATTGTTTTCCCCGGAATTGTCATCGTCGCAACATCGTTCTGCTCATCACACAATGCCTCTACCGGTTCTTCAACCGCGGTTCTATCAAATTGCAAGGTACCTTCATCCATCATAGCCTGAATACCCTGCCTCAACTCACTACAACCCTCTGGATGTATCCAACAATCCGAGCAAAATTCATCACACCCCGGGAATACACCCCCTCTTAACAACCTGCTTTTGATCTCACCCAACGGTGTCTTCAGCTCATTGACATCCATCACTAGGTTCAGATTCTCCTCCGTCAAAATGGTGTTTGCCCCATGATTGGGCATAGGCTGTTGTACGATATTTGGACCCGCCTGTCCAAAGTTAATAGCTTTGCTATCCAATAAATCCTGAACCTTATGTTTAAATGCCTGACAAGCTTCTATATCATGCCCGGGTGCCCCAGAATGAAATTCGCAATGCTTGTTGGCATCATATCCGTAAGGAAGTACTGCCCCAGTAGGCGGTGCCAAAGTCCTCTTTTCAACCAAGTTCAACCCTAGCAGGGTCTGGAGGAGCTCTGCATACGTGGAAGGAGGTGCGTCGAACACTCTTTTCGCTCTCGCGTTCTGTACCCTTCTCTGGCCAGGATTCTGTCCTTGCTGTTGCTGCGGTTATTGTTGTTGTTGTGGCTGTCTTTGTTGAGGAAGCGGGATAGTGACGCTAGCTATCTGTTGCGGCTGAACATACTGATGTCTTCCTCTGCCCCTGCCCCTGCCACCAAACACGACACTGGTATCACCTTGTCGTCTACCACCAAATGCTTTTCTGGCACCTCCTGTTGAAATAGACTCACCTGTTTGGAACCTTCCAACTTTAATCCCATTTTCAATCATCTCCCCCATAAGAATCAAATCTGAGAAACTGCTCAATGACACACTAAACAATTTTTCATAGAACACCCCCGTAAATGTCCCGATGAACATATCATTCATCTCCCTTTCAATTAAAGGAGGGTGCACCCTCGCTGCCATATCGCGCCACCTTTGCGCGTACTCTTTAAAGCTTTCCCCGCTCTTCTGTGACAAACCCTGCAATTGGACCCGGTTTGGCGCCAGATCGCTGTTGTATTTGTAATGGGTCACGAAAGCATCAACCAGTTGCTTCCAGGTTTTAATCTGCGTGGGCTCCAGCCTCATATACCATTCAAGCGAAGGTCCTGATAAGCTGTCCTGAAAGAAATGCATGAGCATCCTTTCGTCATCTGAATACGCGGACATCCTCCTGTAGTAAGAGCGGACATGGACCTTAGGGCAGGTGTCCCCTTTGTACTTATCAAACGTGGGAGCCTTGAATTTCAACGGCACCCTCAACCCTGGTACCAAGCCCATTGTAGTCATATCCAAACCGGTGGAGTTCTGATTCACTACCGCCATTGTTGTTACCGCCGCCTTGGTTGGCGTCCCCAAATCCAACATTGTTAACAACCGTCTCATTTCCATTCCCAACGTTGCCATTGCCAGCGCCAACGTCATTGTTTACAACCACAACCGGTGGGGTCACTACAGGTGGGACCATAGACGTAGGGGGCCCGTCCTCCGGAATAGTCTCAACGTGCGCAGAATTGTGGTCATTGTTGCCATTCCCATTAGCCCGCGTCAGCAGCGGCTGTACCAAAGTCTGGAGGCTCTCTTGGCCCTTGGCAATGTTCTCCATTGCCTGCATGAACAGATTCAACTTCTCGCGAATTTCCTGCATCTCCACTTGGACTTGATCCATGATTCTCTTGCAGTTGTTTCGGGTTGAGTAGCGGTGAACTCTTTGTTCGTCAATCCTGCAAATCTATGAAGATGCAGGAAATAAGATACAAATTCAAGAATACCGGTCATGCAATATGAATGCAGATGCAAATGTGTAAATATGCTACAGGTTATATTCCCCCCCCCCTCCCCCCCCCCGATCCTAGTTTCGGAGATAAGGCAATCACGACAATGGAGTCCCTATCAAGCAAGCAAGAAATCAGAAAATCCTCATATATAAGCAAATGCTAAGAGGATGAGTACAAGAGTATAACTGGATATAACCGAAGAGACCTCGGCCAACAGGCCTGGCGATGGTCAAAATACAAGTACAAAGAACAAGGCAAAGCAAAGATAAATCAGGCCAAATGGCGTGCTCTGACGTCTTCCAATATCCTCAACGTCTCCGAATGCCCTAGTCGGGAGATCAACTCCTGTATCAGTAAAGCATGCCGCTCGATAGTGGATCTCAGCTTTTTGGCGTCATCCTGGCGGGTTCCTTCGCCAGAACTCTCGTCAAGTCTGTACCTCTTGGAACCGGCCTTCACTTCATAACCTCTCGGCTTCTCGTCAATGTCACTTACTCTAAGCTCAGCAGCTCTCCTAAGTGATGTCTCTTCGGCAATCTTTGCGTCTTGGGCTCTAATCTGTGCCTCTAGCGTGGCAATTTGTATTTTCAGTTCGTCTTCCTGCTCCTTCCGCTTGGTAAGCGTGGCATTCCACAAAGCTTCCCACTTGCTGAGACGGGCATAAGCTTTGCTTAGAAGTTCCTTCTTGGAAGTAAGCACCTTGCTAACACCGCTCAAGGCTATTCCCACTTTTTCTTTCTTGTTGGTCTCTTCCGTCAGCTCCGATCCCAACCTGTTAATCAATTCAGTCTGTTCCTTCACAGTGAAGGTGGCTTCATTCTTCTCACGACGCAACTGGAAGATCTCTTTTTCTAACTCATCATTGGCTTTCTTCAATTCTTCGTTTTCAGCCAACAATTTGTTATACTTCTCACTCTCCACTGAAGTAGGTACCTTAATCATTGGAAGATACAGGGGTTTCGCAGCAGAATAAGGCATCAAGAACATGCTAGCTCTCTCGTGGATCCAAGCCAAATAAGGATCATATGCTCTATTGTTGCTCTTACCGAGCAAAGCTTTCCCTCTCCTATGGATGTTAGCCCATGCATGTCTCAATCTGATCAAAACAGCCGCGTATAATAAGCCCGTGAGATACAGAGATTCATGTATCTCCTTCTCAATGGGAGCGTCCCTCAAAGCATAACCGAACTGTCTTACCAGCAGTGAAGTATTATAGTTGATACAGCCTTTCCGCCCAATCAAGGGGACATTCGGAAAGCCACTGCAACTATATATAATATCAGTTCCAAGCATACTCCGATCAAACCAAATGATATTCTTAGCAGACAGCCCCATCAATCGGGAAGACCAATCCAAAGTTTCAACAGCATCAACAAAAGGCCCTGTCTTCGGAAGATGCCCCTGGAACCACCTGTACAAGAGAGGAAGGCAGCAGGAAACATTCTTGCCACGAAGTTTCTCATTCTTGTAATGAATCGAATGATAAACATCGCCCAAGAGAGTAGGAACTGGATTCTTCGAGGCAAGAATCAGGAAGGCATCTGAGTCGACAAAATCTGGTACATTAGGAAACAAGACAACCCCGTAGATGCAGACAACTAGAATGGCACTGAAGGCAATCCAACATCCACTTTTCGCACACTGTGCAGCCTTCTCAACTAGGACAGACAGGTGAAAACCATAAGCTTCGTTCAGCTTGACCAGACCTCCGGGGAACTCAGAAGCGTCTAAACTGACAATCTCAGCAATTGTAGCCAACTCAGGCTCATCATCAACATGTATAAAGGGCATCTGGTCTAACACGGGAACTCCCAACATAGCAGAATACTCCTCCAAAGTGGGTGCCAGAATATAGTCGGGAAATAAGAAACATCTCAGCTGCGGCTCATAAAACTGCATCAAAGTATACACCCCAGTCGTCTCGAATGCTGAAGGTCTATATAACAAACTAAGCAATCTACCATAAGATACCCTGAACTCAGCCCTCACCCTCTCATCTGCTAGAGCAACCAATCCCAACAAGGAACTGATATCTGGTGAATGCAACCGGTAAGCAACTGTCCTCTTCAGGGACTCCATGTCTGGCTATAAGATATACTAGAATCAGAGGGGAATGATCACCTGCAACATAAATACATGTTAATGAAATGCAGTCATGAAAATGCACATGCATATGCAAACAAGGGACCAAGTGCAATGCTGATGAACTGTGTTGCTTTGCACTGAAGCCTGAGAACCATCAAATCTTCATCTCAAACCAAACCCACCACTCAAAAGAACCCAGCAACCACATCTCACTGACAGAGATAAACCAGGTATTCTGCGGTCAAAGGTTTCCTGCAAACAGACCCCCATACCCCTCACAGGTATGTACTTAACTCGCAGACGAGGTACGACATCCTATGCGGGTTCAACGTCACAGACTTTCAAGAGCGATGATACGATACCCAGGAGGTGTGGCATCATCATCCCTTGAAGCGACCTCACTTAGTTGAATCCCAATTGATAGGTCCCCAGAGTCAACAATCCTCGGGTCAGACAACTTGTTGAGCCCTAAGGGCCAGGCAAGAAGCATCAAAGAGAATCTCGTCTGAGCGTAAATTTCGCGGCTAGTTGGTGCGAGCTAAGCAAGCAGGCTAACCACTACTCTTTACTTCTATGTCTATGTTTGATTTTAGAATATGAACAAGAAGTGCAAGTATTATGCGGATAAAAGTTATCATAACTTTATTATTTTTTTGGTTTTTTATATTACCATTTTTCAGAAATAAAGCAAAAAGGGAAAACAAAATATGGATAAACAGAATAACATTTTATTGATGATGATAAAAGTTGAAAAAAAGCCCTCACAAATTCACTTTCACCTTGGGCAGAGTGAAAGGATTTTTTTTGAAAGAAACAAAAACAAATTACTTTGAAACATGAACAATAGTAGGAACATCAATAGCCATCCAATTCTGGCATATCAACCCACGCGTCACAAAGTTGGGCGTTTCTTTATCTTGATCATCCTCAATGATAGCACTGACTTCCCACTCAGGTCTCTTAAGTCTCTGTCGAGGAGAGTAGAAGGGTACATATGCATCTTCTATCTCATAATCATATCTTGGATCTTCCAAATAAAGCTCTCAATCTTCAGCAGGAATAAAATCATTTTCAGAACCATATGAGATGTAGCCTTCAGAGTCATCTTCAATAGTTGCAGTTGTAGAATGATCTTTGGTATGGATGAACCCAACACTTCGAAAAATATCACGAATACTCTTTAGTTCTATGTGGGATGAAACAGATGTAAAACCCAAACCAACTCTATCTCTTTTCTCAACAACTTCAATAACTCGACCCCATCTATCAGCTTGGCCACTCTCCAACACATTCACATATCTTAAAGAAGACATGGATACCCCATTCTTCTTAACAGCATTATCAACTACAGAAAGAGCCTGGAATGTGTCGCTACTGCGAAAATCGGCGCCGGCTAAACAGAAGAGTCGCCACCGTGCGTTATTTATCCCAAAGGAGGGAAAGGAAACGCTCGAAGTAAACCTAACGCAAAGACGGGAAAGGAATGGTCGTCGCAACCAAATCCTGGATTCGGGAGTCGGTTACACAAGGGGAAGGTATTAGCACCCCTCACGTCCGTCGTACTCGACGGGATCCACGCTTGTTTTCTAGTACGGATTGTTATTCTATCTACGCTAAAGGGTCTAGGGTTAAAAGAAAAGAAAATGAGTCGGCAAAGTATCGCACTTTATGCCTACGTATTCCTGTCTGGAACGAGAAATCAGAGTCAACGTAGTTCGCCTACCTACGGGAAAGGAGGGGAAGGTTGCTCGCTAGGATACGACATCCTATGCCTACGTACTTTCATACAACATGAAAGATCAGAGCAAACGTAGTTTGGGCTACGGAAGACACAGATTTGTCTGACTGTTTTTTATCTTTCTGAAAAGGTTTTCTCCTGATTAAGAGTCCAAGCGGACAAAAATGACACTTTGATGTTTATTTTCAGTCTTTTACGCAAGAACTGTTTTTTATGATGTTTGCAATCTCTGGCGCACTGGAGACTATGATTTGAGGGTGACTACGTTGCATGTCACCCTAGGGGTAACACACTAAGAAGTCAGATTACTGAAGAGTGACCCTTCAGCAACCCTCTCTCAAATATCTTAAGGCTCGTAGCGTATGGCATCGATCATCCTTATTACTGTGTTTTGAATTGTTTTGAGATAGAGGAGAAAGAAATTCTAAAAACCTAGGGTTTGAAAGGGGAATCAAAATTACCCTAATGTTGTCATGCATGAGTTACAACCTAATGTCTATCATAATTCCCTCCTGCACAGAGGAAATCAGGGATCCTAGGGGATAAACAGCAAAAGAAACAGATATACAGTAAATAGTAAACATGCATGCAATGCATCAATACAAGCGAGGCAAGGGAGTCCCACTCAACCTCGAACCTGGGAAAACAATAGGCAAAGTGAAACAGCTTCACTTCAAACCTAAGAGGCAAGCTGAACAAGCCAACAAACAATACAGAAAGAGAAATAAAATCCAACACCAGCTCTGACAGCAACACCAGCTCCTACAGCAAGCAGCTCAAACAGCAACAAGAGGTTGACAACACCAACTTCAAGCAAGATCCCATCTTCACTCTTAAATGATCCCCAAGCTTTAGATAAGCTCCTGTCTCCACAAATCTCCAAGCTCTGGCAAGCACTGAACCCCAACAAATAAACAGCTTCAAACAGCAGCAAAACCCTAATTTCAACAGATACCTAGCTTTGGCAGGCACAAGCTTCATCTTCACCAATATTCAATGAACTCCATCTTTAATAGGCTTCCATCCTCAAGGCAAGCACTCACAGGAGAGAATCAACTAATAGATGAAGTTGGAATGTTAAGAGGCTTAATGATAACCCAGGGAAATCACTAAGATCTTATCATAGCAAGTGAAAGGTATCCTCAAGGTTCTACCCAATCAAAGCATGCTCTACATCCCTCCTAAGGAGAGATGGAACTTCTTTGGGGGACCTTGTGTCATAGAATGGAATAGAGGCACAAGAATCTCTCTATGTTTGACAGAAGAAATCAGTCTACTCTAAAGCCCTCCCTATATCTCCTATCTCCTAAGTCTTCAAAAGCAACCTTCAAGGATAAGAGGATCTTCATGCTCCAAGCTCCATCCTTTATCTCCAATCATCTCCAAGGTCTTCATGAGCTCCAACAAACCAAAGCCCAAGCCCAACACCCAATTGAAATGCCCAAACCCAACAAACAAAACAACATCCCAAGAGGGAAACACACCAATATCACCCAATTTGCAAAAATCACATAAAATGGTAATACTCATCATAAAATCCTAGATTAATTTCTAAGGGAACCTAACTATGTACCCTATACCCCACATAAACCCCAAGGCCTAAATCAAACCCTAAGTCTCTAAGCCATGCCCTAAACTACACCTAAGTGTTGTAAAACCCTAATCCTAGCACCCTAAAGTTCATTACTCAAAAATAGCCTAACTTTCATCATAAAATAATGATAAAAATCTCTAAGGGAGCATGTATTTCTAATCTAATCAATCCAACAAGAATCAACTCAAAAACACTCACCAATCTCTCATACTAAATTCAGCAAAATAAGGTATCAAACAAATGCAAAATAAAATCAATAAAAATGGTAAAATATGCCAAAAATATAAAATGAAAGGAATTAATATTTTTATTGTTTTATTAAATTCTAGAAACCCTAAGGAAAACCAGGAAAAAATTCCCACCCTAAAATGTTCATTTTTCAATTAGTTATAGATTTTTTTATTAACTAAAATAATATGGAAAAAAAATAAAAGAAAATAGAAGAAAATGAAAAGAAGGCGTGACAAATAGTAATCAGAACCAGTTCACTTCATCAATTGGGCCCAGAGGGGGGTGCGTATAGCCAGGCGCGCTAGGCCCAATTCGGTTCAGAAAATGAAATGAAAAAAAACAAAGGAAAATGGAAAAGACTTGGTGGGAATAGCAATGATTTTACATGTATTTCTCAATTGGGCCTGGGAAAGGGGTGTGGTTAGCAAGAAATGGCTTAAGCCCACTACCACTCATTAAGTGAAACGGGGCGTTTCATGCTCTCAGACTCCTTCACAAAATTTCAATCAATCCTGGCCGTTAGATGATCATTTTAGTCAAAGTCTTCTCACAATCCAAGGGTCATCCTATCGTCTTCTTCATTTGAATCTTGGAGGGAGAAAAGCCATGGCTGATCAGAGCTTCAAGTCTTCATCTTCTCCAAACGCAACTCCATTAATCTTTACCAAAACTTCACCCTAATAACCTCATCTGGCTCGTTTTTCCACGAGGAACTCAACCATACTATCCATTTGTATTGAAACCCTCTCCTTCTCAAAACACGAAGACATGTTCAGAAATGGCTCAAACAAGAATCATCACCAAACTCAAAATTGAATAGCTTAACATCAACTACACCTCACACTGAGTAAAATCCACCATCAAACTAGGTTTAAACCTCCAAGAATCATCAGATACGAGCCTCAACAGAAAATGTGATCAACCTAATTTTGTCTCTAAATCATGCCAATTGTTAGCAGAATCCACCTATCCATGTTCTACAATGCTTACCACTATCTAAAACCTAAAGAAACTTCATGAATCAAGCCATAGGAAGAATTTTACATACCTGCAAATCTTGGATGAACAGAGTGGTAAAACCTCCAAATCAAGCTCCAAGATCTTCCAGATACCTTCAATGAAGTATGATCAAGCTTCTGTATTCATCAAATTGGATTGAAACTTCTTGAATCCTTGAATCCGATTCTGACTTGCAAGAGATGAATCCAAAATGCTCTCTCACGATTTTGCACCAATCTTGCCTTGAATTGTATCTGGAATCATTCACCAACACCAAAGGAAGCTATTGAACACCAAAGAATGGATTGAAATGGATCAATTTGTTGTAACCGATTCTGTTATGCAAATGGAAAACTCAAGATGCAATCTCTCAATTCTCCCTCAATATCCACCAACCAATGCTTTGAACCTCTTCTAATCATTATATAGAACATGAATGAAAGCCCTAGAAACTTCTGGATTGATCCAATGAGAAGTTCCATATCTCTTGCATTTGAAAATATCATGAGAAATTCACATATGGCAGCTGAGTTTCAAGCTTGTATTTGCACCTCATTCTGATCCAAATTCTCATCACATGATATATTGAATGTGTTAGCAAGGGTTGAGGCCTTGGTCATGCCCTAAAGAGTGGTTTTGCATTTGTTACTTATGATGTAAGTAACCATTTTTCAAAGGAAGTCATTGAATTAATCCTTAACTCAAAAATGTGGCAATGTCATTGTTTTAAAAATGCATTTTCCAATCAATTTGGTATGTCATATGGCTTGGTTTGGACCCATAGATCAAAAATCCCAATTTTCATCCTTGGTTCATTTAAAATTCACCCTTATTTTAGGCCATTTTTGTGATTTTGTGAAGCAAGCCATTCCAAGCTCTCATGACCTCTTATCTAGCCCAAAAACACAATTCTAAACACATCTCATGTTGAACATTTTTCATTTGAGGAGTGGAAGATAGAGATTTTGACCTATGTTGAAAAATGACCTATAATTCAACTTTCCCAAAATACCTCTGGATTGCCAAGACCATAACTTGAGTTCCACAAATATTCTTGAGGACTTCTAGTACTCAAATTAAATCTAAGAGAAAGCCCTACAACTATTATGTTGGCCAAGAATCCATTTGAAAACTCCTTGATGGACAAAAGTTGCTTGGAAGTCAAGTGACTTTCATAGATAAATTTCAGTGTCCTCTGATGACCCATAACTTGCAAGAACCATAACTTGACTTCTAGAAAAATCCTTAAAGACTTCTAGTACTAAAATTAAAGCTATTGAGAAGCTCTACAAGTTTCATGTTTACCAAGAATCCATTTGAAACTTGCATTTTGACTTATCTGGCTTGGAAGTTAAGCCTAAATTAGGGGATTTTACACTGAAACCCTAATTTGGTAACTCCTCCTACTCTTGATTCTCTTTGATTTATCCTTGGAACAACACCATACATGTATCAACATATCAATTCATGAATCCCACATCCTCCAATTAAGCCTTGATGCTCTTCAATCACTCAGTTGACCTAGGGTTGACCTAGGGTTGACCCAAATGAAACCCTAGTTGACTGCACTTCAACTGTGGCTCTTGTACTTGAATCAATGACTTGTCTCATCTTCAATATGACCCTTTAGACAGCTCATAAACTTTGTACACATTCCATACCCTCAATTCATAGCTCATTGATGACCCTTAATACACCTCAAATTAGGAGAGAAATCCACTGGTTGACCCTCAAACTTCTCAAGGCTTCAAACGTTTCTTGATGACTTGGATTGTCTTAAGATTGAATAAAAACCCTTGATGTGCTTCTTTAGATAAGGATGGCACTTGATCCCTTGTTATATGACTTGCTATGCTATGTTATGCAAATGATTAGATTATGTACATAATTTACTATGCAAATGATAATGCAATTGAAACATAAATCAAATGAAATAGGTTGAGCAAATTTTAGGGTGCAACATAATGGAGTTTCAATATCTTCTCCAGCATCAATATAAGAAAAAGACGACAAACTGCTTACCAACATAGCCTGTTCCCTACTAACAACAACAACAACAACTTTACCATTCTGGAAAAATTTCAACTTTTGGTGGAGTGTCGAAGTGATAGCTTCAGCTTCATGAATCCACGAGCATCCTAGAAGACAACTGTAAGTAGGATGAATATCCATGACTTGAAAAGTAATCTGGAATAAACACGGACCTATCTTGATAGGGAGATCAACCTCTCCAATCACAGTTTTCCTTGAGCCATCAAAGGCTTTCACAATGACCCCACTGAATCTCATAGGAGTACCCAGATAAGACAATCTGGATAAATTAGATTTTGGCATCACATTCAATGATGACCCGACATCAACCAGCACATTGGATAGAGCGTCCTCCTCGAAATTCATGGAAATATGGAGAGCCAAATTATGATTTCTTCCATGCTCGATCAACTCTTCATCACAAAAAATCAAACTATTACACGCATTGATATTGGCAACAATGTTGTCAAACTGGTTGGCATTCACATCATAATCTACATAAGCTTGTTCCAATATTTTCTGCAACGATTCATGATGAGCCTCAGAGCTCATTAACAGAGATAAAACAAATATTTTGATGGTGTATGAACCAATTGATCTACCACATTATATTCACTCTTCTTGATCAATTTCAACACCTCATCATTATCTGACTTTTGGTTCACGTCATTTGATTGACGGATTCAACAAAAGTCTTCAACTGAGTTTGCTTACCCACAATATCTTCACTTGTCTTCGAGGGTACATTAGCAAATACTCGACCACTTCTGGTCACGTGTTCTACATCAGCAATATTTACAACTGAGGGAAGAGAGGGAATTGGAATATCCTTTCCATCCTCAAACATAGTAGCATTGTATTTGTAGGGAATAGCTTTATCTGATTCATATGGTACTGGGCCAGGAAAACGAATGACTAAAGGTGTCACAGTAGAGTTCTGACTATTGTAAGAAATTACAACTCGTTCCGGGATGTTGAAACGTGAAACTATGACATTCACCTCATTCTCAACTTCATTTCTATTTGCAGTAACCTGAATCAAATTCTGATCAATCATCTTTTGTAAGTCACTATTTACAATCACACACCCACGAGGGTTTACCGAACAAATACAACAGTGGCATAATCATGTTCAATATCATGGAATTCACTCAAAGTAGCATGCATTTCCACAAACGACCTCTGAATCCAACAAATATAAAAAATGCGGTATGTACCAGGACACCCATATACTATATTGACAATCGCATTACCATTATTAGGCAACAAATTTGATTGCATATTTGGATTGGTATCTTCAAAAGACAAAATTCCACTTCTTACGAGCTTTGCAACTTCATATTTCAGAGGATATCAATTTTCAATATCATGCCCAGGGGCACCCTGATGAAATGCACAATGGGCATCTGGCTTATACCACCACGGGATATCAGTAGGAACATCCGGAGGATCACGAGTCTGAACCAAATTCTTCTTCACCAAAGCTGGAAATAATTCAGTATACGACATTGGAATGGGATCAAATTGCGCTTTCCTCTGCACATGACCTTTTTGATTATTTTGCTGTGTTTTCAGTTGGAAACGTGGTTGATAACTTGAAGTAGCTTGAGCAGCAGGAGCGGCACTGATGACGGGTGTAATAGATGCTATTTGTTGCTGACAACGACTACCATTGTTGTTCATAACTATGCGTCTTCTAGACCTCTCTTGATAGATAACATTAGTTTCTCCATCTTTTTTCTTAGAAAAACCATTTATGCGAAATCACTAGGAGCACTCACAACCATCCTTTCATAGTAAAACGGATCCAAAGTCTTCAGGAAGATCTTGGTCATCTTCTTCTCTTCAAGCGGAGGGCTTATCTGAGATGCAATCTCGCACCATCTCTGCGCGTACTCTTTAAAAGTTTCTTTCTTTTTCTGAGACATTGTGCAGAGTTGATCATGGTACGACACCATATCCAGATTATACTTATACTGATAGACAAAAGCTTCACAGAGATCATTGAATGTCTTGATTTGAGAACTATCAAGTCCCATATACCACTTCAGTGCAACACCGATAAGACTATCTTGAAAATAGTGAATCAACAATTGATGGCTGTTGTCGCTACTGCGAAAATCGGTGCCGGCTTGACAGGAGAGTCGCCACCGTGCGTTATTTATCCCTCAGAGCGGGAAAGGAAACGCTCGAAGTAAACCTTGCAAAGACGGGAAAAGGTATGGTCATCGCAACCAAAACCTGGATTCGGGAGTCGGTTACGCAAGGGGAAGGTATTAGCACCCCTCACGTCCATCGTACTCGATGGGATCCACGCTTGGTGTTTATGAGGAAATGGGTGTGTTTATCTATCTACGCTAATGGTCGGTCTGAAAAGAAAATGAAAAGGACAAGACTCGACAGAACATACGGTGTTCTGGGCCTACGTATTCCCTCGTGCAATGGGAAAGTCAGAGTCAACGTAGTTCGACTACCTACGTCTAAACGGGGAAAAGGTTGCTCGCCAGGGCATCGCGTCCTGTGCCTACGTACTTCCACACAACATGGAAGATCAGAGCAGACGTAGTTCGACTAACTACGGGTAAACAGGGGGGCTCTCACACAGCAGTGAGAAAACAAACTGGTCTCAAAGGTTCGGGAACCTACAACTACGATCTGGTCTCAAATGCGCTCGGGCAAGAGAAAGAGATAACAATTAGTCGTCAGCGGGAAAGTCTCGATCGCACAGCCGCGAGAGAACAAAGGTTAGTTGTTAGTGTGCTCGCTAGGATATCGCATCCTATGCCTACATATCCTCGTCTGGTACGAGGAATCAGAGCAGCTGTAGTTCAGCTAATTACGAATCAAGCTACTCAAAAAGCTCCTACTGAAAGGAAAGAGAAACCCTAAAACTATAGCTGAGAAAGGGGAATCTACATACTGCTATCATGCCTGGTTGACCATCCTAATGTCTATCATAACGACTCCGCAGCGGAGAAGTCAGAGCTCCTAAGGGATCATGGCAACAGGACTAAACGATAAACAAGAAATACTGCAAAGTAAAGGAATATTAGAAATATGCATGTATGCAACTACTGACAAACAAGGCACAAAGGCCGCAAACCACAAAGGTAAGGGAGCTCAGCTCTACCAAATACCAACAAGCAAAGCCACTCAATAACAAACAAGCAGAAGGAGGACCACCTCAACTTCTCATGCACACAAAGTCTACTTCTAAGATGCACCTAACTCAGAACTATCTAGATGAACACCTAAGTCTAATGCAACATAACATCACACAAGTCAAACAATACAAAGAGAAGGCTAGCTAACCTGACGAGCCTCTATCTACAAAACAAGAAACTACTCCTGGGCAAGGCCCCTAACAAACCTGAAACAAGCTTAATCTATCCCTGAACAAAACTCTATGCAACACTTAAACAAAACTCTAAGCAAAACTCTAATCAGAACCCTAAGCAAGGGGAATCAATCCCATTCTCCAAGCTTCAGAACAAGCTTACCAGAGAAAGGGAGCTAAGCAGACAAACTCATAGTGCCTTCCTCAGGAAAGTACCAGGAGGTTACCACTCAGGAGTCATATCCTACGCGGCTCGACAACTGTGATCAGTTTACATTCCTCCTCAGGAGAAATTAAACTCACATGAAGGCTCCGGCATCACTGGATATTTAAGAAAGCCTATATGCACTAAGGGAACTAAGTGAGCAGACCCATAGGACCTTCCTCAGGAAAGTACTAGGAGGCTGACACTTAGGAATCGTATCCTACGTGGCTCAACAACTGTGATCAGTTTACATTCCTCCTCAGGAGAAATTAAACTCACAAGTTGGCTCCAACATCATTGGATACTTGAGAAATCCTAGATAAACTAAAGGAAACTAAGTGAACAGACCCATGGGACCTTCCTCAGGAAAGTACTAGGAGGCTGACACTTAGGAATCGTATCCTACGTGGCTCAACAACTGTGATCAGTTTATATTCCTTCTCAGGAGAAATTAAATTCACAAGTTGGCTTCAACATCATTGGATACTTAAGAAAGAGGTGAGAAGAAAGAATGAAAGTCATTCATAGTGCCTTCCTCAGGAAAGTACCATAAACTCCCTTCAAACTTCAGGATCTCGAACCTCACAAACAGGGAACAAGCTCCTAGACTAAGCCTCAATCCACTGCATCCTTGCAAGCTCCAACAAGACTGCAACCAGCTCCCATCTTCAAGAAGAAACCACGGATCACCAATCTACAAGAAACTATCTCTGAAGTTCAACCACAGTTGAACTTCAAAGTCAGAAGCCATCAAGACTTCTCCTATCCTCAAGCTCAGACTAAAACATATCAGAACATCCTACAGAAATCTAACAAAAATCTATGGGAAGCCTACATGGCTCTATGACAACATACTAAAAAATCAGAACAGAATTCAATACCAGATGAAAGAACCAAAATCAGCAACGCAGACATATCCACAAACCAATTATTCAATATCAAAACAATACAAAAAATGCAATTAAACTGAAAATGCATGATTAAGCTAATGTTTTTGCACTATAAAATTCTACATTGAATTACGAGTCTACAGAAAAAAGAACGGAATTATTTGAATAAACCTACTATTTTTTATGAATTTTCTAATAATATGCATAACCTAAAAAATATTAAAAAAAGTCAATTAAATGGAAGAAATGCTAAAAATAGTAAACAAAAATAAAATGGCATTTTTATTTTTATTTAATTTTCTAGACATTTTCATGAAGTGGTAGGAAAAACAAGAAATTAAAAATCAATTGCTTTCATTTTGTTATGAATTTTCTAAGAACAAAAATATGAAAAAGAAATTAAAAACAAAATTGAAATAAAATGAGAGGGGGGTCCAAACAGCAATGATGTTCAGTTCATTCAAGACTTGGGCCAGAGATGGGGGGTGTACATAGTAAAGGGCGCAGGCCCAATGGGAATCAGAAATCCCTTACAAAAAATAAAAGAAAAAAAAAAGACGCAGGGGGTGCAGTTAGTGAATTTTTCATGTTATTCTCATTGGGCTGAGATGAGGGGGGTGTGGATAGCATTAGGGCCTAAGCCCAATCCAACCTCTCCTCAGCTCTCTTCACACGAAGTGGGGGGATGAGTACCAAGGGGAGTGTTTCAGTAAAAACACTTGGGCCTGGCCCAAACCCTAACCCTAATCCACGAAACCCTAACAAAACCTAATCTCCCTCTCCCAACTCAGATCACTGTTCATCTCTCTAACCTAGCCGTTTCCTTCGTCTTCCTCACCCTCTCTGCAATCCATTCCCAGAAAAACCCCAAAACAACTTTCATTCAGCTCAAACTCTACAAATCAACCCTAGAACCTTACTTCTCAAAACAAGAAACCCTATACTATGAACATCAATGGAGATTATGAGAAAGGGCAAACCTGAGACGATGAAGTTGCTGGGATCCTTTGAAGGCTCAACGAAAATCGTCGCGAGAGAGGAAGATCTTGACGTCTTTCTGACTGTTGAAGGAGCTTGTGGAAGCCCTGAGGGGAACATTGACGCTTGTTCGAAGATTTCTGGGCAAACAGGGAAGAACTCAATGAGTTCTATGAAGATCTGGGAAGAAAGCTTCAAGAACTGATGAAGACGATGATTCTGAAGCTGATAAATCTTGAAGGTCCGTTGAGTCGCTTGGATATTCTGAGGAAGATCTTCAAAAGATCTTTGAGTATCTTGATAAGGGAGGACGAACCACGAGGATCATCTTCGAAGGTTGTTGACGTTCGTTGGTTGATGTTGGAAATTCCAGATGAGCGATGAACGTTTGATGATGTTCTAGAAAACTTCTTGAAGAACGATGAAGATGGATGCGTTCTGGAAAAAGTGTATGAAGTTTCCGGCGAGTATGAGTTCTCCGGCGAGGTGATGATGAAGGGGGACGGAGGAAGAAGATGAAGAAAAGAGTGTTTCTGGGAATTCTGGGTGGAAAACGAGCTCCGGCGAGCTGTTGCGGTGGCCGGAAGACATTAGGGTGACCGGCTGTGGGAGGATCAGGGCGGATGCATGGCCGCCGGTGTGTTTTCTGGCGAAGCTCAGGCGAGGGCTGAGGGCGTGACAAGTGGTGAAGGGGAGAGACTGGGGGAAGACACGTGTGGCAGAGTGTAGTGAGTGGAAAACGCGTGGCAGTGCGAGGGTGAATTCTGAGTTGTGTGCTGGGTCCCTCCTGAGTGCAACATGTGGCGTGCCTTATATACTGACAAGTGGCATGCTTCTGGCCAAAAACTGCACAAAAAATGCATTGGACTGATAATGAAGTGGGCCTCCCAAAAACTGCTTTCTGACCCATATGAAAATCTGGACAAAAAAACCCTAAAAACTAAAAAACTGATTAATACAAATATTAAATCTAATTATCCTAATTAAGACTAATCCTAATTAATCTGATTAAATCTAAAAACAGAATTAACACCTAATTAAACTAATTAACCTGACTAATCCAAAAATTAAACTATCTTAATCCTAATTAGACCTAAACATGATTAAAATCCTAATTAACCTAATTAAGACTAATCCTAATAAAATCTAACAAACTCAATTAAATTCTAAACAAAAGATTAATCCTAATTAAATCTAAAACATGATTAAATCTAATTAACTCTATATTAAACCAAAAAGATTAGAACTCTACTAATTCCTATAACATCTCTATTTATTTTCTATAAAATTCTATTAAAATCTATACTATTATTTAATATCTACTTAAAAGGAAAACTATATTAAAACAATACCCTATTTAAAACTATTAAAATCTCTATTAACATAAAAGAAACTATATTCCCCTTTTTCTTTATTATTCTAGAAAACAATTAAAACTATTTAAATCCTTTTATATTCTAAAAAATCTATTAAAAAAATCTATAAAATTCTAAAAAGAGAATTAAACTATTAAAAATACAAAAACCCTATTTAAATTCCAGAAAAATCTATAAAGCCTATTTAAAATCCACAAAAGGCTATTAAAACCCTAAAAATGCAGACAAATGCAAATGACCCCCATAAAAGAGTGCACGAGACCAGATCGAATCGAACCGAGAACCCCGGGCATCAGAATATCCCAAAATCACTATGCAAGCTAAAAATCACCGAGGAGCGCACAAATTCCCGAAAATAAAACCCTGCTGATCTGGACTGGATCTGCCATATCTGATAGACAAAAATCAAGCTGTAACCCTGAGGTCCTCTGCCTATGCACAAATATCATACGTCTGATTTGCGAATATGAGTTTAAACCACGAGTCAGATAGGAGAATCGGTTGGTCAAATTTTAGGGTGCAACAGCTGCCCCTATTCAAGCGACTTGGACCTGAAGGGTTTGAAGAGCGCTCAGCCTTCAAACATTCGGAGGTACGAGACGGTTGAATACAAATAAAACCCGAAAATTTGCCAACCGCGAGAATATACTGTAAAACTGCTTGGGGAATAAAGTCCTGAAAACCGAGTCCAGTCATTACAGCACCAAACTGATCAATCCTCTGATAAAGAACTCCTGATTTGACTGCCAATTACCGGTGATACCCTACATAACAAAACCCGAGGGTTGCAACGAAACACCTGATCCTTTCACATTGCCTACTGATAGGCAGGAAGAGAAATATACTCACATCGTCCAAAGATGGACGGGAAGACATCCTGATTGAATACTCACCTCGTCTAATGATAGACGGAAAGACAACATTAATCTCCACACTCACATCGTCTAAGGATAGACGGAAAGACACCATTAATCTCCATATTCACATCGTCTAAAGATAGACGGGATCATCCTGATTGATGAAACAAAACAATTCACATCGTCTAAGGATAGACGGGAAGAAATAATCTCCATACTCACATCGTCTAAGGATAGACGGAAAGACACCCTAAACTCCATACGCACATCGTCTAAGGATAGACGGAAAGACACCATTAATCTCCATATTCACATCGTCTAAAGATAGACGGGATCATCCTGATTGATGAAACAAATCAATATGCACATCGTCTAAGGATAGACGGGAAGAAATAATCTCCATACTCACATCGTCCAAGGGTAGACGGGAAGACACCATAATCTCCATATGCACATCGTCTAAGGACAGACGGGATCATCCTGATTGATGAAACAAATCAATTCACATCGTCTAATGCTAGACGAAATCATCTTGATTGATGAAACGAATCAATTCACATCGTCTAAGGATAGACGGGATCATCCTGATTGATGAAACAAATCAATATTCACATCGTCTAAGGATAGACGGGAAGACACCACTAATCTCCATACTCACATCGTCTAAGGATAGACGGAAAGAAAAGCCACTTGCTAGAGAAAACCCCGTCTTGAACTCCACTGAAAATCGCCCGAAACTTCACATCGTCTACTGATAGACGGGAAGAAAACCACGTTCAAACTCAAGACGTCTAATGATAGACGGAGAAATCCACTTATTGGAGGAACACATCGTCAATGTGAATCGACGGGAAGAAAAGTCTGCTGATGCCAGATGACCGATTGACCAAAGCACAACTATTGTATGATCTGATACAAATAATCTGCTGAACTGTCTGCACACTGCCGCTGGATAAATGCCCCTGAACTGATCACAGAGTAATTCCCGCGCCATGTGAGGCTGGCAGAAAACCTGACTTATGCTTCGTATGCATATGCGTATGCTTTAATCTTTCTACGGCGTAATGCTCCATTCAGGATGGAAATGCTACGCATTTTGACAATGATATGCAAGTATGATGCAAACATCATAATGCATGCAATATGCCAATGCAGGCTCGAGCTGCCGGAGAAAGCTGGGTACAGAAAACCACTTCAGCAAAATAAATGTTGAAGACGAAGCCAACTCTGCTGGGGATAAACCGGATATCACTGAATCGTCCCAGCAAAATAAATGCTGGGAGAGTGAAATCAACTCTGCTGGGGATATTGGGAACTTAACCGAACATCATCGACGAAGTAATACTCTGCTGGTGAATATGACTCCACTGTGAAATAGCAGATGTGCCGAGTATGATTAGACTCCTCTAGGGATAGCTTACTCGTACCAATGAAAAATTGGAATTTGCTGGAGAAAATAGAGGGAGTTTTCCTGCGTACTGCCGAAGATTGGATTTGGAAACTGATGCGCTAACACGGATGGGCTTCACAGTGATTGCCAACACGGATCTATGCTTTTAGGCTACCTGTGATGGGTCAGGTACAACTGACGCTGGAAAACACTCTGTCTGAATGCGCAGCCTTTCAGTGGAAGAGTCAAAGGATAGTGACACGACTTCCCGAATTCGTCTCACTCTCAAAAATCGACTGAATCCGCTCGTATGACTCTGAATAACCCTGCTGATACAGAGAAGACCAAACCTTTCGCTTATGATATGCCCCAGCCTGCGGGACCTCTGTGGGGATAGTTCTCGAAAGGAAATCTGCAAATCTGAACCCTGATGGTCTGATATGAAATGCCCCAGTATTCTGAACTTCGGAGAGATACTTCATATCAAATACTCCTCAAATAAAGAACAACCTCTGCGCTCTTAGGATGGCCTGCCCCTGATTGCAATGACTTTGCCCCTGATTATTTGATTCAAAGTAATGCCCCTAACTACTAGATATTTGCCGAATCTCAACCTGATTGCCCCAGGATAACGGACTTCGAAAAGCTGACCTGACTGGGGATCACAATAAAAGCTTGCCCCTGCTCTCGGAATCATTCGGGCACTCTGTATTCTATCTTGAACATACATTCCACTGTAGGAAACTTTTCTGCTGTCAAGCGCTTACTCGCAAGTAAAACAAATTGTTCTGCGTAAAAGATGTATTAATGCAACACATATGACAGCTTTGACATCCAATCTGTTCACTGGGAAAAGGAAAAAAAACAGTTTATGGCATATAATGCACAAAACATTTATCAACATTAGTATCGACATGGTAAGGGGAACCCTTTTAAGAGTCAGAATCGACGCGACCTTTACCGGAGTGTGCTTTCGAAACAACCTGCTTCAATTAGGACTTTTGGAGGTTGTAACGTGGTCAGGTTCATGGTTTTGAAGGAAAGGATAAGGGCTCAAAGTTTATTTTAACCCACCCGTTCTCCTTGATGTTCTCCGATCCTATGTTCAGCTAATTCGACCTTAGCGCTCACCTCTCAGAGGCTGAAAGATAGGAGTGATAGTTCGAGAAATTATGATCGTTGGGAGTGACAACCACTCACTCTTTCGTCCTTGACACTTGAGGTCACACGACTCGCATTTGATTTGAGGATTTTTCTTTTTGTCCTCCTTTCATCTTTTTTCTTTATCCCTAACTTTTGCCTGGACTGACTCCTTTTGAGTTTCTTTTGATTTTTTTAAGTCCAGCGGGATGCCCTCATTTTTGCCTAAGTCATTTGTTTTGAAGTTTTCTTGACTTAGCGGGCTTTTGATTCTTTTCTCTCTCTTTTTTTCCTTTCGAACAAGTCGTGTGACACTGGTTGTCTGACTCTTTGGGGAATGATGTGACTGTCCCACTCTTGATTGAACCATTGTGGTTTTTTAGGCACGACCTCTAGGGGCGTGATTGATCCTCGAACGGACACTCCTTTTGCAATTTGGACGCTCAGTCAAATTAGCTAACACCTACCCTGCCCCAGGTTAAAGATCGAGGGTTTTTCATTCACAGAAAGAAACTCCTACTACAAGGCTCAAAGTGGTTGGCAAGGGATTATCTTCCTTATAACTCCAGTGTTTAGGGATTTGAAACATTGCCTGTACATCATCAACAGGTTTTATTTCAAAAGCATACGATATCGGAAGTTTGCACGTCGTTCATTTTCGTCATCCTCCCCAGATCCTTCTTAACCAAGCGTTGGACATTTGTAAAAACAATTAGTGAACACGAATGGATTCAATCAAAACATGCATATTTATTTCATTATCATCAATTGACTGAAAACAACAAGTTTTACAAACGAGATTGCAACTTCAAACAGGAAAGAAACTACAAGTGTAAAGAAATGACAAGATAAAACAAGAAAAAAAATGCTAGCTTCCGAGAGCCGGGCTTTCACATCTGTCCTGCTGCTGAACCAGCTATCTTCGCAATCAGTTATTAGAGACAATCCGATGCTGTCCTGATCTGCTTTCAACGACTCAACCAAATTATAGAGCCTTTCCTCCTTCATTCAGATGATTTTGGGAACTTCCTGCCCGAAGCTGATTGCTGCACTATCAAGTAGATCCTGCACTTTGTGCTTAAAAGCTTTACAATTCTCAATCGTATGGCCAGGTGCCCCAGTGTGGAATTCACAAGTAGCATTGGCATCATACCCCGGTGGTGGTGCCCCTGTTAAGGGAGCCAACGTCCTTTTTTGAACCCATTGGAGCTGAAGCAACGTTTGCAGAAGCTGTGCATATGACATAGGTGGAGTATCAAGATGACGGCTTGTCAGAGGAGCCCGATTCTGATATCTTTTGTACCCCTGATTATTCTGCTGCTGAGGCTGCTGCTGCTGGTATCGGGTTGACTCTTGAACACCCTTCGTATCAAATGCAACATCGGTTTCTTGACCTTCAATGTATTGATTAACGCCCTCCTTATGCTTAGCCATTTTCTTTCTCAGATCTGCCCCAGGAATAGGCAACAGTTGTGGGCCTGGAGATTCTGACACCATGGAGTCCAGGATACGCTTCTGACCCACTGTAGCCTTAGAAACATCTGTCATCTTAGCATCGACTGAGACAGGAGCAATACGCACAGCTACGCCGCTTGGCGTGAATTCAATATCGTGCGAGTCAATCAGGTCTCGAACCTTGTGCTTAAAAGCATGGCAACCCTCGATGTCGTGTCCGAGTGCCCCAGAATGAAACTCACATTGCTTACCGGCATCGTACCCATGAGGAAGCACTCTCGTTGGTGGTTCTAACGTTCTCTTTTTAACCAAATTAAACCTCAATAAAGCCTGCAAGAGCTCAGCATATGTCATAGGCGGCGCCTCAAATATTCTCTTTGGCTTCCCTTCCTGGATCCTCCGTTGAGCCGGATGCATCTTCTGTTGCTGCTGCTCAGGTTCCACAGACGGCACGAGCTTCTTCACTGCGGCTTCAAATAGTTGATCGTCCTCTTTCCTAAGCACATTCTTGACTACTTCCATGATCAAGCTCACTTGGGTCTTCAGCTGGCTGTTTTCTTCTTTGAGAATCTTCTGCTCCACACGCATCTCTTGCATGTCTCTCATCATCTGCCCCAGCTGGCTTCGGACTTCAATCAATTCAATCTGATTCTGTTCCATATCTCTGAAGGAATTCCTGCAGCAAACTGGACGATGAGGAAATAAGACCCACAGTTCTGATGTACCTGTTAAACAATAATGCAACGCTAAAAGCAAGCACATATTCGATACAAGATAAAGAGAAACTCAAGCTATCAACACACAGACAAACATCTCCCACACATGTATAACCAACGGAAGCATCACGTAGGCACAAATGAGTACGAATACAGTGACCCCAGCCAACAGTCCTGGTGGTGGTCAGCAAACACTAGTGCACAAAAGCTAAACGGATCATGCAGAGAAAACAGGTGCGACCCCCGGCACATAAACTTCTAGAAACTTCTCCCATATTCAACTGAACTCTCCGATTGACAATCTTCAGAGCACACACTTCCTGCGGAGTCTTCCATGACATTAACTGACGAACCCACACAACTGGAGGATGGAAACTCATTAATTTGAACAAAACCCTGAGGAGTGATGCAAATACGGCTAGAGTCTAACAGATCTTGAACCTGGCTTCTAAGCACCTTACAATCATTTGTTGAATGCCCATGTGCCCCAGCATGGTACTCACAGCGGGCGCTGGCATCAAAACCTGGAGGATACGGTGGAATCACCGGCTTAGTCTCTTTCGGCACTATCAATCTGCTTCTGACCAGTTCTGGCAACAACTGACTGTACGACACCGGTAGCTGAGTAAACTGCCTTTCAGGTTTCCTTGGTCTACGTGGGGCATGCTGACGCGATCAGCGGTAAGATGACCGTTGACTCGAAGCATCTGAAAACTGATCCTGAGATGCTAGAGATTCTGAGGTGGCGTCATCTCCTTCCCACTCTTCTTGAGAACTGACAACTGACTCAATCCTACCAACTGGGACGTAAGGAACATCTCGAAACTTTCCACTCCTGAGTCCTCTCTCAACAAGCTCTCCCAGTCTCATCAGGCCCACAAAGTTTGTGCAACTGAACAATTTGTCAAAATAATGGCCTTTCAGAGTACCCAAGAAGATGTCAACCAGTTCCCTTTCCGGAAGCGGTGGTTGAACACTAGCAGCCAATTCTTTCCATCTTCGCAAGTACCCTCTGAATGATTCATTCTCCGCCTGAGATAATTCTTGCAGATGTACGAGATTAGGGGTCAAATCCAGGTTGTAATCGTACTGCTTCATGAAAGCTCTGGCTAAATCCACCCATGATCGAATCTGATTACTCTCTAACTGCACATACCACCTCAAGGATGCCCCAGTCAGGCTATACTAAAAGCAATGGATCATCAACTTGTCATTTCGCACAAACGAAGTCATCCTTCGACAGAACATCATCAAATGCAGCTTCAGACAGCTATCTCCCGTGTACTTTTCTAATTCCGGCACTTTGAACTTGTAAGGCAACACCAGATCAGGAACCAGACACATGTCTACAGCATCCAGGTTAATGGCATCTTTCGCTTCTAAGGCTTTTATACCTTCTTCCAATGCTCGGAGTCTTCTATCCTTTTCAAGAGCTCTTGGATCTACCATCCCGGCCATTGGAATATCTCTTCGGTAATTCATCACAGGGAAAGTAACACCTTGATTGTTAGCAGGAGGATGACGTTCATTTCGGGCAACAAACTGCTCTTGCCGACCTCGGTTCTCATCAGTAGGCTGCACAACTTGGTCTGCAGTAAGGTTGTTCGGGAAGTCTTCCATAGAATCATACTGATGGTTGGACGCCATAGTAAACCTTGCCAAAGTGTTAGGAGCTTGGAAATTGCCTTCAGACATAGCTACCAATTACCTGTAATTGACTACACTGCTTGATTCTGCTCAAATTTGCTTCAGCCCCTTGGTCGTCTTCAACACTTCACTCTTGCCTCAAACAATCCCGAGAATCCCCCTCTGGTGAGAACAAAGGCTGGATAAGTGCTTTGGCTTGCTAGAGAAATGCTATGCAACATGATTTATGCAAACAGAAATACAAAAATGCTAACGTGCATGTGTGCATTGGAGATATTTCCCCTCCAATTCCAGTGTCAGTGGTAGCAAGACGAGATAAACCATAAAGACAATATTTAGAAAACCCTCATATATTTATTAGAATATCAGTCTTGTCAAGAGGTTACATAACTATGCTTCATACAACTGATACGATAAAGGAGGATCCCAGCCAACATGCCTGGTGGTGATCCCAACATACAGAATACAAGAGAGAAATCAAGTACGGGTACGGTTGCGGAAGTCCTCAACCATCTTCTTCGTCTCTGCGTGACCCGGTTGATAAATCAAACCTTCTATCAGCTGATCCCTCTTCCTGACCGTCCCCTGGATGTCTCTGACAAAGTCTTCCCAAGCCTTATCATTGGCATCGCCCCCAGGTTTGGGTCTCTTGGCATCTGCTCTATGCTGAAAATCTTCTAAATTCTTCATGGCATCTGTCAGCTTGCGCTCGGCCTCGTATCGGCGGCAGGCTTCCTCTTCAAGCTCTTCAGTCTTCACTTTGACCTGTTCTTCTAACTGAGCTACCTGTGTCTTCAGCTCTTCTTCCCGCTCTTTGCGCTTGGTCATAGTGAGATCCCAGTGCTCTCTGAACTTAGCTAGCTTCGTGTAGGCCCTTTCCAGCTCTTGCTTCTTAGTAGCCAGTACACTGCTAACTGAGTCTACATCTAACTCCAGACGCTTCTTGGTTTCAGTCAATTCCAATAACGTAGTCTTTAGATGTTTTAGAGTTTCGGCCTGTTGCTTAGAAAAATATCCTGTTTCAATCTTTTCATGACGAAGCTGGGCATTCTCCTGCTCTAAAGCCTCTTTAGCCTTTGCTAGCTCTTCTTTCTCCGCCATCAGCTGCTTGTACACCTGCATGTCCACAGTGGTGGGCTCCTCCACCGGAGAAGGATGCGATGGCTGAACCGCTGGATAAGGCATAAGGAATTTCACAGATCGCTCACGAATCCATTCCACATATGGGCCAGGAACTCGAGTATCCCCTCTACTACCTGAAAGCTTCCCTCTCTTGTGCAAGTTCTTCCATGCCTTCTCGAGCTTGGTCAGCATCTCTTTCCCTATTGCCCCGGTGAGATACAGAGATTCCTGTATCTCCTCGGGCTTCGGCGCTCCCTGAGGTACGTACCCAAATTGCCTGATCAATAAGGAAGGGTTGTAATTGACACACCCTTTCCTTCCTATTAACGGAACATTCGGGAATCCTTCGCATCTGAGTATAACCTCAACTCCGAATACCTCTTCGTTGACCCATACCACGTTCTCAGCAGTCAACCCCATCAAGCGCTCGGGCCATCCTAGAGAATCAATAGAGGTGACAAAAGGGCCTGACTTAGGCATATGACTGGTGAACCACCTGCATAGGAGAGGTACACAGCACGACACATTCCTTCCTCGCCGCTTTTCATTCTGGTAGTGGGTAGAATGGTGGATATCTCCCAGCAAAGTAGGAACTGGGTTTTTCGCAGCCAAAATATAGAAAGCATCCGAGTCAACAAAATCAGGAATGTTCGGGAACAACACGATGCCATAAACACATACAGCATGGATGATGTCAAAAACACCCCAGCCACCCTTCTGGGCATACTCTCGAGCCTTTTCCACCAAGACATCCAACGGAAATCCCCATACATCTCCTCTTCTGATCATCTTCCCAGTCAGCTCAGACTCTCTCAAGCACAGGATGGCAGAAAGCTCAGCCAGATTAGGCTCAGCGTCCGTACGATAGAAAGGCATCTGCTCGCGGATCGGTATATCCAGAAGTGCAGAATACTCCTCTAGGGTAGGAGCCAAAACAAAGTCGGGAAATACAAAACACCTGAGCTCCGCATCGTAAAACTGTAACAGGGTATAAATGCCGCTGATCTCGTAGGCCGATGGCTGATAAACATAGGTCAGAATCCTCTCATATCTCTTTCTGAAGTCACCCATTACCCTCTTCTTAGCAATAGTAATCATCTCTAACAACAAACTGATATCCGGAGATGGAAACTTATAGGGCAATACTCTCTTCGTGGCTTCCATGTCTTGCTAGGGAATAGACACCAGAACTGGAAGGGAAAATATGTACCTGCAATACACACACGTTAGTTGTATGCAAAATGGTAATGCGATGATGCAATATGATAAATAATGCAATCTGCGAACACAGGGGCTATGCTGTAGCCTGAAGAGGAATATCTCTGTGATCAAGAACAGAAAACCACCATAGTCACCAGAACCTCATGACACTAACTATCATCTAATACTCAAAATATCAATCCCCTGGTAAGAAATCCATCTGAACCTCTGTATCTGACGAGAAAACCATCTGATAATAGCATCAACCTCAGATAAGAAACCCATCTGACCCAGACAGCACACCTGGAGATGAATCAAGAACACCATCTGATAACTACTGAATCATGGTTTCTGAAGGCCAGTTTTCCTGCAATAACCCAATCCCCCTCACAGGTATGATAGACCTAATCCACGGACAAAGGGTACGGCATCCTATGCGGTCATCAGCGTCACAGACTTTCATGAATGGCGATACGATTCCCAGAAGGAGTGGTATCATCAAGTCATGAAGAGGCCTCACTTAGCTGACTCCCAAATGATCGGTCCCCAGAGTCGACAATCCTCACGTCTGGACTCCCCTCAGATCCTCAGGACCGGAAAGGAGCACCTCTGCGAGAATCTCGTCTGAGCGTAGATTTCGTAGGGAACTGTGCCTGCTCAGCAGACAGGTTCGTCTACTACTCTCCACAACTATATCTAGGTGCATACTCAAGCCCAGGTCCGGCTTCTCACTCACAGTAATCTCCCTTGCCCACAACAATAATCACAATAATATAATGCTGGAAAATAAATGCGGAAAGGTAAAGGTGCGGAAAAGTAAAGTGCGGAAAAGATAAAACATAATATGCACAACACCCAACAAATAAACACCCAAGCGCTAGGATTGACTCGCGTAGGGGATGGGAAACGGTCCCAGCATAAGGGATGGGAAAAGTCCCTAGATGCTATTCATCCCCAGCAGAGTCGCCAGCTGTAGCTACTGCGAAAATCGGCGCCGGCTTGACAGGAGAGTCGCCACCGTGCGTTATTTATCCCTCAGAGCGGGAAAGGAAACGCTCGAAGTAAACCTCGCAAAGACGGGAAAAGGTATGGTCATCGCAACCAAAACCTGGATTCGGGAGTCGGTTACGCAAGGGGAAGGTATTAGCACCCCTCACGTCCATCGTACTCGATGGGATCCACGCTTGGTGTTTATGAGGAAAAGGGTGTGTTTATCTATCTACGCTAATGGTCGGTCTGAAAAGAAAATGAAAAGGACAGGACTCGACAGAACATACGGTGTTCTGGGCCTACGTATTCCCTCGTGCAATGGGAAAGTCAGAGTCAACGTAGTTCGACTACCTACGTCTAAACGGGGAAAAGGTTGCTCGCCAGGGCATCGCGTCCTGTGCCTACGTACTTCCACACAGCATGGAAGATCAGAGCAGACGTAGTTCGACTAACTACGGGTAAACAGGGGGGCTCTCACACAGCAGTGAGAAAACAAACTGGTCTCAAAGGTTCGGGAACCTACAACTATGATCTGGTCTCAAATGCGCTCGGGCAAGAGAAAGAGATAACAATTAGTCGTCAGCGGGAAAGTCTCGATCGCACAGCCGCGAGAGAACAAAGGTTAGTTGTTAGTGTGCTCGCTAGGATATCGCATCCTATGCCTACATATCCTCGTCTGGTACGAGGAATCAGAGCAGCTGTAGTTCAGCTAATTACGAATCAAGCTACTCAAAAAGCTCCTACTGAAAGGAAAGAGAAACCCTAAAACTATAGCTGAGAAAGGGGAATCTACATACTGCTATCATGCCTGGTTGATCATCCTAATGTCTATCATAACGACTCCGCAGCGGAGAAGTCAGAGCTCCTAAGGGATCATGGCAACAGGACTAAACGATAAACAAGAAATACTGCAAAGTAAAGGAATATTAGAAATATGCATGTATGCAACTACTGACAAACAAGGCACAAAGGCCGCAAACCACAAAGGTAAGGGAGCTCAGCTCTACCAAATACCAACAAGCAAAGCCACTCAATAACAAACAAGCAGAAGGAGGACCACCTCAACTTCTCATGCACACAAAGTCTACTTCTAAGATGCACCTAACTCAGAACTATCTAGATGAACACCTAAGTCTAATGCAACATAACATCACACAAGTCAAACAATACAAAGAGAAGGCTAGCTAACCTGACGAGCCTCTATCTACAAAACAAGAAACTACTCCTGGGCAAGGCCCCTAACAAACCTGAAACAAGCTTAATCTATCCCTGAACAAAACTCTATGCAACACTTAAACAAAACTCTAAGCAAAACTCTAATCAGAACCCTAAGCAAGGGGAATCAATCCCATTCTCCAAGCTTCAGAACAAGCTTACCAGAGAAAGGGAGCTAAGCAGACAAACTCATAGTGCCTTCCTCAGGAAAGTACCAGGAGGTTACCACTCAGGAGTCATATCCTACGCGGCTCGACAACTGTGATCAGTTTACATTCCTCCTCAGGAGAAATTAAACTCACATGAAGGCTCCGGCATCACTGGATATTTAAGAAAGCCTATATGCACTAAGGGAACTAAGTGAGCAGACCCATAGGACCTTCCTCAGGAAAGTACTAGGAGGCTGACACTTAGGAATCGTATCCTACGTGGCTCAACAACTGTGATCAGTTTACATTCCTCCTCAGGAGAAATTAAACTCACAAGTTGGCTCCAACATCATTGGATACTTGAGAAATCCTAGATAAACTAAAGGAAACTAAGTGAACAGACCCATGGGACCTTCCTCAGGAAAGTACTAGGAGGCTGACACTTAGGAATCGTATCCTACGTGGCTCAACAACTGTGATCAGTTTATATTCCTTCTCAGGAGAAATTAAATTCACAAGTTGGCTTCAACATCATTGGATACTTAAGAAAGAGGTGAGAAGAAAGAATGAAAGTCATTCATAGTGCCTTCCTCAGGAAAGTACCATAAACTCCCTTCAAACTTCAGGATCTCGAACCTCACAAACAGGGAACAAGCTCCTAGACTAAGCCTCAATCCACTGCATCCTTGCAAGCTCCAACAAGACTGCAACCAGCTCCCATCTTCAAGAAGAAACCACGGATCACCAATCTACAAGAAACTATCTCTGAAGTTCAACCACAGTTGAACTTCAAAGTCAGAAGCCATCAAGACTTCTCCTATCCTCAAGCTCAGACTAAAACATATCAGAACATCCTACAGAAATCTAACAAAAATCTATGGGAAGCCTACATGGCTCTATGACAACATACTAAAAAATCAGAACAGAATTCAATACCAGATGAAAGAACCAAAATCAGCAACGCAGACATATCCACAAACCAATTATTCAATATCAAAACAATACAAAAAATGCAATTAAACTGAAAATGCATGATTAAGCTAATGTTTTTGCACTATAAAATTCTACATTGAATTACGAGTCTACAGAAAAAAGAACGGAATTATTTGACTAAACCTACTATTTTTTATGAATTTTCTAATAATATGCATAACCTAAAAAATATTAAAAAAAGTCAATTAAATGGAAGAAATGCTAAAAATAGTAAACAAAAATAAAATGGCATTTTTATTTTTATTTAATTTTCTAGACATTTTCATGAAGTGGTAGGAAAAACAAGAAATTAAAAATCAATTGCTTTCATTTTGTTATGAATTTTCTAAGAACAAAAATATGAAAAAGAAATTAAAAACAAAATTGAAATAAAATGAGAGGGGGGTCCAAACAGCAATGATGTTCAGTTCATTCAAGACTTGGGCCAGAGATGGGGGGTGTACATAGTAAAGGGCGCAGGCCCAATGGGAATCAAAAATCCCTTACAAAAAATAAAAGAAAAAAAAAAGACGCAGGGGGTGCAGTTAGTGAATTTTTCATGTTATTCTCATTGGGCTGAGATGAGGGGGGTGTGGATAGCATTAGGGCCTAAGCCCAATCCAACCTCTCCTCAGCTCTCTTCACACGAAGTGGGGGGATGAGTACCAAGGGGAGTGTTTCAGTAAAAACACTTGGGCCTGGCCCAAACCCTAACCCTAATCCACGAAACCCTAACAAAACCTAATCTCCCTCTCCCAACTCAGATCACTGTTCATCTCTCTAACCTAGCCGTTTCCTTCGTCTTCCTCACCCTCTCTGCAATCCATTCCCAGAAAAACCCCAAAACAACTTTCATTCAGCTCAAACTCTACAAATCAACCCTAGAACCTTACTTCTCAAAACAAGAAACCCTATACTATGAACATCAATGGAGATTATGAGAAAGGGCAAACCTGAGACGATGAAGTTGCTGGGATCCTTTGAAGGCTCAACGAAAATCGTCGCGAGAGAGGAAGATCTTGACGTCTTTCTGACTGTTGAAGGAGCTTGTGGAAGCCCTGAGGGGAACGTTGACGCTTGTTCGAAGATTTCTGGGCAAACAGGGAAGAACTCAATGAGTTCTATGAAGATCTGGGAAGAAAGCTTCAAGAACTGATGAAGACGATGATTCTGAAGCTGATAAATCTTGAAGGTCCATTGAGTCGCTTGGATATTCTGAGGAAGATCTTCAAAAGATCTTTGAGTATCTTGATGAGGGAGGACGAACCACGAGGATCATCTTCGAAGGTTGTTGACGTTCGTTGGTTGATGTTGGAAATTCCAGATGAGCGATGAACGTTTGATGATGTTCTGGAAAACTTCTTGAAGAACGATGAAGATGGATGCGTTCTGGAAAAAGTGTATGAAGTTTCTGGCGAGTATGAGTTCTCCGGCGAGGTGATGATGAAGGGGGACGGAGGAAGAAGATGAAGAAAAGAGTGTTTCTGGGAATTCTGGGTGGAAAACGAGCTCTGGCGAGCTGTTGCGGTGGCCGGAAGACGTTGGGGTGACCGGCGGTGGGAGGATCAGGGCGGATGCATGGCCGCCGGTGTGTTTTCTGGCGAAGCTCAGGCGAGGGATGAGGGCGTGACAAGTGGTGAAGGGGAGAGACTGGGGGAAGACACGTGTGGCAGAGTGTAGTGAGTGGAAAACGCGTGGCAGTGCGAGGGTGAATTCTGAGTTGTGTGCTGGGTCCCTCCTGAGTGCAACATGTGGCGTGCCTTATATACTGACAAGTGGCATGCTTCTGGCCAAAAACTGCACAAAAAATGCATTGGACTGATAATGAAGTGGGCCTCCCAAAAACTGCTTTCTGGCCCATACGAAAATCTGGACAAAAAAACCCTAAAAACTAAAAAACTGATTAATACAAATATTAAATCTAATTATCCTAATTAAGACTAATCCTAATTAATCTGATTAAATCTAAAAACAGAATTAACACCTAATTAAACTAATTAACCTGACTAATCCAAAAATTAAACTATCTTAATCCTAATTAGACCTAAACATGATTAAAATCCTAATTAACCTAATTAAGACTAATCCTAATAAAATCTAACAAACTCAATTAAATTCTAAACAAAAGATTAATCTTAATTAAATCTAAAACATGATTAAATCTAATTAACTCTATATTAAACCAAAAAGATTAGAACTCTACTAATTCCTATAACATCTCTATTTATTTTCTATAAAATTCTATTAAAATCTATACTATTATTTAATATCTACTTAAAAGGAAAACTATATTAAAACAATACCCTATTTAAAACTATTAAAATCTCTATTAACATAAAAGAAACTATATTCCCCTTTTTCTTTATTATTCTAGAAAACAATTAAAACTATTTAAATCCTTTTATATTCTAAAAAATCTATTAAAAAAATCTATAAAATTCTAAAAAGAGAATTAAACTATTAAAAATACAAAAACCCTATTTAAATTCCAGAAAAATCTATAAAGCCTATTTAAAATCCACAAAAGGCTATTAAAACCCTAAAAATGCAGACAAATGCAAATGACCCCCATAAAAGAGTGCACGAGACCAGATCGAATCGAACCGAGAACCCCGGGCATCAGAATATCCCAAAATCACTATGCAAGCTAAAAATCACCGAGGAGCGCACAAATTCCCGAAAATAAAACCCTGCTGATCTGGACTGGATCTGCCATATCTGATAGACAAAAATCAAGCTGTAACCCTGAGGTCCTCTGCCTATGCACAAATATCATACGTCTGATTTGCGAATATGAGTTTAAACCACGAGTCAGATAGGAGAATCGGTTGGTCAAATTTTAGGGTGCAACAACTGTTAGTATAGGTAGACATCTTTCTGGCATACATGACCAAATGGCTTTGTGGAAAAAGTATTCCCTTTGTATTTCTCAAAATCCGGAACTTTGAACTTGGCAGGAATCTTCACATTTGGAACAAGACAAACCTCATGAGCAATCTTCCCAAATAACTCTTTTCCTCTCAAAGCCCTGATTTCTTTCTGCATCTTAGCAAACTAATCTTGAAAATCATCCATGCGATCATCCAAACTCTCACTCGGAGCATTATGAAAAATTTGTTCTTTAGCATAAGGCGTAGTGTGAATCACGGGTGGTGGCACAGGTACAACAGTAGGAACATTAGGAACAATATTAACCACATGAGGTGGTACAGTCATAACAACAAGAATTCTTGGACCTTCAGAAGTAGGAGGTTGATATCCTTCTGGCACAAAATTGAGAGGCATGCCCCAAGGGAAACCAGTAGGTATATGATATTGAGCAACATTAACCAGGGCCACAGAAATGGGCGTTGATTCAATCTCAGAAATCACAGTTCTTTGCACAGGAGAAGAAAGAGGCGATGGTGGCTGATTCTGAGCAGCCACCAAAGCTTCCATCGCAGCAGTGAGTCTTTCCATACTATCTTTCAGAGTTGATACCTCTTCACAGAGCTCGCGGTTCTTTTGTTACAACTGATCCATCTTTTTCTTGAGATTAGCTTGAGTTTTATAGTGATGCGACAGCTTGGCTAAACGAAGGCCAAAAGGAAACAAATAAGACACCTGGAAAAGGCAAAACACAATGCACAGAGATGCGAATGCAAATGTTTCAGTCATTTTTCAAGGATATTTAAGATATAAAGCAATTACAAACATCGTAAGGAAATAACACTTTTTAAAATTTTGATAAACATCTCATTTCATTGAATATTGGAAAGAGTTGCACTTGGAAGTACAAGTTATATAATATCAAAACTCAATAAGAAAAAGCTAAGTCCTAAGGAACATCTGATGACGATCCAAGTTGATACTTCCTTCGGAGTCTCTTAATCTCTCCCTCATAGTTGTCCTTCATGGTGGTATTCACTAACACGAGCTGATACAAAATATCCTTCCAAGAACTAGAAGCAGGAGGATGTGATGATGATGTGCTAGAGGAAAATAAATCCTCTGCATGTCTCTTCACGACGCGTCGTTCAAGCAACTCAGTCAAGTCATCTTTCTCCTTCATATGCTTTTGCAACGTTGTCTTATCTTTGTCAGAAGCTTGAAACTTACTTTCCCACATCTCTTTCTCTTGCTTCATCTTGGCCAAAGCATCTTGAAGAGTCTTCACATCATCAGAAGAAATAGGGAGTGGTGTAGCGACCATTGTAGTCATGGGTTTCTCAAAAGGATAAGGCATTTTGACCTCCATAGCTCTTTTCTTCACCCAAAGCGTATAAGGTTCCAAGGCAACGCAAACTTGTCTTCCAAGCTCTCCTTTACCGACCCTGTGAATCTTAGTCCAAGCATGTGCCATTCTTCTCCTTAAACCAAGAGAGTCATTCCCTTCTTGAAAAAACAAACCCTCTGATAGAATATTTTTAGGCTTATCCTTCAACATATAACCAAGCTGACGGCGAGCTAAACACGGGTCGTAGTTAATTCCACCTTGTGTTCCAAGAATAGGAACATTGGAGAACTCCCCACAACTATCAATAATCTGGACATTGTCAGAAACAGAAGAAGACCAAGTAATGTCAGCATGCGTAAGGGACATGATCCTCTAAGACCACCTTAAACAATTCTTGTTTTCCCTAAAAACAGATAACTGTGGCAAATACGAAATAAACCAATTGTACAGAAGAAGTGTACAAAAAACGATGGTACCGTTCCCTTTAAAAGTCCTACTATGGATGGAGAAATAGGTGTCACCAAGTAAAGTCGGAACAAGGTTCCCAATCAAGAAAATCCTAATAGCGTTAACATCCACAAAGTTGTCAACGTTAGGGAACAAGACTAGTCCGTAGATAAGCAAAGCAAATATAGCCTCAAACGCCAATGTGTGACCAGCGTTTGCAAATAAAATGGCTTTCCCAATTAAGAACTTAGAAGTCACACCCTTGATGCCTCCCTTAAACATCAGATTAACATCAATATTAGATTTCGTCAAATGGGTAGCTGCAGTAATATCTTGGGGTTTAAGAACTTCCTCCAAACCAGTATAAGGAACCTTATCAAAAACTAGTATACCCAACAAATAAGCATACTCCTCCGATGTTGGCATGAGCTGATAATCAGGAAAAGTAAAGCATCGGTAGATAGGATCGTAGAATTGCACATGGGTGTTCAGAATTCCGTCTTCCATGTTGGTAGAAAGAATAAATATAAGCCTCCCATAACAAGATCTGAAGCCTGAACGATCAACTACCAAGGACAATAGCTTTCTGAAATCTGTAAGATTGGGAGTTCGGAAACCGTACTTCTGAGTGTTTCTCCTTTCAATATCCATAATCATAATATCTGCGATGTTTGCAAAGGAAAATATTTGAGATCCTTAAAAACTGACTGAACAAAATGCCCATGAATGCATGAGTGCAAGATGCAACATCCACAAACAAGACACACAAAGCATACAGGTTCAAAGGTTCGGCACGAGCATGGAGCCAAAGGTAAGAACTAGCCCACAATGGTATGTACTAAGGTTATATCATCACCTGTAGGACAAGGTTCTAAAAAAGTTCCCAAAGTCATAATTCCACCTTTTGGATATTATTGGCTTAAAAGACTACTCGTCGGCCAACAATATTCTCAAGAGAAACTCGTCTGAGTGTGGCATCGCATAACAACTAATTCAAGTCTACACCTAAATAGCTACCACACCACGTCCTAATAAGGCCAAGACGAGTTAAAGGGTTCTAAGGTCCTCAGCTTCTTAGGCTCCCAGGTCGGAAAAACTAATGCCAATTACAACTACTCGTAAGACATCAGTAATTCCAAAGGGGCCTCCACTAAGCGGGGGATCTCAAGTCAGCTTATTAAGGACTACTCCACGTAAGCCAACGCGACTATATCACCCTCCTATCATAAATGCACTCAAGCCCGGGTATAGGACTTATCTCACCACATTGATCACCAGGCACCAAATAGAACAAAACATAACAAACAAATCAAGCAAAAATTGATAAATAAATCAAAGTAGGCGAAACCCACTAGGAACCAGAGACTCTAGGTTCGATCTCCAGAAGTGTCGCCACTTTTGTGTAGCGGGGAAATTTTTGAGTGTAAGAAATTGATTAACTTAACTCAAAAATGCAAGAGTCGCCACCGCACTTTTATTTTATCCAAAAAAGGAAAGGAAAAAGAGCGAACAAAACCTAAGAGTTCTAAAACAAGAACAAGAACAAAGATTGAGTAAGGGGTTGGTTACGCAATGGAAATGTGTTGGCACCTAAAACATCTATAGTACTCTATAGGAGCCCTTTGAAATATCTATGCTTTTAGGTTTGAAAATGGTTCGTTTGAAAGAAGATTGGGGAGATGAGAAGAGAATTATTTTTTAAAGATTTTTGTGTTTTGAGAGACTTATCGCCTCATGCCTACGTACCCACAAAGTGAAATATAGGATCAAAACCTCATAGTTCATGGTACAAATTACAAAAATTTGTTGGTTTTGATTGATTTTAAATGTAAAGACAAGTCGTCATTTTAAGGAGAAAACTACGACTAGTCACCCACAAGTATAAGACAACATTTACATCACCTAAAGATGGAGGATTTTGCTTGGATTATAATCAACGAGTCTATCACTCAATATCTAAGTGGAAGATGTCAACATCTTAATACTATGGAGAATAGGAGAATTATATCTCAACTATGTAAATGACTAATGTCTAAATTTTATGAAAAGTTTTAAAACGAAAAGTGCACAACGACACAAAAACTTTGAATGAGGCAAAGTGTTTTTTATATCTTTTTGAAATTGGTCAAAATATGATTAATATTTATTGACATTTATTAAGAAAAACAAAGTTTGAAAATCACTTGACAAAAGTCAAGGTTTTATTATGAAAGCGGTTTGAAGTTTGAAAGCAAGAAAGTTTTTGAAAAAGGGAGAAGATTTTGAAAATTTAAGAAGGGGAGAAGATGAAGTGACTAAAAGCTAGAGATAAGAAGGATATAACCAACTTGTAGCACACTCCATAGAAAGCCAAATCAGAATTCCATCCATCTTGAAGCATAAGCAAATGAGCAAGCCAAATAAAGGCAAAGATTCATAATACTCCAAGCATAGGGAAAGAGTCCTAATTCTAAATCCAAGGGTCCAAGAATAGTCCAAGAGGTCCATGGTCTAAGAATAGTCCAAGAGCATAACCACAAAGTTAAGAGCAACAATTTTTTTTATAGGTTTAATCATTTATTAGTGTTTTAAACAAGATACGGTCCAAGTGGACAAAAGAAAAGAGCGGAAACATAAACATGTGTCCAACGGACAAAGGAAAAATAACGGAAGCATAAACAATAATATGATATGAGATGATAATAATGGAGCATAAAGATAAAAGAGAGATAGGGAGCAAGAAAGAAACATAAACAAAATTAGTACAATGATATTGTTAGTGAGTTAGTGATTAGTTGTTAGAGTAAATGATCAATGATGGTTAACTCATGCATTTAAGCCAAAGTTGATGAAAACTCATTAGAGGATTGATAAAATCAAAGCCTCCTAACAACAAGCTTCATTGGTGATGGACCTAAGACAAATAATCAAGCATACTTGGACTTTCAAACATAAGTTTGTGTCACGAATGATCACTTTTCGATTAAGGACAATTTAGCACTATGTTAAGCAATTTGTAATCGGGTTTATGTAGAAACCACGACTATCTGAGGCTGGTTAATAACAATGTTAGTGCTAATGCATGCTAGAGAAGTGATATGTAGATCACTCTCTGAAAGAAATACCGCACGGAAAGAAAATAGGTAACGATCTCATCTTCATCAAGAACTTGAAATGAGTTCAAACGATATCGAAGATTTTCATCGATCAAAAGAAAAAAGAGAAGAGGAAAGGGAATGCCAAATTGGATTACAATTTCAAGATCATTCCATCTTTAAGTTCATTCACTCATATTTGTGGATTAAAGCACTAAATATATCATCAACTCAAAGCACCTAAAATGAATTGAACAATTCATTTTAAAGATAGATTTGAATTAATGAATGTTTATCCAACTTCATCTACACCCTAAGTCCAATGAATTTAAAGAGGAAAAAGACCTTTAAAAGTGCATTCCAAGGAAAAAATCAAAAGAAAATGGAAAAATAAGAAGAAGAAAGAACCAAAATAGTCCCAAAACAAAGCCAATAAGGCAAAATCAACACTGGGTAATCGGTTACCCAAAGCTGGTAATCGGTCTACCAAAACAGCAGCAAAACAACTTTAAAAAGTGCAAAAACTTGATCAATTATTTCTTCAAATACCTCATGATCAAGGATGCAATTGAGCACGAAAACTCAAGTAAAATAACAACAATCAACACCAATAGAACATAATTTGCAAGATCCAAAGATCAAGCAACAAGAATTAATAATGGATCACATTGTGAAAAATGTATTAAGAGCAACAATGGTGGATCAAGAAATTACCACTCCAAATCTGGAAATTATACAAATCAGCTCCTTAAACCAGACTTCAAAGCCTTGATCTACTAGAATTGATGATGAATAAGTGAATGGATGAAGGTTTAGCTCAAAGATTAATAAGTTCTAATGATGAACTTACTAACTTTAAAAGGAAGAAAGAGCTTTGGTGAATTTGGTAATTGGAGAAAATGGAGAGTCAAGAAGAAATTTGACAAGGTGTTTTTGGCTATCCAAAGCTTATGAAATGAGAGAAATGAGGCCTCTATTTATAGGATTTAGGCTTGGAAAATTTGGTGGATTGGAATTTGGTTTGGAATCAAAATTAGGCTTGGAATTTGAATTTAGAGGGAAGTTAATGATCAAGTGGTGATTAGTGAAGGTGTATGGTGGGAATTAATTATGATGAGGTAGGGGAATTAAAATGAAGTGATATAGAATATTCTCATGTTGCAATATTTGAATTTGGTGCCAAAAATGCTGCAGAATTTGAATTTGCCCAATTTTCACAAAATTCGCACAGGGTAACCGGTTACCCAATACTGGTAACCAATTACCATAGACAAAAATGGTGAAAAATGGCCTTTATGATGTGTTGTCTTGGATCTGGGTCGATTCTTTTACTTGTCAAAGAAGGCATGGAAATAAACACATGAACCTTGGAGTCTTTTGGATAAAAGTCAATCAAATCTTGGGAGACTCTTGATCAGATGAATTTGAATTGTTTTGCAGATCAACTTCGACTTTGTTCAGATGAAATTCATTTGAGCTAAGGGACTGATATTTGATATCTTTGATCCAAATTCTTCCTGAAAAAGTTAGTAAAGAAAAACAAACATTTTTTGTATTTTAATCAATGGTTAGTAAACATAAATATAAACAAATATCAAACAAACAAGGAACAAAGGTGCCCGGTGATTGCTCAAGAATAAACCTATAGAGTAAGGCAAAAGAAAACCAAAGCTTACAATCTTGTTTGTGGGACGAGATGCAAATGACATATGGGATCTTAGGGGTAAAAGTTAGGGTATTACAGTATACATGCTACATAAAGCCTTGTATGGACTTAAGAAAGTTCCAACAACTTGGAATAAGAAGATAATTAGCTTTCTAAGGGAGAAGGAATTTGTAAAGTGCACAATTGAGCATGAAGTATATGTAAGAAGAAACAATAGCGAATTGCTTATAATATGTATCTATGTCGATGACCCGTTGATAACAGGAAGTTGCATGAAGGAGACGGAAGATTTCAAACATGACCTAAGTGTGGACTTTGAAATTTTAGACTTGGGAAATCTCTCATATTTCCTTGGAATAAAATTCTACAAGAGTGGTAGTGGTTTAATGATGCGTCAAAGAAGATATGCAAGTGAAATACTCAAGATATTTGAGATGTAAGATTACAACCCAACTTCGACTCTAGATGAGCTCAGAATGCAACTATTGAAAGACCCAGATGAAGATGACGTTGATCCAATATAGTGCAGAAGACTCATTGGATCACTTCGATACCTTTGTCACACACGGCCTGATCTAGCATATAGTGTATGTATGGTGAGTAGATTAATGCAAAAGCCAAAGGTATCACACCTAGCAGCGACGAAGAGGATACTATGATATTTGAAATGAATTTTTGACTATGGCATTTCATTTCCTACAGCTGATGAAGGAAAAGAACACAAGTTAGTGGGATACACCGACTCAAGTTGGTGTAGTGATGTTGAGGATAGAAAATCCATAACTGGTTATGTGTTTATGCTAGGTGGTGCACCAGTAGCTTGGAGTTTAAGAAAAGAACCAGTCGTATCACTATTATCATGTGAAGCAGAGTACATAACGACTTCTTTCTGTGCAGGTCTAGTAACATTGATGGTGAATCCGGTTGAAAAGATTACAAGGAAGAATCATGGAGCAATTACCATGAAGATTGACAACATGTCTGCTATTAATCTGGAGAAGAATTTGATAGCACATGGTTGGAGCAAGTGTAATACCCTAATTTTCCCCATAAGATTTCCCGCATCTCAGTTTTTTTGCATCTTCACATTTCATACCACAAACAAGATCATGCTTTGGTTCCTCTATCCCTTCCGTCTTTGGGTTTATGCCTTGCAGGGATCACCAAGTATCTGTGTGTTTCTTATTTGTTTTTATTTGTTTGTGTTTACTAACCTTTAATCAAAATATAAAAAAAATGTTTGTTTTTCCTTTACTAACTTTTTCAGGAAGAATTTGGATCAAAGATATCAAATATCAGTCCCTCAGCTCGAGTGAATTTCATCTGAAAAAATTCGAAGTTGATCCGCAAAAAATTCAAAATCATCTGATCAAGAGTCTCCCAATATTTGATTGAATTTTATTCAAGAGACTCCAAGGTTCATGTGTTTATTTTCATCCCTTCTTTGACAAGCAAAAGTATCGAGCCAGAGCCAGCACAATCCAGCCAACAAGGCATTTTTCAAGTTTTTCAACTGTGCAATCAATTGCACTATTGGTACAATCAATTGCCCCCAGTAGTTTTTGCCTAGATTTTGAAGTTTTCAGCAGTGCAATCTATTCGCGCTACAGTGCAATCGATTGCACGAGGACATAATTGGCCAAAATCAACATTTTTCAAAATTTGAAGCATCTGACACCAATTTCATCATTTGAGAATATTCTAGATCACCCAAAAATAATTCCACAACCTCATCACAATTAATTCCCATCATACACCTTCACTAATCACCACTTGATCTTGAATTTCCCTCCAAATTCAAATTCTAAGCCTAATTTTGTTCCCAAACCAAATTCCAATCCACCAAATTTTCCAAGCCTAAATACTATAAATAGAGGCCTCATTTCTGAAGCTTTTGATAGCCAAAATTACCTTGTCAAACTCTTTCTTGACTTTCAATTTTCTCCAATTACCAAATTCACCAAATCTCTTTCTCTCTTTGAAAGATTAGTAAGTTCATCACTAGAATTTACTAATCTTTAAGCTAAACCTTCATCCGCTCACATTTTCATCCTTAATTCTTGTAGATCAAAGATTTGAAGTGGTGTTTGTGGAGTTTGATTTGAAGAATTTTCAGATTTGGAGTGGTAAACCCTTATTCCATTATTATTGTGCTTGATCCATTTTCCACAATGTGATCTATTGTTGATTCTTGTTGCTTGATCTTTGGATCTTGCAAATTGCATTCCATTGGTGCTATTTACTGTTATTTTACTTGAATTTCCGTGCTCAATTGCATCCTTGATGAAGAGATGTTTGAAGAAATGATTGATCATGGTTTTTCCTTGCAAATGCTGATTTTATTAATGTCTGTCAGTGTGCAATCGATTGCACCATTTGTGCAATCGAATGCATAATGTTATTTTTTCCCAGAATTACTGATTTTCTACTGTGCAATCAATTGCACTATTTGTGCAATCGATTGGCATAATGCATAATGTGTTTTTTGGCTTTGTTTTGGGACTGTTTTGGCTCTCACTTCCTTTTCTTTCATTTCCTTTTGATTTTGGCCATGAAATACACTTTTAAAAGTCATTTTCCTCTTTAAATTCATTGGACTTAGGGTGTAGATGAAGTTGGATAAACATTCATCAATTCAAATCTATCTTTAAAGTGAATTGTTCAATTCATTTTAGGTGCTTTGAGTTAATGATATGTTTAGTGCTTTAATCCACCAAGATGAGTGGATGAACTTAAAGATGGAATGATCTTGAACTTGTAATTCAGTTTGGCATTCCCTCTCCTCTTCTCTTTTTCTTTGGATCGATGAAAATCTTCGATATCGTTTGAACTTATTTCAAGTTCTTGATGAAGATGAGATCGTTACCCATTTTCTTTTCGTGCGGTATTGCTTTCGGAGAGTGATCTACATATCACTTCTCTAGCATGCATTAGCACTAACATTGTATTGACCGGCCTCAGATAGTCGTGGTTTCTATATAAACCTGATTATGATTGCTTAACATAGCGCTACATTATCCCATAATCAGAAAAGTGATCATTCGTGGCTCAAACCTATGTTTAAAAGTCCATGTATGGTTGATTATTTGTCTTAATTCCATCATCTATGAATCTTGTTGTTAGGAGGCTTTGGTCTTATCAATCCTCTAATGAGTTTTCATTAACCTTGGTCTAAGTGCAAGAATTAATTGTCGTTGATCATTTGCTCTAATGACTAATCACTAACTCACTAACCATATCATTGTACTAACTTTGTTTATGTTTCCTTCTTGCTCCCTATCTCTCTTTTATCTTTATGTTTATCATCTCATATCATATTATCGTTTATGCTTCCGTTATTTTTCCTTTGTCCGTTGGACACATGTTTATGCTTCCGCCTCTTTTCTTTTGTCCACTTGGACCATATCTTATTCAAATCATTAATAAAGGATTAAAACTCTAAAAACTTGGTGCTTTTAACTTTGTGGCTATGATCTTGGACTATTCTTGGACCTTTGGACTTAGAATTAGGTCTCTTTCCCTTTGCTTGGAGTATTATGGATCTTTGCCTTTATTTGGCTTGTTCATTTGCTTATGCTCAAGATGGATGGAATTATTTTGGCTTGCTATGGAGTGTGCTACAAGTTGGTTAGATCCTTCTTATATCTAGCTTTTATTTTGCTTTCTAGGGTAGTCACTTCATCTCCTCCCCTTATTCAATTTTCAAAACCTTCTCCCTTTTTCAAAACCTTCTTGCTTTCAAATTTCAAACCGCTTTCACAACAAAATCTCGACTTTTGTCAAGTGCATTTTTTTCAAACTTCTTTTTCTTCAATAAATGTCAATAAATGCTAACCATACTTTGACTCTTTTAAAAAAAAAACATAAAAAACATTCAAACTCATCCAAGACTTTTGTGCGTTATGAACTTTCTTTCAAAAACTTTTCCATAAGTTTAGACATGAGTCATCTCTTTAAGCGAAACTATTCTCTTGGAAATGACGACTTGTCTTTTCACTTAAATTCAACCATAACAAACCTATTTTGTTATTTGTACCAAGAACTACGGGGTTTTGATCCTATATTGCATTTTGTGGGTACGTAGGTATGAGGCGACAAGTCTCTCCAAACACAAAAATCTTAAAAAACAATTCTCTTCTCATTTCTCCAATCTCTTTTGAAACAAACCATTTCAAGCCAAAAAGTGTAAATATTTCAAAGGGCTCCTATAGAGTACTATAGATATTTTGGGTGCTAACACCTTCCCATGCGTAACCAACCCCCTTACCTCGATCTCTGTTTCTTTTGTTCTTGTTTTAGAACTTTTTGGTTTTGTTCACTCTTTTTCCTTTCCTTTTTGGATAAAATAAAAGTGCGGTGGCGACTCTTGCATTTTTGGAGTTAAGTTAATCAATAACTTATACTCACAAATTTCCCCGCTACAGAAAAATGGCGACTCTGCTGAGGACCTCAAATGTTCCTAGTGGGTTTAGCCTACTTTGATTTATTTAGTGCTTTTTGTTTGATTTGTTTGTTATTGCTTGTTCTGTCCTGGTGCTTGGTGATCCTGTATGGTGAGATAAGCCCTATACACTTATGATAAGAGGGTGGTATAGTCTTGTTGGATTACGTGGAGTAGTCCTTACTAAGCTGACTTGAGATCCCCCGCTCAGTGGATGCCTCTTTGGAATTACTGATGTCTTACGAGTAGTCGTAATTGGCATTACTTTTTACGACCTGGGAGCTTGAGAAAATGAGAACTTAGAACCCTTTAACCCATCTTGGCCTTACTAGGACATGGTGCGGTGGCTATTCAGATGTAGACTTGAATTAGTTGTTACACGATACCGCACTCAGACGAGTTTCTCTTGAGAATATTGTTAGCCGACGAGTAGTCGTCTAAGCCGATAATATCCAAAAGATGGAATTATGACTCTGGGAACTTTTTAGAACCTTGTTCTATAGGTGGTGATATAACCTTAGTACATACATTTGTGGGTTGGTTCTTACCTTTGGATCCATGCTCATGTCGAACCTTTGAACCTGTGTGCTTTGTGTGATCTTGTTCGTGGTTGTTGCATCCATGCACTTTTGCATTCATGAGTATACATATGCATCCCTTCCAATTTCCAGCAAACTCATTTCAACTATTTCTTGTCCAGTTATCTGTTCACCATCAAGCTGTTTCCTCAACACAACTACGGAACTAGAGATGCTGTCAGATTGAGAATGGAAAATCAAGAACAACACAATGCCGAAGTTAGAATGGAAATTGATGAGTTGAAGGCCAGCATGACCAAGCTCACAGAAATGATGCAAGTCCTAATTGCTAAAGGAGAATCACCTCAGAGGACTGTGATTTCTGAAATTACAACTACCGTTGTTAACCCTCCACTGATCCAACAACCAGCTTCTACTTGGCCTGAATTTGGTTTACCTCTGAATTGCCCGCCACCCTTTACAACTACTCCAATGGTTGACCCATTCATACTGTCATTATCTTCAGCTCCTTTGTTCATAAAATCTCAACCTATTTTGTAATGGTGCTAGAAAGTCCGCTGGGAACTTTCAAAAGAAGAAGGATGGCGATACCCATGCTATTTCAGTTGAAAGGAAACCTCATCATAAGCAACAACTATATATAGTTGCAATTGCTCTTGTTGTCAATGCTCAACCAGTTCATGTTCCTCGTCAGGCTGTTAGACAAAGTCAGAACCACAATAGGGCTAACTTTGATCCTATCCCGATGTCCTACACTGAGTTGTATCCATTTCTTGTTTATAAAGATTTGATTACAACCAGGGCTCTACCTCCTCCTCCAAATCCTCTCCCAGCCGGCTATAGGGTTGATCTTCATTGTGAGTTCCATCAAGGTGGGGCAGGCCATAATTTGGAAGGTTGCTATGCATTGAAGGCTACAGGACAAGAACCGGTCAAGGACAAGATTCTCACCTTTGAAGATACTAATCCTAATGTTGTCAACAATCCTTTACCAGAGCATGCCAAGTGAAGTTTGAGTCAGTTCAGACAGATCATTTCCCAAAGCCAGTGTTCTAGACAGGACAACTCATCCTTGTTGCTGATTAGTCACTAGGCATTGTTTCTTTCTGTTTGCATTTTTCTCTGATTTTATTGTCTGCTTTCTTTACTTTCATGGTTAATTTTAATGAAATGAGCATTGAAATGTTTTGATTCAATTCATTTACATCCACTATTTGCATCTTTATGCTTTCTTTTTCACAAAAATATATCTCCTGTTCACTTTCTCTATTAAGCTTTTGTTTATGCAAAGATTGGAGGGAGGATGATGAAAATGAAATACCCAAAATTATTGAATTGTATGCTTTCAATTAAAACTTGACTGATGATGTACATGCATTGTTTCAACTCCCAAACACTGGAGAAATAAGGAAGTTAATCCCTTGTCAAACACTTTGAATCTAGAAGTTGGAGTTTCTTTCTATATGAAAAAACCGCAATTTTAACCTGGGGATGGGTAGCTCTCAGTTAATTTAACTATGCATTCAAGACACCTTTCAATAAAGGTTGCAATCACAAGCTTTCCCTCGTACACATCAAAGAAGTGTCGAAGATGTCTTTCTAATCAAAATCCAATGATGGTTCACCGTAATCATTAAGCCAGACAGTCACTATCTTTCAACAAAAAAAAGAAGAATAAAAAAAAATCAAATGAAAAGCCCGCTAAGTCAAAACCTATGAAGGAGACTTAGGAAAAATTAGGGGATTCCGTTGACACACACACACAGACACACACACACACACACACACACACACACACACACACACACACATATAGTTTCAGACTGGCCCAATGGCTAGGCATGACTCAATCTACTTCTGCTCCTAGAACGACCCAATTGCCTAAGTCCAACCACTTTGGGGGGGAAATTTACCTTTCTGCCCCTCCAACGAGGGAGGCTGACTAATTTACTCTTAGTCACAACACTCCTCCCCATCAGTATCTGTCCGTCACGCACGGTTCCACCATCCAGAAACAGCCAAAACGCTTGTGCCCATAACTACGCTTCTGCCCTTGCCAATGACTAGTTATGGGCACGTCTTCCCGTCCTAACGGCTAGTTTGGAAGTTACCTATTCTCAAGGAGACGCTTATCTCACCCCAAAAATAGGGACCAATGGCCAAGTGTTAGGGGCTCTATAAAAACCGTCTCACTTGAGAGGGCCAGGTATCTGATATTCTCCCTGAAACACTCATATTCTATACTTGCTCTCTATCTCTCTTGCTCATTTTCTTACTTTACCATCAGAGTGCCTTGTAGGTACACCCCATCCTCCTCTTTCACACCTAGCATCATAGACGATTGTCTTTGGCCCACCTTAGGTTCTGATCAACCGGTAAGATCAGTGGCGTCATCTATGGGAGAACTTGTTATCCCCGTCTTTTCTCTCTTTGTAGAACACAAGACCAAAACGAATCTTCAAATTTCTGATCATGGCCGCCCGTGATAACAATCTTGATGCTCGTAACTCTTCTTTTCTCCTCGTCAGCAAGACTGATGCTGATTGGGCCACCACTTATCATGGCAGTGACTTCCTCCGAAAAAGGGACGGAGCCAAAACTTCCTCATCCCCTGTTCGTGCAGATCACGGCGAAGCCCCACTTGCCCCGCAGTATGTGCCAGTTCCAGTTCCTCCCAGTGCCGACCTAGCCATGGCGGCCCTCCTCGAGGTTCTCAACAAAACCAACCTCCTAATCCTAAACTAGAATGTAAGGATTAGAGTGTTAGAAGAGTCCAATCGTCCAAGATCCCCTCCACCGAGGAAAGAACATAAGCAACGACGGAGTCCCCCTCCCCAGCACGAGAGGAATCGTCAGACACCTTTAGAGTCAAAGACCCTGACCATCCGTAAACGCGACTAGATTTCTCCCCGGAACCCGCATTCCTCACAACCCAAGAGGACTAGAAGAGGCCACCAAGCAGAGTCCCAACGTTCGCCTCTGCCCGAACCATGGGCCGAGTACGAACCCTGTCTCCACGACAAGACTACCACCCTACCTACAGATGGGATGCCCACACCCCGTCTTAGACCAACAGCAACAACGGTGACGAGCCTCACGGGCCATTGTCCTAGGAGATCATGGCCATGCATCTCCCAAAAGGACTAGAGAAACCCCCTCTCTAGGAACATACGACGGAATAACTAACCCCGAAGAGCACATCAAAAATATCGATGCACTACTAGACTATCGCGGCGTCCGGGGCACTATCAACTGCAGTTTATTCCCGACCACGCTTAGGAAGGGGGTAATGACTTAGTACAAAAGGCATCCTGACGAGTCTATCACCTCATGGAGACAATTGGGGAGACTCTTCTCCAGACACTTTACAGCTTCTCGCTGTCATCCGAAGACCGAAGTCTCCCTTGAGGCCATCATTTAAGGGAGGGATGAACCCCTGCAGGCCTACATTGAAAGATTCAACGAGGAGGTCTTCCAGGTTTCTACCACCAATGACATGAAAAAGTTTCTGCTCAAACGGGGGCTCCGTCCCCGTACATAATTTGTTAAAGCTGTAGGCATCCGGCCCCCGACAATGTTGGACGCCTTCCTCCTTAAAGCGCAAGCGTACATTCAATATGAGGATAAAGAGGCTGCCAATTATGCCCGTGATTCCAGGTACAGGGAAAACGCTCGACCATCTAGGTCCGACGAGCCCCCTACATCTCATCGAGGAGATAAAAGACGAGAAGATCGTCCCCGTGAGTCCCGAGACAACAATGGACCCTTTGGTCAGTTCCATGTTACACTCCCTTAATAGTTTCAAGGGAAAAGATCCTCACTGAGTGCGCCAACTCAGAATTTCGGCAGGCAGGAGTCCGGTTCCCTAAGCAGATACCGTCCAAACCCAACACTGATAAATCTAAATATTTCCAGTTCCACAAGATCCATGGCCATATGACTGAAGACTGCATCCACCTGAAGGATGCCATCGAAATACTTATCAGGGACTGGCATCTGAAGCAGTCGCCGAACGAAAGGAAGCTCCTCGACCAGACGCCCAGGAATCCCAAAAGGTCGAGGAAGAAGTGCCTTCCTCCAAGGAAGCCAACCTCCAGGTCGCTATGAGCATCTCACGGCCTGCAGGTTTCTGCATCCCCGAGGGGCTCAACTCCCCTCCATATTTTGCCGCACACAGCCCGTGGGAGACTTTTCCCTCCGCCATGGTTATCTCTAGAGGAGGTTTCAACAAAGTGACAGTAGGGTATGTCAAAAGTAAATTTGAGCACTTTATCAATAACAACTCAAACCAGAACTCCGCCCTCGACAGGGTCCGAGGAGAGTTTGTTCCCATCTGCTTCTACCATGAGGAGCTCCTCGGTGGAGCCCCCAACACCAACATCCCTCTGCTCGTAAGGGCTCGATTGGCAAATTTTGATATTCAGTTAATCCTCGTCGACCAAGGAAGCTCTGTTGATATTATGTACTCCCAGCTGTTCTCCACGCTCTAGCTGGACGAATCACATTTGACTTCCTACGTGGGTTCCGACCTACAGGGTTTCAATGGATCAGTGACGAAGCCCTAGGGTTATGTTGAGCTCATCGTAACCTTCAGATATGCTAAAACGGCCAGGTCAATCAAGGTCTAATTCCTGGTTATAGACTGTCCGTCACTATACCAGTGCATCTTCGGGTAACCGACTCTGGCAACCCTACAACGGTACACTTGAAGATGAAATATTACACCTCCAAAGGTCTCGTCGCAACCCTACACGGGGACATCAAAGCCGCAAGGAGATGCTTCAAAGCAGCGTCCAAGGGACTGAATGCCATTGCCGCCAGATCGAAGACTCCTGCCCAGTCTCATCTGACCAGTAACACTGACGAGGCAAACCCACTTCCTCACGTCGATTCCATCGATCTTGACATCAATTTCTCCGAAGACAACCAAAAGACTCAGAAGGAAAAAGGGAAAGAGATCCAGTCATCTTCGGACATCCCCCTAGTAGTAGTGAAGCCTTCCACCCGATGTGCCCAAATTCGGATGGAGAATTCGAGCTCGTCCCACTCGGTGACGACCTCAAGCGAGGAGTGAAGATTGGTATCGGTCTCCCCGAGCTAGCGAGGAAACAATTGAGAGCATGCCTCCTGGAGAACGCAGACCTATTCGCATGGAGTGTCGCGGAGATTCTAGGGCTAGACCCTGATGTGGCATGTCGCCACCTCACCATCGACCCCGTCGTCAGGACAGTAGCCCAACATAGACGACGACAGTCCCTGGAGAAAACGGAGGCTGCTGAACAGGCTGTAAAAGACCTCCTAGAGGCAAACTTTATCTCGGAGGCCAAGTACACCACTTGGCTATCCAATGTTGTACTCATTAAAAAGAATAATGGAAAATGGCGCATGTGTAGTGACTATACCAATCTTAATAGGGTCTGCCCTAAAGGCATATACCCCCTCCCCAACATAGATAAACTAGTTGATAATTCTGCCAATTTTAAATTGCTATCTTTCATGGACGCCTATTCGGGCTACAACCAAATACCCATGGCAAAAAGCGGCAAGAGGTACACGACCTTCATGATTAAATCAGGAAACTACTATTACAACGTAATGCCCTTCAGCCTGAAGAACACTGATGCTACCTACCAAAGGATGATGAACAAAGTCTTCCAAGGAGAAATCGAGGACATGCTCGAAGTCTATATGGACGACATGATCGTGAAGTCCCACGACAAATTCGATCACACGACTCACCTGAGGAAAGTCTTTGAGTAGGCTAGAAAGTATAAGATGCACTTTAATCCGGAGAAGTGCATGTTCGAGGCATGAGCGGGAAAGTTCCTCGGTTTCTATCTAACCAAACGAGGAATTGAAGCCAACCCCGACAATTGCAGAGCCTTCTCCAGAGTTCTCCATGCCGAACTCAAAAAAGTCCATCTAGTCCCTCAACGGAATGCTCGCATCGCTTTCCCATTTCGTAGCAAAGTCTGCCTAACACTCCCTCCCCTTTTTCAAACTCCTCCACAAGGAAGTCGTGTTCAAATGGACAGAGGAATATGACAAAGCTCTCCTCCACTTGAAGCAAGCCCTGTCTGCACCGCCCGTCCTTTCCCGATCGAAAAATGGGGAAACCCATTTCCTCTACCTCGCCGTAGCAATCGAGGCCATGAGCTCCACCCTCATCCGTGAAACTCTTGGCGGGAAGAAACTCATCTATTTCATGAGCAAGGCACTGCAAGAGCCAGAGTTGAGGTACCAACATATAGAAAATATGACCCTTGCCCTTATTAACACTGCGAGAAGACTAAGACACTATTTTCTAGCCTACACAATCGTGGTATGCACGGATCAACCCATAAAACAACTTCTAGGCCGTTCAAACATGGATGATGGGATGCTCAAATGGTCATTGGAGCTATCTGAATTTGACATCCAGTACAAGAGCAGAAAGGGCCTCAAAGCGCAAGCACTAGCTGACTTCGTAGCGAAAATGACCTTGCCCAGCCAACCGAGCGACGACCCCCTCAAATGGGTCATATTTGTCGACGGAGCATCCAGCTCGGCTGGAAGTGGGGCAGGCGTCATCCTGGAAAACGAGGAGGGAATCCTCATCGAAGCTTTACTCACATTGTCTTTCCCTACCGCTAACAACCACGACGAATACGAGGCCTTCCTGGTCAGTTTATGCCTCGTTGAGGACCTGGGCGCAGAGGAAGTCATCACCTGCACAGACTCGCAACTGGTGGCCCTCAAAGTCCGAGAATAATATAAAGTCAAAAACGACAACTTGTCTGAATACTTGGCCCTGGTCAAGGAAGAGATGGCAAAGTTCACCCCCGTGGAGGTGAAACACGTACCCCATGAACACAACATCCGGGAAGACATCCTGTCAAAACTAGCAAGCATAAAGCAGAAAGGGGGAAACAAATTCGTCATCCAGGAGATACTCCTACGGCCTAGCATCGAAAAAGCATCCACGACCCTCGACGTGTGTGTCGTTGGTGGAGGCCATTACTAGATGACCCCAGTATATAAATACCTCACTAAAAACGAACTACCATCTGACCTTAAGGAGGCTAGCATAGTAAGGAATAAAGCGTGCTCCTACGTTCTGGTCGAAAACAAGATGTACATGCGAGGATTCTCCATACCTCTCCACAAGTGCTTCGAAGAAGAAATGGCCGCCCATGTCCTGCATGAGATCCATGAAAGAATCAACACCCAGTACCTTGGTGGGAGATCTCTCGCGAGGAGAGTTCTTCGGGTACGTTACTACTAGCTGACCATGCAAAATGACACAAGAGAACACGTGAAGAAGTGCAAAAAATTCCAACGACACGGAGACATGCACCTGGAACCGCCCAACGAGCTCAAGGCAATGTCCTCCCCATGTCCTTTCTCTTAGTGGGGCTTGGACATCCTGGGGGAGTTCTTCATAGGGTCGAACTAGAATAAATACTTGATAGTAGGCATGGACTACTTCACCAAGTGGATAGATGCTAAGGCCCTGGCCAAGATAACGGCCCACAACATACTTCGTTTCTACAAGAGAAACATCCTTGCCCATTTTGGTGTTCCTCAAGCAATTGTCACAGACAACGGGACACAGTTCACGGACAAAAAGTTCCAGGAGTTCGTCACTCATCTAGGTACTAAACAAAATTTTGCATCCGCCGAGCACCCTCAGACTAACGGGCAAGCTGAAGCGGCGAACAAAGTAATCTTACGAGTCCTTAAACGAAGACTGGACGAAACAAATAGGCAATGGTTGAGGAGCTGCACAACATACTCTGGGCCTATCACACTATACCTCATTCATCAACCAAGGAAACCCCTTTTCGCCTAGCATACGAGACATAGGCGGTAACCCTTATTGAGACCCACATGTCGTCCAGACGAACTGAAACACCTTTGGATGAAGAAACAAATAGCGAGGCCCTGAGAGAAGGTTCGATCTCGTTGAAGAAGTTAGATCAAGAGCATCCCTCAAGGTAAAAGTTGTATTAAGCAACAAACTCTTCATTTTGGTCTTTGGAGCAAAGAAAATAGTTACTTGATGAGGAAGTTATGGCCTTGGAAAGTAGGACAAAAATCATGAAATTTCTTAGTGAATTTTTCCAAAACCCTAATTTTGCAACTTTGATATTTTCTTTGATTTTCCTTTATCAAATGCATTCTCCAATCATATTTTCATGATGATTAACTTGAAGAAATCATTTTTGACCTAGAGATGCCAAAAATCAGGCTTTGACTTGACCAGTTGTTTCATTTTGTATCAGATGAATTCAATCTTGTAATTGTCAAATGAATCAAGCTTCTTGAGAAATTAGGATGTTGTAAATGGTATTCAAAGATTTATTGAGGTCCTTGAATCATGTTTTGAAGGATTTGATCATCCTCAGATGAAAAAGTCAACACATGGACTGAATTAGGTCAAAACCCTAATTTGGATGCACCAGATGACTTGAGACTTGTTGAGCTTTAAATGATGCAATCTTGTACTTGATTTTTTTGATTGAGGGAAAACCTTGATCATCATGAATGAATAAGAGGATTGGTTTTAAGGATCATACTCATCCTTTGATAATTCATCTGCTTGAGCTTTTAGAGGTCCAAACCCTACCTTGTGAACCAAGCAATCAAAGCACATATTTTTGAATTTAAAGGGGTTAGTGATGCTTAAAGACATACATGTAATGTTGAATTTTATGCAAATGATGTGGAATCTTAGGGGGTAAAAATTAGGGTATGACAGATGCCCCTATTTAAGTTTCTTTAATCTGGAGAGATGAAGATTGACATCTTAGTCTCGACCAGATATGGGAGGCTTAAATACAACAATGCACAATTCCCCCCCCCCCTAAGAAGCCACAAAAGGTGATATGAATGCACTTATGAATGCAAGATATGAGACCTGTGGGAAATGATGCCACAGGAGACTGATAACAGATTAAACCATTAGGGGTATGACAAAAGAATTATCCACTGGGGAAAGAAAAATTGGGAGAAATGTTGTAACTCTATTGGGAGAGAGATAGCAACTCCACTGGGGAAAAGAAAACAGCTCCATAGGGGATAGGATTATAACTTCGACAATTGAACTTCCAATGTTGGAAAATGATTCAACATATTCTTTGAATAAGTAGCATTACTTAGAAAGGATAAAATAAACTTCCCCACACTTCTGGACATAAGCCCCGAAACTGGTCTCGGTTTCTGAAATAAACTTCCCCTCGTTTCTAGTCATAAGCCACGAAACTGGTCTCGGTTTCTGAAATAAACTTCCCATCGTTTCTGGATATAAGCCACGAAACTGATCTTGGTTTCTGAAATAAACTTCCCCTTATTTTTGGACATAAGCCACAAAACTAGTCTTGGTTTCTTCTTTATCAAGTCTTTTTCTGGAAAAGGGTAAACAAACAAGCTCCTAAAAAGGTAATTGCTTGCTGAGTTAATAACTTCACCGGGGATCTTCAAAGAGATGCGGGTCAGTTAATTTTGCAAAATGGATTTCTCAAATAAAGAGAAAAACTTCTTGTAAGGATCTTCAACAAACTTCTCACGATGATTCACTAGGGAGATGCCATTTGATGGAAAATAAACTTCATCATACTTCTCTTTGAGACTTCTTTGGAGAGAAGCCATGTGACGAGAGAAAATTGGTAGCAAACTTACTGTGGGAATTGCCATTGGCTGCAGTTTTACTTTGTATCGGGTAGATAAAACCACTTGTTGCAATTTATCTCAAATAAACACTTGTGATAATCTTTAATAAGTTTCTCTGAAGAAATCTTCTAGCGAGATAACCATTTCTTCATCATACTTCTCTTCGAGACTTCTTCGGAGAGATGCCATGTGATGTAAAAACAAGGATTCAACAATCAAACTTTTCTGCGGGACTTGTCTGGAGAGATGCCATTTGATAGAGAATAAGGATTCACAATAAACTTCTCTAGAGAGATGCCATTTGCTGGAAAAATATCTTCAACATATTTCCCTTCGGGACTTCTTCGGAGAGATGCCATGTGATGTAAAAATGAGGATTCAACAATCAAACTTCACTGTGGGACTTGTCTGCAGAGATGCCATTTGATAGTGAATAAGGATTCACAACAAACTTCTCTAGAGAGATGCCATTTGTTGAAAAAACATCTTCATCATACTTCCCTTTGAGACTTCTTTGGAGAGATGCCATAAGATGAAAGAAAATTTGATATACTGATAGCTTAAACGAGGATAGACAAAATGCTCAGAAAGAGACTTACATTTGCCGATTCACTGGGAAATTCAGGGATAAAAAACAAGCTTCTCAAATAAAGAGATTGCCACTTGCTGCCAGATATAGATTCCAAAGCGGAATAAATTTATCTCGCTAGGGAACCTTCAACAAATTCTTTATGGGGATGTAAACCACCCAAAAGGCGTAAAATAAATGCCCTTTAATTTAGAGGTTCAAGTTATTAAAATGGTCAAAAGACTAACTCAATCTAGGAATAAGCTGGAGAGATGGCGTGAAACAAGAAGCTTACCAATGAGGAATGAACTCGAACTAGGATTTTATCCTATCTAAACGTGGAAAGGAGAACTAAATCAAAACTTTCATGAGGATTAAACTCAGTGGGGAGTTAGAAAGGATATATACTTTCTGCCTACGGCTGACCACTCTATTAGAGAAAGGAAACATATCATTCGAGGATAAACACAACCAAGGTGAATGAAGTAAGCATTATCGAAAAATGCACTATGAACATGGATATGAATTCAACTATGCATGATATATGTATTATATGAATGTGTGTTATGTTTTTATGCTAACAAAACATGCGAAAGAGATATACGGGCGATGAAATAAACATTACAACATGATCGGGTACTCAGCCAATCTCCTGGAAATATCACTGGAGATAAAACAAAGAGCGCCATCAATGGAACAAAGTCTTGCTATAAGGCTTAAGTCTCTCTGGGGAGAGGAAGATACTTTACTTGGGGAAAGAACCCAAACAATCTTCTAAACTCATTATCTTGTTAAATTGGGGATAAAGTAACTCTGCGTTCTGCCGGGGAAAGAGAACCACACTCAGCTTGCATTCAAAAACTCAACTGGGGGATACCAGGTTTAATTCTTTATTGGAGAGCATCGGGTCCAAATTTTTACTAGAGATATAGTATTGTATGTCGAACATATCAAGGTGTGGACGGAGTTAAAGATCCATCATTTTGGAGATACCTTTCAAGGCAAATTACAAGAAGATTCGATCCTGTATTTTGAGGTTTAACCGTTCTTGGAGCAACTATTGATATTCCTTCTTATGTTCAAAAATAAAAGGAAAGTAAACACAAGAATTTAAAAAGAAAAAAGAAAATTTTTAACTTTTTGTTTCAAGAATTTTTATCAAAGTAAAAATGTCATTTTGCAAGATGTAAATAAAACAAGAGTTGCAAACAAATGAGAAAAAGCTCAAATTTTATTGATAGAATGGTATCCCGCAAATGGTGTGATTCCATGGATTATTACAAAGTGGAAAATGGTAGTTAAAAGGAAAGGGATATATTAAATTATAAGGACCAAATTCTCCCTAACAACTTTGAATTTCCAATGTTTTTTGAGCTTCTGGCGAAGGTGATCTTGATTGAGGACTCTTTGATAGATGCAGCTTTTTCAGATGATCCAATCGGGTCTGATGTAGTTACTTGCCTTAATCCCTAACTTTTTGCTAGATTTCCCTTTTAGGTTTTCAATCTATCGGGAGGATTGTTTTCTATTTATGTCTTTAATTTTGCCTGGACCGCCCTTTCGGGTTTTCAATTCACCGAGACACTCTTTTTTTTCTAAGCCGCCCTTTTGGGTTTTCAACTTAGCGAGTTGTTCGTTTCTTTTTGTTAGGCGAAGTATTTCTTGATTGCATTGACATTAGTAGGATGAGCGAACTCTTCCACATCCATAGTTGCGAGAATTAAAGCACCGCCTAGGAAGGCTTCCTTAACAACATATGGGCTATCATATTTAGGAGTCCACTTGCCCCTAGAATTATTAAGGAATGATTGAATCTTCTTAAGCACAAGGTCTCCCTCTCTAAATACACGATTCAGCCTCTGTCAATTTAGCTTCCATCAAGACTCTCATTGACGGGATTCCCACCTCTATGGAGAACACTACTTCCATTCCGTATACCAACGAGAAAGGGGTTTCCCATGTTGAAGTACGAACGGATGTACGATATCCATGAAGAGTAAACGGTGGAATCTCATGCCAATCTTTATAGGTTACTACCATCTTCTGGATGATATTTTTGATATTTTTGTTAGTCGCTTCAACATCTCCATTCATCTTAGGCTGGTAGGGAGAAGAGTTATGGTGTTCAATCTTGAATTCAACATATAATTCCTTCATCATTTTGTTGTTCAAGTTCGACCCATTATCAATAATTATCTTAATTGGAACACCATAATGGAAGATAAGGTTGTTCTTGATAAAACGGAGCACCACTTTGCTGGTTACATTGGCATAAGATGCTGCTTCAACCCATTTGGTGAAGTAATCAATGGCCACAAGGATGAAACAATGTTCGTTCGAAGCTTTGGGCTTGATCATGCCAATAATGTCAATTCCCCACATATAGAAGGGCCATGGATATGAGAGAATATTGATAAGAGTCGGAAGTACATGAATTTTGTCGACATAAATCTGACATTTGTGAAACTTTTCACGTACTTTCAGCAGTCAGATTCCATTGACAATCAATAATATCTTGCTCTCAATATTTTATTTGCCATTGCTTGCCTATTGGCATGAGTACCAAAGGAGCCTTCATGAATTTCTTCTATTAACATGTCTACTTCGTGTTTGTCTACATATCTTAGCAAGACCATGTCGAAGTTTTTTTTTACAGCACATCATTATTCAGGAAGAAGTTGCCAGACAGTCTTTTGAGGGTCTTTGTATCTTTCTTTGATGCTTCAAGCTGGTATTCTTGTTTTTAAAGGAAGCATTTGATATCATGGTACCATGGTTTATCATCAACAATCCCTTCCATGGCAAACATGTGAGCAGGCCTATCAAGGCGCATAACATCAATTTTAGGTACATCGTTCCATTGATTCACAATAATCATGGAGGATAATGTAGCTAGTGCATCAACCATGTTATTTTCTTCATGAGGAATGTGATGAAACTCAACTTGATTGAAGAAAGGTAACAACCTTCTTTGTAAGGTATCAATTCGGATTGACGTGTTTCCCATTCACCTTTGATTTGATTTATGACCAAAGCTGAGTATCCATATACATCCAGAATTTTGATCCTTAAATCAATGGCTTCTTCAAGTCCCATGATGCAGGCTTCATATTCAGCTTCATTATTTGTGCATTTGAATGTCAACCTTTAAGTGAAAAGAATATGGGTACCTTGAGGTGTAAAAATGATCCCCCCAATTCCGTTTCCATAAGTGTTGACAGCTCCATTGAATACTAATCCCCATCGAGATCTTGGCTCTGGCCATTCTCCTAGCAAGGGTTCCTCACAGTCTTTCATCTTTAAATATATTACATCTTCATCTAGGAAGTCAAGTTTGATAAAATCATAGTCATCAATTGGTTGGTGAGCCAAATGATCAGCTAGAATGCTCCCCTTAATGGCTTTTTGAGCACGGTATTTAATATCATACTCAGACAACAACATCTGCCAACAAGCAATCCTTCCGGTTAAAGTGGGATTTTCAAATATATACTTGATCAGGTCCATTTTGGAGATCAACCAAGTGTCATACCCTAAATTTGTCCCACCTGCACATATATTCATTTGTGCATCCAGGCCCCAACCGTTTATTAGAAAAGCAAAATGCTGACCCTTTTGATGGAAATGATGACAATGATTCAATTTGCCAATATGAATGGTTTGTGAAATGGACTGGTCTTGGTTATGATCATGTTACTTGGGAGTTAGACAATGCTTCATTTACGAGATTTTCTAAAGGCATGAAACTTGTAGAGAATTATGAAATTCGTCAAAAGAGATCAGTTGGACCGACAAATCCTCTTGAAGCCAATGAGGAGAGAAAAGTTTCCTTTACAGAATTATCGGTATTATCATCATTTGGAGATTCACCAGGATTGTATAACCCGCATTTGAGTTATGCGAACAAGCTTCGCATGTGTTGGCACAAAGGTCAGAGTGCTGTTATCGTTGACGATCAAATAGACCAGGAGCGGGTTACGAAGGTGATTTTGTATATTTCATCTTTGAGTTGTAATGTGAAAAGGCCGTTTCTAATAATCTCAACTTCTACTGGCCTCTCTACATGGGAAACCGAATTCTTAAATTTGGCACCATCTGCCAATCTTGTAATTTACAAGGGAACAGAATATGTACGCAATAGCATCAGAGCGTTAGAGTTTAATAATGAAGATGGTGGTTGTTCATTTCAAATATTACTATCATCATCTGATATCATCATTAAGGACTTACATGCATTGAGACATATTCAATGGGAACTATGTACGATATGGTAAAGGTTACATTCCTTCAAAAAAGAAGAGCTGCTTTGGCTGCATTTAATAAAGAGAAAGTGGACGATTTGTTTTCTTGATAAAGAGCAGTGCTTGTATCCCTAGCATTAAGTTGTCATATGTGGATACTATTATATTATTTGACAGTGGTTTGAACCTGCAAAATGACCTAAAATGCCTACAGAAAATGTCCATCAGCTCAAAGTTCAATAAATTAACAGTTTTGAAATTGTACTCATGCTTCACTGTTGAAGAAAAGGTTTTAATGCTTGCAAAAGAGGGTATAGCTCTTGACAGTAACGTGCAGTTGATTAGCCAAAGTACTAATCACAGCCTGCTAAAATGGGGTGCTTCTTATCTGTTCAGTAAGCTTGATGACTTGCATGGCAGCGGCACCTCAGTCTCGACTTCAGACATCTCTGATCATCCAATTCTGAATGATGTAATCTTTGAATTATGATCAAAATTGGTTTGTGATAGCAATGGGACTGATTGTCATGGACGATCATTCGTATTGAGAGTACAACAGAATGGAGGGGAATATGCAAGAAACATTCCAATTGCAAGGAGGAAGATGCCACCTATGTTTACAATGAACTTCAGAAGCATGAGAAATCTACTGATAACATGCAAATTCGTCAGGAGGGTTCTGGTATAAATGATATTGCCGCATTACCAAATTTGATCCCTGCATGTTTCAGCCAGCCAAGCAGCAAGAAGTTCCCTAACATTGATGTATGTAGAGATTCAGAGTCAGCAGGTAGCTATAAAAGAAATGAAGGTTCAGGAAAATACAAGTTGTGAAGCTTTCATACAGTCACGGACCAAAGCCTCCCACCTCAAGCTGGAGCGGTGAACTACAATCAATCAAAGCCTGTTCTGTGCAAACGACACCACTGGCTGCAACCTGCAAAAGTAAGAAAGATTTCCATTATGATATATTCATCTCAAAGCATTTATCGCCGACACCGTTTCCGATGGCCGCGTATCCGATCTTACATCCGCTCACGATATCAGATCCATTATGGATAAGTATCAAGAGCAAGGTCAACTTCTAGAGCCTTACCTAGAAAGCATAGTTCCGCCATTGATGAACACTATTCGATCACGAACAATCGGACTCGGAGTAGTTTCAGACGAAATTCTGGAAATAGTGAATCCAATATGCATAGCTGTGCATTCGTTAGTTCATGTTTGTGGATACAAATCGGTGATTAGATTCTTTCCACATCAAGTTTCTGATCTGGAACTCGCGGTGTCTCTACTTGAAAAGTTTCATCCCAGGAAATCAGTTTCATCGTCCAGAGTGGAAAGCACAGGAGAAAATGAAGCGAAATGCGTGATGTTGTTGTGGCTTTATATACTTGTGCTGGTTCCTTTTGATATATCTAGTGTTGATACTAGCATTGTGAGTAGTGATAATCTAAGTGAGTTTGAGATTGTACCTCTTGTGTTGAGGATAATAGGGTTTTGTAAGGATTGTCTCTCAACTGGCGGGCCTACGAGTTCTATGGCTGAACTTGCTCGTAGAGGCTTGCTCTTACCCGCTAGTCTTCCCAAGTTGTTCCCTTTGTTCTGAAGGCACTGCACTACGCTGTTTGAAGAGGTCCGTGCAGTGTAGGATCTAACGTGCGTGATGCTGCTGCATACGTATGCTGGGCATTTGGACGTGCATATTATCGCTCAGATATGAGAAACATTTTAGAGAAGCTTGCTCCACACCTCTTAACAGTGGCATGCTATATCGTGAGGTTAACTGCAGAAGAGCAGCAGCAGCTGCTTTTCAGGAGAATGTTGGAAGACAAGGTAATTATCCGCATGGCACTGACATTGTGAATATTGCAGATTACTTTTCACTTTCTTCTAGAGCTAACTCTTATCTTCATGTTGCCGTCTCCATTTCCCAATACGAGGGATACCTTATTCCATTTGTGAGCAACCTGCATAATAAAAATGTCACAAACCCAGCATGAAAGCATTTGCAATATGACGTAATTTTCACGAGATAAAGCCATCATAATATCCAGGCAAACACAAAGAAAAACAGGGTGCAGAAAGCGGTCGGAGTCCATAGTCGACCAAGGTTTAAGTGAAAAGAAATGAGGATGTGATGGTGAACTTACATATCTCGGAGTGAGAAATCTGCAGTTGTTTGATGTATGCGCACCAGATTAAGAAGTGAGGATGCCAAGCATTGTCCAAAGACATCCTTGGATTTCATGGTGTCAACAGAAAAAAACCTGTTAGGAGTGTCAATTGTAGTATCAAAAAGGACAAAAGGAAACATTTCCCATTCACACCTGACGTTGATCTCCATAAACACCAGTGAATTTACTGAGGAGTTTGCAAAACATTTAGTCGAAAATTTGATTTGCTTCTTGAATACAACTTTCCACATCTCAAAATCATACCCTGCATCATTGTCAATCATAATTACAAATTATTTGAATACTATTTACCACAGTAAAAGTATAGAAATAGACCATCAACACAGTGAAAAACAATTGCATCCTAAAAAGTATTTACCTCACTACAGACAAAAGAGGAGATTGGGTGAGGATCATTTCTGAGGCCCACCATGTTTTGAGGGTACCCTGCTACAAAAGGACAACAACAATGGCCAGCAAGAGAAAATCAGAAATACATCAGAAATACATCGTACTACAAAGCAGAGCCTCACCTCAATCCTTCAGGGACTCTCTCCATATAAAAGCATGTGAGAGGTTGCAACAAGGGGGGAACCCTAGCCGCACTATTCCATGAATCCTCAAAACATCATCTCCTTCAATATCCTCATACTCCAAAATCATCAACCCACTGTTACAGATCTTAAAACCAACTCCTTCATCTTTGTTCAATAACCAAAAAACCATACACAAATATACAACTGAAACTATTCAAACCCCTCTGGCTTTCTTCAAACCAGTTCACCTTCAACATAGAAAACCATGACAGAGAAGTTCTAAAGCGGACTGAGATCTTCTCCTTCACAAAAAACCTCTGAACCAACATCAATGATCCCCAAGTTCCTCCGAAACTCAACCCTCAATCCCTTCCGTTTTTTCTTACTGGTTTCAATCTTAAAACTTCATCAATATTCTTCCTCACCCAGAACCAAAGGAAACCCTTCAATCTATATCCGAAACCTAGAAATTATATCATCATCACCTTTGAAATCCACCTTCTGCCATTAACCCTCGAACTACAAAACCCACCGCAAAATCACCATCCGAAAATCCGTTCGCCGGAAGCGCATTCTCGTTCTATCCCTTCAACCATTCCCAATAACGACCCGCGAAACCCCATAAACCTTCTTCAATCTTAATCTCCTCCATACCTAAACCTCCACCAGAACAAAATCAGATCTAAACAGAAGAAGTGAAAGATTGGGTGATTAGCGAACCTGCGTGATTGAAATGAATAGAAGGGAGATGAGAAGAGGAATTAGGATTAACGTTTGAATGAGACAAGTGAGGGAGTTGAAGCGAGACGTCGTCCCATGTTTCAATGTTGTGAAATGCTGCCATTCAATGTTGGTGGATGAAGCGTGATGGAGCTATACTTTGTTTCGGATCAGGCTCTTTGAGGTAGCATTGGGTTTTGGTTCATTCGTTACTTTCACCGTCCATTACACAATACATCACTTATATCCCACTGTTTTAACTCTTTGTTTAATTTTTAAGAAATTTGTTAGCATATTATTTTTTTTTAAAATTAGTTTAAATATGTTTATGTATTAGTTTTTTTTATATAAAGAACAGATTGTAACTATATATATGTATTTTATACATGGTTTTTTAGAACAACGTTAGTTTTTTTTTTATATTTCATTTAGATTTTTTTTGTTATATATTTAATTTAGAACTTGTTTATGCTTTTATTTTAAAAAGTTGGATTTTCTTTTGTATTTGTTATTGAACTTTTTATTCATTTTTCTCCGTTTTGGTCGATGACGATACCCCAAGTTATAACTTTGTCAAGTTATTGACGAGTAACGACAAACCCGAGACCGTTTTCTTTTTAACTTCTTTCTTTTTTATTTTTATCGATTTCTTGCTTATTTTAGTCAATGATGACTTTAATAATTATTATCGGTCAAATTATTGATAGATGATAATTTTAGTCGAGACTATTTCACTTGCACTTCAAATTATCTTTTAAACATTTTCTCGAAAAAACTCCAAAAGAGGGAGATTCTTGAAATCTAGCATTTCTTGGATCTTCGAATGAGCAACTCTCGAGACTCGCTCTTGAGTTGTTGTTCATTCAATCTTTTGATTTTCTCAAACGCTTTCTCAATATCTTTTCTCGATTAAAACTCCGAAAGAAAGAGGCACTTGGAGTCTAGCATTCCTTGTGTTTTCGAGTGAATAATTATCGAAGCACGCCTTTGAGTTGTTATCCACTCACCCTTTCGATTTTTTTCAAACTCAACCTTTTTTAAACATTCTCCTAAGTCGAATGCTCGTGCGCATTCACAACCCACTTTTCTTTCACAATTCCTCGCGGTCTTGATATTAGGAGCACCCTCAGGGACTGATATCGTTTCTCACCGCTCTAACCCTTGACACGTCGTCAAGCCGGTTCAATCTTCGATCAAATGCTCGACACGTCGTCGAACTACTTCAAAACAACTTCTTTGTTGGCCTTGCATGCCATTCTTCGATTCGATCCTTCCACAAACATTTTTAAAACTTACGAAAGAGAGATATTCTTAGAATCTATCATTCTTTGAATATTTGAATGAGTAACTCTCGTGGCGCGCCCTTGAGTTGTTATTAGTTCATTCTTTCGATTTCAAAACATCCAACTCTTTATCTTCAATTTATTCAGTCAATTCCCGAAGGAACTGAGTTCTTGGAGTCTCGCATTCCTTGGATTCTTGAGTGACAAGCTCTTGAGACGCGCTCTTGGGTTGCTTGTCAGTCCTCCTTTCGTCTCCTTCCCAAAACTTTCAACTCATTCAACCTCATCTTTCGTGGTTGTTACCACGAACTACGACTGCTCTGATTCTTCATTCTCGTCCGAATGTAAGATACGTAGGCACAAGATTGCGATGATCTTGGCGAGCTACCTTCTATCCATCTCCCATTTCCCCCCATTTTTTTCCGTAGTCGAACTACGACGCTCTGATTTCTCATTCTCGTCCGAATGAGCATACGTAGGCACAAGGGCCCCAATCCTTGGCGAGCACCCTATCCTCCAATCACCCATCTCTCCTTAGCATATTTAACCTTTTAACCTACCAATTCTACCTTTAAACGAGAAGAAATCAAGTAAACCTAAACAACACTCCCCACAATTACCTTAAGAGGTTCCCGTCGAGTACGACGGACGTGAGGGGTGCTAATACCTTCCCCTCACGTAACCGACTCCCGAACCCGGAACTTGGTTGCGACAGCCCTGTTCCTATCCTTTTCGTTCTAAGAGGTTTTCTCGATATTTTCCTCTCCCGTTCATTCGGGAAAAATAAAGTTCGGTGGCGACTCTGTCAAACCGCATTTCCGGGCCTTTCGCGCGAGGGTCGTATGTTCGAAATGAATTTTTGAGGTGCGACAGGTGGCGACTCTGCTGGGGACATTTTTGCTCCATGCAAAGAGAGAGTCGAGCCTATCTTTTGGTTTATGAGGAGTGTTTGTTTTTATTTGTTTTCTTTTTGTATTTGTTCTCTTGTAGATTTTATTTACGCTTGTTATCTTGATTGCCTGTTGGTTCTTGGGATAACATCATGAGTAAGGCTCTACGCCCGAGCTTTGGTAAAAGAAGAGAGAACACTTAGTTTAGAATTGGTAGTCGAGTAGTGTTAGTCACCAAGGATTCGCTCCTTGTATGCCTAGCATGAAAGCTCCTCCAGAGGAGACCTATTCGTAGATCTCGTTGTAACACAGCTAGCCTGTTGCACGACTTGATTAATGAAGGGTCCGTGATTCTGGGAACCTTTTGTTAGCGCCAGTTCCGATATTGGTGGTCGTGTAGTGCTGGTCTCCAAGGACTCGCTCCTTGTGCGCCTAGCATGAGGACCCCGCTCAGGAGAGACCTTATCGTCATTATCGTCGTAATACAACCAGCCTGTTGCGTGACGCTAATACGACTAGTGTCCGTGATCCTGGGAACCAAACATAGAAACCATCTCGTAAGTGGGTTTATCGGTAGAATGTTTAGATCTTCCCGTATAGGTTATACCTGTCAGTTTTTTATCGGAAATTATGGTTACTTATCTATTACAGTTACCAGCTTCAGGAATTGTTTGATTGTGATCCTGTGATCCTGGATCTTGTATCTTGCATTGCATCTTGCATATCATCCGCATTGCATTTCATATGTTGTGCATTTTGCATTTCCAGTCCTCCAACAGAATCTTATGTCTTCGTTCCTTCCTCTCCAGTAAATCAAGTTGATTCCTCGACACCAGTACGCAACTAGAGCCAATACCAGACGAATGATGGAGCAGATTCAACAGGAGCAAGTCGCCTTCAGGGAAGAATTGGATTCTATGAAAGGAAAGATCGACCAGATCCTCAAAGCCATCCTCGCAGCCAGGAGAGAGGAAGAACAGCGTGAAGCCGCCGCTGTCGTCAATGGACAAGGGTCTAATGCTATCCCTTTGGTTCCAATTCCAAATTCTCATGGGATGCCGTTGAACTTCAACAACGTAGTCGAAGGAAACACTTCTCAGCCAATCCCAGCGCCTGGAGTTACCGTTGGAGTTATCCCGCACGCCCAGCCTACTGCTGTGCAAATCCCAGCTCCTCATATCGAATACACTCTGATGGATCAGTATGACGACGTTCAGAACTATCATGCTGCTATCCCCATCGCCAGTCCTGTTGCTGCTCAGGATTCAGAAGCCATGAAGATGTGCCGAGATCTAGCCGAGAAACTCCGAGCCATGGAGGGGCATAACTCAAATTCTTTCAGTGCTTTGGAATTATGCTTGGTGCCTGATGTTGTCATTCCTCCCAAGTTCAAGGTGCCCGAATTTTCAAAGTACAAGGGTCTCAGTTGCCCAAACATTCATTTGAAGATGTATTGTCGCAAGATGGCTGCCTATGCCAGAGACGAGAAGCTCATGATCCATTGCTTCCAGGACAGCTTGTCTGGGGCATCACTCGAATGGTATATGCAGCTGGAGCGTAATAGTGTGCGCACTTGGGCCGAGCTAGCCGATGCATTTGTCAAGCAGTACAAGTATAACACTGACCTTGCTCCTAACCGTACTCAGCTTCAAAGTATGACTCAGAAGGATGGCGAATCCTTCAAGGAGTACGCGCAACGATGGAGAGAGCTAGCCGCAAGGGTGCATCCACCTCTTGTTGACCGTGAATTGATTGACATCTTCATGGGTACCTTGCAAGGCCAGTACTACGAAAAGCTGATCGGCAGTGTCTCCGCTGGATTCTCTGACTTGGTGATCGTCGGTGAGAGGATTGAAGAAGGGCTAAAGAGTGGAAAGATTCCAGGAGGTCCTAATAGCCAGGCCAATGCCAAAAAGCTTTTCAATGGATACAAGAAGAAAGAGGGTGAAACAAATGCCATCTTTTTGCAGAAAGGGCAAGCTTCTCAACAAGCTCCTGCTCCTATGCCTTATCAAGTTCCCTACTATCAGTATCCATATGTTGCTGCTGCGCAATACGCTCCAATGCCTTATCAGCCAGCTGTTCAAGCAGCGCAGGCTCAGATGCCACGACAACAGGCTCCTCAGCAACAAACCTACAACCAGCAAGGATATCAGTATCCTCCTCAGCAACAACAGATGCAAGCTACTCAGCAACGACAAGGTGCTCGCCCACAGCGTCCGCAGAGAACATGGAGACCAGATAGAGTCTTTGATTGTCTACCAATGAAATATGCTAGTATCTTTGCTCAGTTGATGGAGAAGAAGGCTGTTGTTCCGAGGGATTTGGCTCCTCCAACTGTCATTCCTGCCGACTACGATGCAAATGCTCATTGTGAGTTTCATAAGGGCGCTCCAGGTCACACCATTGAGGACTGCAGGGCTTTCAAGCACATAATTCAAGACATGATCGACAGGGATGCTATCAACTTCAATGGAAAGTCTCCGAATATCATCAATGATCCATTGCCATCGGCCAACTAGTGCCAACATCAGATCGATTCCAGTCAAGTTCATTCCCCGAAGAAGGCAGTCATGTTGCCATTTCATTATTCACAGTTTCTTATGTTTTGTCTTTGTTTATTTAAGTATTGTATGCTTTGAACAATTGCCATTCGTATTTGGTTTTCATTAATGTATCGTTTATGCATGTTTTGAATTAGTTATGTCGTATTCACTCGTTTTCACTTATCACCGACACATTTATTTACTCCACTCTATTCATTGTTGTTTAGCATGATTTGAGGGAGGATGATGAAAACGAGATACCCATAATTGCGAACCGTATGCTTTCAGACCGAATCTCGTCAATGATGTACAGGCATTGCTTCAATTCCCCAAACACTGGAGATATAAGGAGTTAACCCTTAGTAAACCACTTCGAGCTTAGAGGTAGCAGTTTCCTTCGGATATTCAAACCCTTACACTCAACCTGGGGCAGGGTAATGTTCAGTTAATCCAATCCCGTATTCGAATCAATAAGAAAAATCCAGAAGACGGTTGTTCTTCAATGACCCATGGCCTGGCAGTCACAACCTTCCAATAAAATCCAAAAAAAACATCAAAAGCCTGTTGAGTCAGACACCTCAGAGGGGACTCAGGCAAAATCAAGGCAATCCTGATGGATCTGACAAACAAAGTCAATCCATGCAAAAATTAGGGATCAAAACAAAAGCAAAAGAGGACCCCGAAATCCTCAACAAAAACAAAAAAAAAGATTCAGTGGCCACCCAAATCAAAGGGGCACTGACATCCATCCAAATAAGGTGACTGCCACGTCGAGCAAACCTTGAACCTTCAAGCCTACACCGTCCAGACAAGTGTAGAATTAACTGAGCATAGGACTGGAGATCATTAAGAAGAAGGGGTGGGTACAAATCATACTTTGAGCCCAATATCCTTTGTTTCATAACCGTGAACCAGACCACGTTATAACCCTCAAAAGACCTAATTGAGGCGAGATTTATTCTGAAAGCATATTGTCGCAAGGTTGCGTAACCTGACTCCTCACATGATTTCTAATCATCAATATTGGTGTCATTTTGCTTGCTATATCTTTCGCACCAATCAAACAGCACAATGTTTGGGCTAGTGGTCCATTCATCTCATTATCACGACACCTCAATAAATGACGCACTTTTTCGAAACTTACATTGAACTATGCATTAATACTACCATTTATGAATGTACAATTTTAATTGCAAATCAGTGCTAGGTATCCAAAAACACCTCAACAAAGGACAATCAAGAAGGAACTTGACTTTCAGTGGCTGTCACGAAGCAAGACTACCTCAGAACCCACAGGCTGGGGCAAATCACTCAACAGCTCGAGCAGGGACAAGTTATCCGAGTTCAACTTCCATGTGTCAGAACTGGTTAGTCTGGGGTAGACCATTGCCAAGTGCTAACTGGGGGCGAGACCAGGTCGTCCTGGCCATCAAGCAGAGTTGCAACCTTCTCTAAAGCCAATTCACAACAAGTCACCGAGTACCCAGACCAGGGGCATCCAGAGTATCTTCGCCTGTGTCAATCATGGTGTCTTCAGCAAACTGCATATCGAGGAAGTCAATCCCTCCCACCACCCAAAGTTCAATCTGCATTGGCAACTACCAGAGTCCACCACGCTGGCGTCTCCACCGGCGTTTCCAAACACTTGTCTGCATCATACGCATTGCATTCATTATCATAAGCATTTTACATCATTTTGCATAACCATACCATACTTCCCCAGCTCTTGCATCTCCGCTCGTCAGCATTTGCATTTGCACTACCACTCATATAGAATATCATTTATCATCCAGCATTCATATATGCGAGTCAAGGTCCAGGATCAATCCCGAAGATTTCCAAGACGATTGGTAGCCCAGTCAGGGGCAATCTTCTACAATCGTAGGTTTCTCCTACGAGTTCCAGAGATCTTCAAAGCAGGATTCAACCCAGTCAGGGGCAGTCTTTTCAAGATCGTGGGTCTTTCCCATGACGTATTTCAACCTTGTGGTTGATCAGATCTTCAAGTTAACATTCAGCCCAACCAGGGGCATACCATTCAAGACCGTGGGCGTTCTCCACGAAGTTGTTCAACCTTTTGTTGGGCAAATCCAAGAAGTTTAATGCAAGAACCAGCCCGAGCAGGGGCATCTTCGGCAAAACCGTGAGCGTTCCTCACGAAGTGGTTCAACCTTTTGTTGACCAAAACAAGACATCAAGACAAATTCAGCCCAGTCAGGGGCATCCTCTTCAGAATTCATGGGCGTAACCATGAAACCATCTCAGCAAAACGATGATATCCAAGCAAGTCGGTGGCCGTCCCCGCTGATTTATTTCAATTTAATTTTCCTCTTGGGGGTTCCCCAGTGAGTTGTACCCAGCAAGCGTGACCGTTGTCAATTGCCTTACTATCATCCTTTTGGTGATAGTCGAACTTCGTCAGTTCAACCTAGCCTGCATCCTTTCGATGTTGGTTACCTTCAATTTGTGTTCGTCCTATCATCCTTTTGGTGGTAGTGACTGGTGCATGTTTCGCTCCATCATCCTTTTGGTGGTGGGTCTGGCATTTCGTCGATGTCAGATTGCGCGATATTTTGTCTATGTTTTCGCTCTATCATCCTTTTGGTGGTAGGTCTGGTATTTCGTCGATATCAGATTGTGCGATGTTTTGTTTGTGTTTTTGCTCTACCATCCTTTTGGTGGTAGGTCTGGTATTTCGTCGATATCAGATTGCGCGATGTTTTGTTTGTGTTTTTGCTCTATCATCCTTTTGGTGGTAGGTCTGGTATTTCGTCGATATCAGATTGCGCGATGTTTTATTTATGTTTTCGCTCTACCATCCTTTTGGTGGTAGGTCTGGTATTTCGTCGATATCAGATTGCACGATGTTTTGTTTGTGTTTTCGCTCTATCATCCTTTTGGTGGTAGGTCTGGTATTTCGTCGATGTCAGATTGCGCGATATTTTGTCTATATTTTCGCTCCATCATCCTTTTGGTGTTGGGTCTGGTACTTCGTCGATATCAGATTGTGCGATGTTTTGTTTGTGTTTTCGCTCTATCATCCTTTTGGTGGTAGGTCTGGTATTTCGTCGATATCAGATTGCGCGATGTTTTATTTATGTTTTCGCTCTACCATCCTTTTGGTGGTAGGTCTGGTATTTCGTCGATATCAGATTGCGCGATGTTTTGTTTGTGTTTTCGCTCTATCATCCTTTTGGTGGTAGGTCTGGCATTTCGTCGATGTCAGATTGCGCGATATGTTTGGTGTGAGTTTCGCTCCATCATCCTTTTGGTGGTGGGTCTGGCATTTCGTCTATGTCAGATTGCGCGATATGTTTGGTGTGAGTTTCGCTCCACCATCCTTTTGGTGGTGGGTCTAGCATTTCGTCGATGTCAGATTGTGCGATATTGTTTGGCGTGTGTTTCGCTCCATCATCCTTTTAGTGGGGGGGGGGGGGTCTATCATGGTCATTAATGATAGATCGTGCGATGTGTTTATTTGTGTTTCGCTCCGTCATCCTTTTGGTGGGGGTCTATCATGGTCATTAATGATAGATTGTGCGATATTGTTTGGCGTGTGTTTCGCTCCGTCATCCTTTTAGTGGGGGGGGGGGGGGTCTATCATGGTCATTAATGATAGATCGTGCGATGTGTTTTTGTGTTTCGCTCCGTCATCCTTTTGGTGGAAGGTCTATCATGGTCATTAATGATAGATTGTGCGATATTGTTTGGCGTGTGTTTCGCTCCGTCATCCTTTTAGTGGGGGGGTTTATCATGGTCATTAATGATAGATCGTGCGATGTGTTTATTTGTGTTTCGCTCCGTCATCCTTTTGGTGGGGGTCTATCATGGTCATTAATGATAGATTGTGCGATATTGTTTGGCGTGTGTTTCGCTCCGTCATCCTTTTAGTGGGGGGGTCTATCATGGTCATTAATGATAGATCGTGCGATGTGTTTATTTGTGTTTCGCTTCGTCATCCTTTTGGTGGGGGTATATCATGGTCATTAATGATAGATTGTGCGATAGTGTGTTGCTCTATCTTCCTTTTGGTGGTAGTAGTCTCGTGTGTTTCGTCCTATCATCCTTTTGGTGATAGTGACCATTTTCCAGTTATTTACCGTCTACTTAGAGGTGCCCCATCCATCATTTTCAAATTCCCAAGATTTCTTTTTCTTTTCGGACAAATTCAGGGTCTTCTTCATATCTATTTGTCTCCTACCTCGAAAGAATGAACGCTGCAGCAGTTCATCTTACCCGGTCTAAGTCAATTAGATAGGGGCATCTGTCATACCCTAAATTTGTCCCACCTGCACATATATTCATTTGTGCATCCAGGCCCCAACCGTTTATTAGAAAAGCAAAATGCTGACCCTTTTGATGGAAATGATGACAATGATTCAATTTGCCAATATGAATGGTTTGTGAAATGGACTGGTCTTGGTTATGATCATGTTACTTGGGAGTTAGACAATGCTTCATTTACGAGATTTTCTAAAGGCATGAAACTTGTAGAGAATTATGAAATTCGTCAAAAGAGATCAGTTGGACCGGCAAATCCTCTTGAAGCCAATGAGGAGAGAAAAGTTTCCTTTACAGAATTATCGGTATTATCATCATTTGGAGATTCACCAGGATTGTATAACCCGCATTTGAGTTATGCGAACAAGCTTCGCATGTGTTGGCACAAAGGTCAGAGTGCTGTTATCGTTGACGATCAAATAGACCAGGAGCGGGTTACGAAGGTGATTTTGTATATTTCATCTTTGAGTTGTAATGTGAAAAGGTCGTTTCTAATAATCTCAACTTCTACTGGCCTCTCTACATGGGAAACCGAATTCTTAAATTTGGCACCATCTGCCAATCTTGTAATTTACAAGGGAACAAAATATGTACGCAATAGCATCAGAGCGTTAGAGTTTAATAATGAAGATGGTGGTTGTTCATTTCAAATATTACTATCATCATCTGATATCATCATTAAGGACTTACATGCATTGAGACATATTCAATGGGAACTATGTATGATATGGTAAAGGTTACATTCCTTCAAAAAAGAAGAGCTGCTTTGGCTGCATTTAATAAAGAGAAAGTGGACGATTTGTTTTCTTGATAAAGAGCAGTGCTTGTATCCCTAGCATTAAGTTGTCATATGTGGATACTATTATATTATTTGACAGTGGTTTGAACCTTCAAAATGACCTAAAATGCCTACAGAAAATGTCCATCAGCTCAAAGTTCAATAAATTAACAGTTTTGAAATTGTACTCATGCTTCACTGTTGAAGAAAAGGTTTTAATGCTTGCAAAAGAGGGTATAGCTCTTGACAGTAACGTGCAGTTGATTAGCCAAAGTACTAATCACAGCCTGCTAAAATGGGGTGCTTCTTATCTGTTCAGTAAGCTTGATGACTTGCATGGCAGCGGCACCTCAGTCTCGACTTCAGACATCTCTGATCATCCAATTCTGAATGATGTAATCTTTGAATTATGATCAAAATTGGTTTGTGATAGCAATGGGACTGATTGTCATGGACGATCATTCGTATTGAGAGTACAACAGAATGGAGGGGAATATGCAAGAAACATTCCAATTGCAAGGAGGAAGATGCCACCTATGTTTACAATGAACTTCAGAAGCATGAGAAATCTACTGATAACATGCAAATTCGTCAGGAGGGTTCTGGTATAAATGATATTGCCGCATTACCAAATTTGATCCCTGCATGTTTCAGCCAGCCAAGCAGCAAGAAGTTCCCTAACATTGATGTATGTAGAGATTCAGAGTCAGCAGGTAGCTATAAAAGAAATGAAGGTTCAGGAAAATACAAGTTGTGAAGCTTTCATACAGTCACGGACCAAAGCCTCCCACCTCAAGCTGGAGCGGTGAACTACAATCAATCAAAGCCTGTTCTGTGCAAACGACACCACTGGCTGCAACCTGCAAAAGTAAGAAAGATTTCCATTATGATATATTCATCTCAAAGCATTTATCGCCGACACCGTTTCCGATGGCCGCGTATCCGATCTTACATCCGCTCACGATATCAGATCCATTATGGATAAGTATCAAGAGCAAGGTCAACTTCTAGAGCCTTACCTATAAAGCATAGTTCCGCCATTGATGAACACTATTCGATCACGAGCAATCGGACTCGGAGTAGTTTCAGACGAAATTCTGGAAATAGTGAATCCAATATGCATAGCTGTGCATTCGTTAGTTCATGTTTGTGGATACAAATCGGTGATTAGATTCTTTCCACATCAAGTTTCTGATCTGGAACTCGCGGTGTCTCTACTTGAAAAGTTTCATCCTAGGAAATCAGTTTCATCGTCCAGAGTGGAAAGCACAGGAGAAAATGAAGCGAAATGCGTGATGTTGTTGTGGCTTTATATACTTGTGCTGGTTCCTTTTGATATATCTAGTATTGATACTAGCATTGTGAGTAGTGATAATCTAAGTGAGTTTGAGATTGTACCTCTTGTGTTGAGGATAATAGGGTTTTGTAAGGATTGTCTCTCAATTGGCGGGCCTACGAGTTCTATGGCTGAACTTGCTCGTAGAGGCTTGCTCTTACCCGCTAGTCTTCCCAAGTTGTTCCCTTTGTTCTGAAGGCACTGCACTACGCTGTTCGAAGAGGTCCGTGCAGTGTAGGATCTAACGTGCGTGATGCTGCTGCATACGTATGCTGGGCATTTGGACGTGCATATTATCGCTCAGATATGAGAAACATTTTAGAGAAGCTTGCTCCACACCTCTTAACAGTGGCATGCTATATCGTGAGGTTAACTGCAGAAGAGCAGCAACAGCTGCTTTTCAGGAGAATGTTGGAAGACAAGGGAATTATTCGCATGGCACTGACATTGTGAATACTGCAGATTACTTTTCACTTTCTTCTAGAGCTAACTCTTATCTTCATGTTGCCGTCTCCATTGCCCAATACGAGGGATACCTTATTCCATTTGTGAGCAACCTGCATAATAAAAATGTCACAAACCCAGCATGAAAGCATTTGCAATATGACGTAATTTTCACGAGATAAAGCCATCATAATATCCAGGCAAACACAAAGAAAAACAGGGTGCAGAAAGCGGTCGGAGTCCATAGTCGACCAAGGTTTAAGTGAAAAGAAATGAGGATGTGATGGTGAACTTACATATCTCGGAGTGAGAAATCTGCAGTTGTTTGATGTATGCGCACCAGATTAAGAAGTGAGGATGCCAAGCATTGTCCAAAGACATCCTTGGATTTCATGGTGTCAACAGAAAAAAACCTGTTAGGAGTGTCAATTGTAGTATCAAAAAGGACAAAAGGAAACATTTCCCATTCGCACCTGACGTTGATCTCCATAAACACCAGTGAATTTACTGAGGAGTTTGCAAAACATTTACTCGAAAATTCGAGTTGCTTCTTGAATACAACTTTCCACATCTCAAAATCATACCCTGCATCATTGTCAATCACAATTACAAATTATTTGAATACTATTTACCACAGTAAAAGTATAGAAATAGACCATCAACACAGTGAAAAACAATTGCATCCTAAAAAGTATTTACCTCACTACAGACAAAAGAGGAGATTGGGTGAGGATCATTTCTGAGGCCTACCATGTTTTGAGGGTACCCTGCTACAAAAGGACAACAACAATGGCCAGCAAGAGAAAATCAGAAATACATCAGAAATACATTGTACTACAAAGCAGAGCCTCACCTCAATCCTTCAGGGACTCTCTCCATATAAAAGCATGTGAGAGGTTGCAACAAGGGGGGAACCCTAGCCGCACTATTCCATGAATCCTCAAAACATCATCTCCTTCAATATCCTCATACTCCAAAATCATCAACCCACTGTTACAGATCTTAAAACCAACTCCTTCATCTTTGTTCAATAACCAAAAAACCATACACAAATATACAACTGAAACTATTCAAACCCCTCTGGCTTTCTTCAAACCAGTTCACCTTCAACATAGAAAACCATGACAGAGAAGTTCTAAAGCGGACTGAGATCTTCTCCTTCACAAAAAACCTCCGAACCAACATCAATGATCCCCAAGTTCCTCCGAAACTCAACCCTCAATCCCTTCCGTTTTTTCTTACTGGTTTTAATCTTAAAACTTCATCAATATTCTTCCTCACCCAGAACCAAAGGAAACCCTTCAATCCATATCCGAAACCTAGAAATTATATCATCATCACCTTTGAAATCCACCTTCTGCCATTAACCCTCGAACTACAAAACCCACCGCAAAATCACCATCCAAAAATCCGTACGCCGGAAGCGCATTCTCATTCTATCCCTTCAACCATTCCCAATAACGACCCGCGAAACCCCATAAACCTTCTTCAATCTTCATCTCCTCCATACCTAAACCTCCATAATCCCTAAAGCAACTAAACCTCCACCAGAACAAAATCAGATCTAAACAGAAGAAGTGAAAGATTGGGTGATTAGAGAACCTGCGTGATTGAAATGAATAGAAGGGAGATGAGAAGAGGAATTGGGATTAACGTTTGAATGAGACAAGTGAGGGAGTTGAAGCGAGACGTCGTCCCATGTTTCAATGTTGTGAAATGCTGCCATTCAATGTTGGTGGATGAAGCGTGATGGAGCTATACTTTGTTTCGGATCAGGCTCTTTGAGGTAGCATTGGGTTTTGGTTCATTCGTTACTTTCACCGTCCATTACACAATACATCACTCATATCCCACTGTTTTAACTCTTTGTTTAATTTTTAAGAAATTTGTTAGCATATTATTTTTTTTTAAAATTAGTTTAAATATGTTCATGTATTAGTTTTTTTTATATAAAGAACAGACTGTAACTATATATATGTATTTTATACATGGTTTTTTAGAACAACGTTAGTTTTTTTTTTATATTTCATTTAGATTTTTTTTGTTATATATTTAATTTAGAACTTGTTTATGCTTTTATTTTAAAAAGTTGGATTTTCTTTTGTATTTGTTATTGAACTTTTTATTCATTTTTCTCCGTTTTGGTCGATGACGATACCCCAAGTTATAACTTTGTCAAGTTATTGACGAGTAACGACAAACTCGAGACCGTTTTCTTTTTAACTTCTTTCTTTTTTATTTTTATCGATTTCTTGCTTATTTTAGTCAATGATGACTTTAATAATTATTATCGGTCAAATTATTGATAGATGATAATTTTAGTCGAGACTATTTCACTTGCACTTCAAATTATCTTTTAAACATTTTCTCGAAAAAACTCCAAAAGAGGGAGATTCTTGAAATCTAGCATTTCTTGGATCTTCGAATGAGCAACTCTCGAGACTCACTCTTGAGTTGTTGTTCATTCAATCTTTTGATTTTCTCAAACGCTTTCTCAATATCTTTTCTCGATTAAAACTCCGAAAGAAAGAGGCACTTGGAGTCTAGCATTCCTTGTGTTTTCGAGTGAATAATTATCGAAGCACGCCTTTGAGTTGTTATCCACTCACCCTTTCGATTTTTTTCAAACTCAACCTTTTTTAAACATTCTCCTGAGTCGAATGCTCGTTCGCATTTGCAACCCACTTTTCTTTCACAATTCCTCGCGGTCTCGATATTAGGAGCACCCTCAGGGACTGATATCGTTTCTCACCGCTCTAACCCTTGACACGTCGTCAAGCCGGTTCAATCTTCGATCAAATCCTCGACACGTCGTCGAACTACTTCAAAACAACTTCTTTGTTGGCCTTGCATGCCATTCTTCGATTCGATCCTTCCATAAACATTTTTAAAACTTACAAAAGAGAGATATTCTTAGAATCTAGCATTCTTTGAATATTTGAATGAGTAACTCTCGTGGCGCGACCTTGAGTTGTTATTAGTTCATTCTTTCGATTTCAAAACATCCAACTCTTTATCTTCAATTTATTCAGTCAATTCCCGAAGGAACTGAGTTCTTGGAGTCTCGCATTCCTTGGATTCTTGAGTGACAAGCTCTTGAGACGCGCTCTTGGGTTGCTTGTCAGTCCTCCTTTCGTCTCCTTCCCAAAACTTTCAACTCATTCAACCTCATCTTTCGTGGTTGTTACCACGAACTACGACTGCTCTGATTCTTCATTCTCGTCCGAATGTAAGATACGTAGGCACAAGATTGCGATGATCTTGGCGAGCTACCTTCTATCCATCTCCTATTTCCCCCCATTTTTTCCCGTAGTCGAACTACGACGCTCTGATTTCTCATTCTCGTCCGAATGAGCATACGTAGGCACAAGGGCCCCAATCCTTGGCGAGCACCCTATCCTCCAATCACCCATCTCTCCTTAGCATATTTAACCTTTTAACCTACCAATTCTACCTTTAAACGAGAAGAAAGCAAGTAAACCTAAACAACACTCCCCACAATTACCTTAAGAGGTTCCCGTCGAGTACGACGGACGTGAGGGGTGCTAATACCTTCCCCTCACGTAACCGACTCCCGAACCCGGAACTTGGTTGCGACAACCCTGTTCCTATCCTTTTCGTTCTAAGAGGTTTTCTCGATATTTTCCTCTCCCGTTCATTCGGGAAAAATAAAGTTCGGTGGCGACTCTGTCGAACCGCATTTCCGCGCCTTTCGCGCGAGGGTCGTATGTTCGAAATGAATTTTCGAGGTGCGACACCAAGTAGTATGAAAAATCATGTATTGATGGAGACGTTTAGCAGCCCAAGCCAAGGCACAGCATGTTTTTTCAAGCACATTGTAACGAGATTCACAGTATGTGAATTTTGTACATAAGTAATAAATGACGCGCTATTTTATTTTAGTTTCATCTTGCTGGCCAAGCATACAACCCATGGAATCTTCTAATACAGTTAAGTATATGATCAAAGGTCTTCCTTCCACTAGAGGGATCAGGATAGGAGGCTCAAGTAGATATTCTTTGATGCTGTCAAAGGCCTTCTAGAAATCTTCTGCCCATATACAACTCTTGTCTTCTTGAAGAAGTTTGAATATCGAACCACAAGTAGCAGTCATATGAGAGATAAATCTGGAGATGTAGTTTAAACGGACCAAAAATCCTTTTACTTGCTTCTTAGTTTTGGGTGCTGGTATTTCCCGAATGGCTTTGACTTTATCAGGATTAATTAATTCCCTTTTGGCTGATAATGAAGCCTAAGAGCTTCCTTGAATGAACACCAAAGGTGCATTTGTTAGGATTCAAGCGGAGTTCATATTTCCTCAAACGCTGGAATAACTTCAACAAATACTTCACATGTTCTTCTTCAGTTCTTGATTTAGTGATCTTGTCATCGGTATATACTTCAATTTCTTTGCACATCATGTCGTGGAAAAGAGTTGTCATGGCTCTTTGGTAGGTTTCACCTGCATTATTCAGACCAAAAGGCATCACTTTATAGCAAAATGTTTCCTATGGTGTAATAAATGAGGTTTTTTCCATCTCTTAAGGTGCCATTCTAATTTGATTATATCCGAAGAATCCGTCCATGAAAGAGAATACTTTGAATTTTGCGGTGCTGTCGACCAACATGTCAATATGTGGTAATGAAAAGTCATCTTTCAGACTAGCTTTGTTTAAGTCTCGGTAGTCCGCACACATTTTGACTTTTCTATCCTTTTTCGGAATAGGCACTATGTTGGCCAACCACTGAGGGTATTCTGACATGGCAAGGAACCATGCGTCAATCTGTTTCTGCACTTCTTCTTTAATTTTGATGGCCATATTTGGGCGATTTCTTCTCAACTTCTGCTTGATTGGTGGACATTCTGGCTTCAACGGTAAGTGGTGTTCCACAATATCGATGTCTAGCTCTGGCATGTCTTGGTAGGACCAAGAAAATACATATGGGAATTCTTTTAGAAGCTCTATCATTTTTATTTTAATGGTTGGACTAAACAGTGCCCCAATCTTGACCTCTTTTTTGTCTTCATTAGAACCGAGGTTGATCACCTTTATCGGCTCTTTGTATGGCTGAATGAAGGCTTCTTCTTGCTTAAGCCGTATGGAAAATTCATCCAGAATTTTTTTCCTCCTACTCATCTTCAACTTCGAACACTGGGAACTCAAAGTTGGGATAAGGCATAGCGTCATGTTCTTCAAGTGCAAACATTGAAAATGTTTATCATTTTTTTGTTTTTTAGGTTACCATTTTCCGAAAAAGAAAAAAGTAAAAACAATAGCATGGAATTGAAAACAACATCTATATTATTGATCAATTATTTCTTGAAGCAAAAGCTCAATAAACAAATCTTTTTCCTTGGGCAGAGCAAAGAGGAAATATTTTAAAAACATGGGCCCTATAAAACATCTCTTACATTGGACAGGGCGAGAGGAAAAAACAAAGACAAAATATTACTTAGAGATGTGGACAACAGTTGGAACATAAAAAATTATCCAATTTTGAGAAACCCTTCCATGCGTCACGAAGCCTTGTGAATCCCTCTCAGGGTTGTCTTCAACAATGGTGCTAACTTCTTGCGGAGTTGGGTCAGTAGAATCTTTAATCTTCACGGATATATAAAAAAGGAGGTCTCCAACAGCATTTTCAATAGATCGCGGGGTGTGGAATGATACATATGTATCCTCCAATGACATGTATCCGGGATCTTCCAAGTAAGGCTCCCACTCCTATATTTCGGGATCACAGAATGCAACTTTGTACTAAAAACATTTCTTCATCTTCTTAGGTTTTTCTCCAGCAGGTAGATCAGTATGAACTGTAGCAACTCGTATGAATTTGTGAGGTATGCCCCAAGGATAATTGGGCAGCTTTTGTAGACCTTTAGAAGGTGCCATGTAAGTGGATAGATCCTTTTTAGAATCGTCTTCAATCATGACATTCACTTCCTGAATAGTAGGATCAACAATCCTTGCAGATCTATTAAAAAGGTGGTCTTCAACTGCTTTCGCAACGGATTGAGAGGTATGAAATGGTATATAGGCATCTTCTGGCTGACTATCATACTCAAGAGTTTCCAAGTAAGGCTCCCAGACTTTTGGAGGAATAGATGAATCATCCTCAGGGTTATCTAGGATGTAGCCAAAATTATCTCTCCTAATAGCATCCTTTTTTGTTTGAACAAGGCGAGCAAGACGTTTCTTAGTGTTATGATTTTCAACAACCATCTCGTCATCTGACTCAAGTACACTCTCAAATTTCTCCTGAGGAGAGTACAATAGAGTATGTGCCTCCTCTTGCAATATGTATCTACAATCGTTAAGGTAAGACTTTCGTTCTTCTTTAGGATCTGAGGGATCATTTTCAGAGTCATCTCCATCAATGGCGTAAACCTCTTGAGGAATAGGATGGATAAAACCCTCGTTGTGGAAAATATCTTGAAGGGGATGGATGACTTCATTCTTTCTTGCAGCTTTTATGAATATCGGAGAAAAACCGAGGCCTCCTCTGGTCTTCTTATCGGTAGGAATCACAACCTATCCCCACCCTTTAGTGGTACCACTTTCCACCACTCGAACTGTGTCTTTGTAATAGGAAATGAATGCCCCTTTTCTCTTACTATCTTCGTTACTTATAGAAAGTGCCTAGAACTGAGTTCCAATGACCTCTTCGGGTTCCAAGTAAGAAAATGATGAAAAATTTCTTACAATCAAAGCCCGTTCACCACATATGGTAACCGAGTTTTCATTTTTCACAAACTTCATCTTTTGATGTAGTGTTGAAGTGACTACTCTTGCTTCATGGATCCAAGGACGATCCAACAAGCAACTGTACGCCGCTTGGATATCCATCACTTGGAAGGTAATTTAAAATATATGAGGGGAAATAGTTATGAAGAGTTTAACATCACCAATAACTGCCTTCTTGGATCCATCAAAGGCTTTGACGATAATTACACTGCCCCACATAGGAGTGCCTTGAAAGGATAAACTTGTAAGAGTTTATTTTGGCATGACATTTAGTGATGAACCAGTGTCCACCAATACACTTGACAAGGCGTTATTCATGCAATTGATCGGATGTTTAGTGCCATGTTATGATTTCTCCCCTCTTCTGAGATATCTTCATCGCAGAAGCTCAAGTTATTGTAAATAGTAATGTTAGCAACAATATTGCCAAATTGACCCACTGTTACATCGTTGTTTGCAAAAGCTTGCTCCAAGACTTTATGTAGAGCTTCTCTGTGAGCCTCAAAACGCATTAAAAGGGATAGTATGGATATTTTAGAAGGCGTTTTTAACAACTGATCCGCGATATTGTACTCATTTTTTCTGATCAGTTTTAAAACCTCATCACTATCCTTTATCTGATTGGTGTCACTTGACTGGCCTATTTGTTCAAAAGGATTTTCGACTTGCTTCTCCTTTCTTATAATCACATCCTCAGCTTCTTTGTTGAACACACGACCACTTCTGGTGACTCGACTCACATTAGCAATGTTGACAATTGATGGTAAGGGCACCTCCTTCCCATTTTCAACCATGGTGGCATCGTACTTGTAAGGTATGACTTTCTCAGATTTATACGGAATTGGACCTGGTAAATAGATGACCAAAAGAGTCATGGTGGTCTTCCAACTATCATAGGTGATCTCTATTGGTTCAAGATTGGGAACACTAGAAATCCTTCTACTGTCAAAAGGAATTTCCACGTGTTCAGGTTCATTAAACTGAGGATTTATGGTATAAACATCCTTATCAGCTCCATAATCAATGGGTTATCTTTCATGGAAGACTGTGATTGTTCTTCAGTCTAACAATCCTTGAATCTCATTTTGGATAAGAACACAACCATGTCGATTTCTACGACATTTTCTGTAAGCTGCATGATCATGGTGATTGGGACCAAATTAATCAAGTTTGCACAAGTATTTATGAAATTTGACTAATGACTCCTGGATATGCCTGATGTCATTGACTGCATATTATCCTAGACAACCTTGTACCATATTAATTAGTTGGTAATCCCTCATTTGGTATTCCTAGATCCAACCTTGCTCCATTTGCTCTTGTAGATTCTTGTACAAAGTAGCATCCTTGATTTTTACAAAACAAACTTTGCACGCTGCATAATCATGTGGATCTATAAGACCTCACCTACTATGTCCTACATGCATTTTCACCAAGTTGTAGTTTAATAAGCGGATGTCATAGATCACATAGCTTCCTGGGCATTCATAGACCATGTTGACAGAAGCTCCTCCATGTTGAGGTAGTGGGTTCATTTGAACATTTGGATTAGCATCTTTGAAAGACAAAATTCCATTTTTTGATAAATCTTTGAACATCAGCCTTAAAGCTAAAGCAGTTTTCGATACCATGACTGAGTGCTCCCTGATGATACACTACTATGGAAAACCCATTTAACAACGGTTGGGAAAGATATATAATCACGCGGACCCAGACGTTGTTATGTAGAGTTTCATTGTATATATGATACTTACAATCACAACCCAGTAGCCGTTGTAATAAACTGGAAAGCGCACACCCTATCACAAAAGGGTTTTCCAAAAGACCGTTGTGATAAAAATAATGGTCATAAGTTCGATTCTCACCTGCGCTGTTTTGATATTTAGTTTTTTCTGGACAGCGTGTGAGATATTATAACAGTTATGATATATAACTGTTGTTACATTTTCTGCAGAATTAACAAATAGGATCCTGCTTTTATAATTAACCCCATTTTTTAACCCGTATAATTATTCACCATATCACATTAGAAAATACAACTCACATTTTTGATAAAGTTATCATAATAATATTAATTGTATCATATTCATAATATCACATAATTGTATCATATAACTGTTGTTACATTTTCTGCAGAATTAACAAATATTATCCTGCTTTCATAATTAATCCCATTTTTTAACTTTTATAATTATTCACCATATCACAATAGAAAATACAACTCACATTTGTGATAAAGTTATCATAATAATATTAATTGTATCATATTCATGATATCACATAATTGTATCAGAACAAACATCCTACAATTTATCAGAACAAACAACCTACAGTTTGCATATTACATAATATCACATAATTGTAACTTGGTGTTTTGGTTTCTTGTCTCTTGGTGTCTTGACTCTAAGGACCTATGAATTTAAATAATTATACTTGTTAGTAAAAATATTTAGAAACTATAACATACAATTAATATATTATGAATAAAGAATAAATTATACGTACTTGTTAATTTTCCCATATGCCTTCTTCATAATCGATTCAAATAGCATGCACGACATCTCCATCAACTTTATCATATGAGATAGGAACTTGTGTTGTGTAAGAAGGTACGTACGGAATATCAAGACTTTCATCACTAAAAGGAATGTGTTTCCTTGGAGAACGATTGACCATTTCTCCGATATGTCCGGTGGTTCGGTAACATAGAAAACTTGTTTTACTTGAGAAGCCATGATAAATGGTTTGATTATAAAAGATGCCTTACCAAGGTCAACCTGGGTGAATACTAATTCATCAATGTGTACACCATTACTATTATTGGAAACCCACTTGCATTTAAATAAAGCCACTTTGAAAATAACATAGTCAATCTCCCAAATCTCATCAATGACACAATAAAACGTGGTAGTTGCCAATACAAGATTCTTATCTTTTGAACTAGAGAAATACATCGATTCGGCCTCGACCATAACCCCACTATTTTGCATTGTACTATGATCATCTTTTGATTTTGTATAAAAGGTATAATGACCAATGTCGTATGCAGTCCAAGTAATGACACAAAATTTTGGCTCGTACGACAACCATCTAAGTATTTTGGATGCACTACGATCATTAGATACACTTTTATTAAGCTAATCTATGAATCTCTTGTTATGCTCTATCAACAACAACTTGTCACTCATTCGGGGATATTTTTTCCTCAAAAGTCTTTTGTGAGTATCTATGAAAGGTTGAACTTCATCTATATTATTCAATATATAAAAATTTGCTTGAATAACTACATACTGAGCCATTGAATTAACATTTAGACCTTGAATACCTCTTCCTTATGTGTCAGCATGACGAGACTTTGGAATTCTAATAGAATCTGTGTACGACAAATAGTTTGTACAAAACTCAACATGCTTGCTCTATGATGTACCTTTCAATAACCGAAGCTTCTGGTCGATGATGATTCTTTGTATATCATTTAAAGATCTTCATGTATTACTATATTGGATACATCCACCTTAAATAATCTGGACCACATATTTTGATTTCTCTGACTAGATGAACAATTAAGTGAACCATAATGTCAAAAAATGATAGAGGAAAATACATCTTCAATTGACACAAGATTATGACAGCCTCATCTTCTGGTTCATCTAATTTTTTGAAATCAAGAACTTCATTACATATGGCATTGAAGAATAAGCACAATCTCGTTATAGTTACTCTCACATTTTTTGGTAGGATCCCATGGATAGCCACAGGTAGAAGTTGTTGCATCAATACATGACAATTATGAGATTTTAAACCAATTAACTTGAGATCTTTCATTGATACAAGTTTCTTGATGTTTGATGAGTAACCTTGCGGAACTTTAATACCTTGAAAACATTCACAGAAAATTTTATTTTCCTTTTTAGATAGAGTGTGACATGCTGGAGGCAGATAAGTTCTTTTTTTCTTTCTCTATTAGAGTCAACTGTTTTCGTCTAGCCATCTTCTCCATATCAAGACGGGAAGTATTACTATCTTTAGTCTCGCCTAAAAGGTTTAGAAGTGTGCCAATCAAACTATCACACACATTTTCCTCCATATGTGCATCACATCAAGACTTGACCAATATGGAAGATCAAAGAAGATGGACCTCTTTTTCCATATATTTTTTGCAACTGCCCCTTTTTCTTTTTCTCTCTTCCCAAAGAAAACATTAATATGTTCCTGCCATTGGTAAACTTCATCCCCGGTTGAAGGTTCAAGAGCCTCATCAAACTATTGCTTTCCATTAAAAGCCTTCCACAATCTACAATAAGGATGATCAGGTTTTAGACATTTTTGACGCCCAAGGTAAACGGTCTTTTTTCCAAACTCAAGTTGGTGATAACAAGTATCATCTTCACATATAGGACACGCTCTATGTCCTTTGAGACTATATCCAACCAAGTTATCGTAAGCAGAAAAGTCGTTGTTTGTGCAAAATAACATTGCACACATCTTAAACGTTTCCCCAGAATATGCATCATCAACTTCAACGCCTTCATCCCACAAAAGTCGTAAATAATCAACTAATGGACTTAGATAAACATCTATGTCGTTACTAGGTTGTCGTTGTCCAGAAATGATCATACTTAACAGTATATATTTGTGATTCATGCACAACCAAGGAGATATGTTGTAAATAATGAGAAGAACAGGCCATAAAGTATGATTAGTGCTCAGATTACCAAAGGGGTTCATTCCATCGGTGTAAGCCCAAGCCTAAGGTTTCTTCGCTCAACTCCAAAATCCGGAAACACCGAATCAATTTTCTTCCATTGCAACGAATCAAATACATGGCAAATGTTTCTATCACGAGTCCTTTCATCTGCGTGCCATCTAAGATTCTTGCATCATTCGAATTACCAAAAAGTATCTTAAATCGTCAAATTATTGGCAAGTACCGTAACACTTTAGCAAGAGGATGCTTCCTACTAACATTGTCGTAGTCATTCTCATCACCATTGTTGGCCTTCAGCTTGTAACGCGACACACCATATTTTAGACATCGATACAAGTCTTCATACTCTTTCTGGTATAATATGCAATCATTAGGGCAAACATGTATTTTGATATACTCTAGACCCATTGGACACAATATATTTTTGGCCTCATAGCAACGATCCGATAATTTGTTATCTTCCAGTAACATTTGCTTTAGCAAATCAAGTAATTCCATGAAACTTTTATTCGACCATCCATATTTTGACTTCATATTAAACAACTTTAACATTGCCGACAATCATGTAAAATTTGTGTCTCCCTTATATAAAGGGGTGTCTTTATCACTATATAAAGTATCATAAACATGAGCATTCTTAAAAGAAGATTCCTCAATATCATGGAATATATCCTTTAGTTAATCTTCCATATATATATATATATATATATATATATATATATATATATATATATATATATATATATATATATATATATATATATATATATATATATATATATATATATATATATATATATATATATATATATATATATATATATATATATATATATATATATATATATATATATATATATATATATATATATATATATATATATATATATATATATATATATATATATATATATATATATATATATATATATATATATATATATATATATATATATATATATATATATATATATATATATATATATATATATATATATATATATATATATATATATATATATATATATATATATATATATATATATATATATATATATATATATATATATATATATATATATATATATATATATATATATATATATATATATATATATATATATATATATATATATATATATATATATATATATATATATCTTCATCCAATCATGTACTCTGTGACGCCCGACTTTCCTCTTTATCCACCTCACCATGACATGTCTATATTATATAATTTTGACATATACCATCACAACAAAGGTGATGGAATATTTCTTTCTTTGTACCCTTTTTGATATTTGCACAAACAACACAAGGACAATAAAAGATACCATTTTTTGGGAAGATGTTTATCAGCGTATTCAAGGAATTCAAGAAATTCATTCTCATAGATTAGACCTAATCTATCGGCTTTCATCCAACTACGATTCATAACAACTTCTGAAATTTATACACGTATAATAATGTGAATGACACGCCAAAATCTAATCAAAAAACTTAAGCATATGCATATACAAATCTAAACCTAAAGCATATGAAACATGTACTCTTATACTGACTTGGGCATATACAACATAAATAAAGAAAAAAGGAATGAAGATGTTGAAGAATATCGTACTTTGAAGCTGAAGAATCTTATGCACGTAAAGAATTAAGATATTGAAGAGTATTGTACTTCGAAGCTGAAGAACCAAATGAATTAAGAGGGTGAATATTTGAGCATATACAACATAAACCAAGAAAAAGGAATGAAGATGTTGAAGAGTACCGTACTTTAAAGCTGAAGAATCAAATGAACGAAGAAGGTGAATATTTGAGCTCCAAATGAATGGATACAAAGAGGGTAAAGATTGTGCCACCGCTGTTGTCTCTGGCTCGCTTGTTCACCTAGGACGTCTTATGAAAGAAATACAAAATAAGATTTGTTTTAATTTATCAGTAAACCATTTAATCGCAGTTGGACAACCCAATCATAGTGGAATTGTAAGTCCTCTAACAACGGTTGGTTTACTTCACCGTTGTAAAATCATTTACAATTTATTTTTTAAATAATGGACTTACGTGACACACGCTTAATGTACTCTAAAAAATGTAAAAAAATGTAGTTTCTGGGAATTGAAGCTTGCTACGTATCATCTACTACTACGGTTTTTTAAGACAACTGTTTATAAATTCAGCTACTCATTGGACGCGAAAATTTTAACCTATTACAACGGTGTATATGATTCCGTTGTAAACCTGTCGTTGTTGTTTGCGCATTTTGTGGTAGTGATAGGGAAAAACTGGTCAGCTTTGATCCAATAAGGAGGGTCTTTTGGGATAACAAGAGGATACTTGGTTTGAATATGACCTTTTGCCAACAATACTGGCAACAACTCTGTGTACGTCATTGGTATAAGGTCAAAACCAGGTGTCCTTTGAATATGGTTGTTGTTGTTATATTATGGGCAAGCCTGTTGTAGAGGTTGTTGCTGCCTTTGTTAATATTGTAGTTATTGTTATTGATGTTGATGTTGTTGTTGATTTTGCTGATTCTGAGAGACTTGTGACTAGTATGCCAGAGCTGGTGCTGAGATTATAACAGGAGACAAGGTTGCTACCTATCATTGTTGATATCTTCGTCTTTACATGCTTTGTAACACAATGCTGATGTCTTGTTCCTTTTTCTTTTGGAACCCACTTCCATGTTTCTTAGACGATTCTACCTCCTTGGTCAACCATCCCTCTCGGATTTCTTCCTCCAGTTGTACTCCCATGTTTACCATTTCAGTAAATTCATTAGGTGCACTGGCAACCATACGATCATAATTGAAGGGACTTAGAGTTTTCAAGTAAATCTTTGTCATTTCCTTCTCCTCGAGGGGAGGGCAAATTTGGGCGGCGACTTCACGCCATCTCTGAGCATAATCTTTGAAATTTTATTTTCCCCTCTGAGACATAGCCCTAAGTTGATCTCTGTCAGGAGCCATATCTAGGTTGTATTTGTATTGCTTTACGAAGCTTCGCCAAGATCACTAAAATTATGGATCTTCGCATTGTCTAGTCCCATGTACCATTTGAGTGCGATACTAGTCAAACTATCCTGAAAGTAGTGAGTGAGCAATTGATGATTATTTATCTACGTGAATATCTTTCGTGCATACATAACCAAATGACTCTGAGGGCAAGAATTTCCCTTGTATTTTTCAAAATCAGGCACTTTGAATTTGAGCGGAATCTTAACATTTGGACCAAACATAGGCCAGCTGCATTCTTTCCGAACATGTCTTGTCCTTGGAGAGCTTTAGTCTCTTTCTACATATTTAAGAACCGATCTTTGAATTCAACCCATCTTTCATCCACTCCCATAGTTTCACTTGGAGGAGCATGGAAGATTTATTCTTCAATGTATGGATTAGTGTGAACCACGGGAGGTGGTATTGACATGACTGCTATGACTTTTGAAGCTTTAGGAGCCAGAGGTTTGTAATCCTCTGGTATAAATTTGAGAGGCATACCTCAAGGAAAGCCGACATGCATGGTATATTGCGTAATGGAAACAGGTGTGACAGTGACTGGTGCATAGACAATTTCTGAGATGACAATCCTTTGAAGCGGAGTTGATGGATGATTCTGAGTAGTCGTCATTGCTTCTATCATGTTGCTGAGCTTTTCTATATTATCCTTTAGAGTAGTCACCTCATCTCTAAGTTCCCTATTTTCCTGCTCAAGCCTGTCCATCTTCTTCTGATGACTGACCTGAGTATTATATGAATGAGACAGTTTGGCTTCAAAGTGAGAACATGTGTAAGTTTCTTGTAACGCAAAATGTTTGAATGATGTATGATTTGCAAATTTAAAATGACTTTGTTTACAAGGAACTTTAACAATTATGTTGCAAATATCATAAAAATGGATATCACTTTGAATAAATGAAAAGATCTTATTTTATTTAATGTACTTAAAGTTTTACAACCATGAAAGTACAACTTCAAAAGATCTAAAACAAAAATGAAAAAGCTAAGTACATGGGTCCCAAGGAAATCTTGTTGAGGAAGATCCAGCCCCACATTGTTGCTTCTTCTTATGCCTCTTCAGTTGTGTATTTTCCATTGTAAGTTGATCGACGATCTTCTTTCAAGCGCCTGAGGTAGGAGGAATATGACTAGAGAAAAATAAACTCCCGTGTTCTTCTTGTTTTCTACAGCCTTCTACTCCAAGATTTCTATCAAGTCGTCTTTTTCTTTCAGTTGCCTCTTTAACTCTCTTCTCTCAGCCCTTGAAGTGTGAAATTTATATTCCCAACTGTCTCTTTCCAGCTTCATCCTAGTCAAGAGCTCTTGATACTCCTCCATATTCTCAATAGGGATTGTAGAGGATAAATCAGTGAAAGGTTGTGAAGGTCTCTCAAGAGGATAAGGCATCTTGAGTTTACAAGCTCTGGTATTGACCCACTAAGTGTATGGCTTGAAAGTGACACAATTTTTCTTTTCAAGCTGATCTTTGCTATTTTTATGAATGGTGTGCCAAGCCTTTATAACTGCCTTTTTAAAATCTAGATTTCCACCCTTATTAAGGTAGAAGAACCTTGACACCAAGAAAATTATAGGTTTGTCTTTCATGGGGTACCCAAACTGACATCTTGCAAGAGCGGGGTTGTAGTTAATCCTTCCATGTATACCAAGAAGGGGTACATTGGAGAATTTTCCACAACTGTCAATGATAACTCCTTTGTCATAAGTTGGGTCATACCAATTCATATTAGTATGAGTGAGAGGCATAAGCCTCCGAGACCATCCGAGTTTGTCTGGATTTTCAGTAAAGAGTCTGGTTCTTGATAAGTATGGCTTGAACCATATGTACAACAAAGGTGCATAACACATGACTATTCCACCACCCTTCATGGTCATGTGATAAATTGAATGGTAAGTATCCTCAAGTAAGGTAGGTATCAGATTACCACTTAAAAATATATGGAGGGCATTAAGATCAACATAGTGGTTGATGTTTGGAAATAGTATAAGACCATAGATGAGTAGTGCAAAGATAGCTTCAAAGGCACTCATACTATTTGCTTCAGCCAACTCTGTAGCTTTCTCTATCAGGAATTTGGAAGTTAACTCTTTGATTCCTTCTTTGGAAGTGAAGTTGTCTTTGACATATGAAGTCTCCAAATGAAAGGCCTTTACAATAACTGAGTACTTAGGAGTTTTCTCTGAGCCATTGAAATGAAACTTGTTTAATACTAGTAAATTAATCCAATATGAATATTCCTCCAAAGTGGGTGTAAGTTGATAATCTAGGAATATGAAACAGTGGTAGAGAGGATCATAGAATTGTACAAGGGTGTCAAGAATTCCTTCTTCAACATTGGTCTTTAGAATACCCAAGAGCTCTCCATAATTTCTTCTAAACTCCTCTGGACAAGAGATTAGATGACTTAACTTTCTCAATTCTATTGTATCAGGATCCTTGAATTTGTACTTCTTGGTGTTTCTTTTCCCAAAATCCATGTTTAAAACCTATGATATTTGCCATAAAGGTTTTAAGTTCCTTGAAAAGTTTAGGTTAAAAAATGATTTTTGAATGAATGTATGAACGTATGGATTCACACACATTCAAAGTAACAAACATGGGTTCAAGGGTTCAACGTCATGAGCATAGAGTCATGGGTCTAACCAAACCAAAAGAATATGTACTATGAGTTCATTGTATCCGTAGAACATGTTCTAACATGGTTCCTAGAGTCATAGGTCCATCTTTTGGATATTATTGGCTTGCATGACTACTCATGTAGGCTAATAATATTCTCAAGAGAAACTCGTCTGAGTGTAGTATTGCATGATAACTATCTCAAGTCTACACCTGGATAATCACTGCCCTACATCCAAAAAAAGGTCAAGTGGGGTAAAGGGATACTAAAGTTCCTCAACTTCTTAGGCTCCTAGATCGGAAAAAGTAATAGCATCACGACTACTCGCAATGGCATTAGTAATTCCAAAGGGACCTCCACTGAGTGTGATTATATCATATATCACTCATACGTATGATTACTCAAGACATGTAACTTTTTATTATATCAATGTCCTATTTTATTTATGTACACTAAAATCCGGGTTAGGATTTGTCTCACTTATAAAGATCAACAAAAAAAACCTAAACAAACATGATGAATACAATAGTAAGAAAATGAAATCAACAGTAAAAATCACAAATATATACAAGATAGGCTTAACCCTTTTAGGGGGGATGAAATCCTTAATTCCCCAGTGAAGTCGCCATTTTTCTGTCGCGCGATTTTTGAGGTTGCCCCAACATGTGGACTTTTAATTTATCCTAAAAGAGGAAAGAATGGGAAAAAATCTAAATAAACCTGTGAGTGTGCAATGTAAAACAATGCAATAAGAGATTGAAAGTTCGGGGGTTGGTTATACTAAGGGAATGTACTAGAACCCTAAGTATCTATAGTATCCTATAGGAACCTCTTGTGTATATTTGTGTTACTGTTGATTAAGTCATATGCTGTGTATTGGGTATTTGTTGACTGTTTTGAGTGAGTGATAAAAGTGGGAAATGTTTTTGTTGTTTGTGTAAGGTATTTTGAAATAAACTAAGACAAATTTGTAGGAACCTAGAGGTTTTACTTATTATTATGCTCGCTAAGATCTCGCAATCTTAAAAGGAAGTTGAGAAATAAAAGCGCTCGTAGCTTCACCTACTAATTGATTGAATTGGGTTTGTTGGGTTTGAGAGAAGAGACAAGTTGTTATCTTAAGGGATATATCTCACATGTTCACCGCAAGCATTTTAAGAAAGAAGATAATAAGGGAAGAAGCTTTAAACTTGGATGTAGAAAATCCAGAGTAATGCCACATCTTCCTTTAAATTAGTCTTTTCATAATAAGAGAAGTACCTTTACTTGGATATAGAATTAACAAGTGTGCCACTTATATCACTTAAATGAAAGAAGTGTTTTTGTACCATAATAAAAGAAGGTCTCCAACTTGGATTTTGAATTAACAAGTGTGCCACTTACATCACTTAAATGGAAAAAGTTTGAAAAGTTTGATTTATGTTGTGGGGAATATAAGAGATATCTCTTCTATAGAGATTATTCATGTCTCATCTCTGAGAGAAAAGTTTGAGTTTGAAGCCAAAGGTTGGCTAGGTTTTGACTTGAAGTTGAAGTTGAAGCCACAAATGGGGCTATGGTTTGAGTTTGAAGCCAAAGGTTGGCTAGGTTTTGACTTGAAGTTGAGGTTGAAACCACAAAGGGGGCTATGGTTTGAGTTTTTTGAAGGTTTGAAGAGGATCCTAAAATTTAAACTGAGTCTAAACTTAAGGATGAGTATTGAAATGCAATAGTTGTATGTATGCAAGTGTCATAAACATAAATGTCAAGAGAAACTTAATGAGACAAAATTGATTAAGCTTTTAAGAAAATGTAGTCATCAAGGATGAAATGAACATGATTATGATCAAACATGGTATATTAACATGTGAGTAAGCATTAGACAAGTATACATGTCCATCATGGTGAGATTTTATGAAGGATTACTTGAATATGTGAGCAAAGATTTAATAAAATTGAAGCAATCACAAAAAAGTTCAAGTAAGCATGTATTCAAGATTATCATGGATCAAATGAATATAGTAAGGGTAAACAAAACCCTAATGGAGTTTTATGAAGGAAACACATGAACAAGACATTCAAACATGGTTGAATTAAGGGCTATGGGGAATCCAAACTCAAGTGGAATCCCTAGTCATGCATAAAGATGTTTTCAAAAGATTAGTTGATCAAGACCCTAAGGTTTCAACTAAACATTAAAGTATTTTTTCAAAAGAAACGAATACTTAATTATGGTATATTAATGGTGTATAAGTTAAGAAAACATGTTAAAAACTTTAGTCAAGCTTTACACAAGACACATTATAGCCACACAAGCATTCATGGTCAATTAGTTCAAGAAAACAAGCAAAGAAAGTCATTTTGAAAGCGTAAAAACACTTAAAATGGACTAGTTTCCAACCTAATAAAAGTGATAAAAATAAATATTATTTTTGGGATTTTTTGATGGATTCTCAAAATAGGGAAGATAAATGAGAAGTGTGCAAAATACTATTGAAAAATAATGGTTTTTGCATAGTGAAATAATTGGATGAAGTTGTGAAGAAAACCAAAAAAAAATAGTGATAAAAAAATCAGGGAATGATCCCCATGTGTGTTGAACCCACGCCCTTGGGGTGATGGGCCTAAAACACTACCAGATAGGCCATTGTGCACGTCATGACAAGGAATGTGCAGTGTAAATAATATATGAAGTTTCAAGTTTGATAATATTAAAAAAAAATAACATCAAAAGATCTGGGGCGATGGGGATTTGAACCCCGTACCTTTACCACTAGGGCGCAATGCCAATTTGTTAATTAACTTTCAATGAAATAATAATATTATAAAACAATAATTAAATGGATTTTGGCTCCATGGCCATGCTCGTCTTCTCAACGAGCTTCAACTTCCTCTTCCAATTTTGAATTTCCAAAATCTTCATTTCTCAACCAAATTGAGAGATGTAAAGACCAAAGTTGTTGGAAATTTTACCAGAAATTGAATGGTATTAACCAATTTCCTTTATATTCGGCATAATTTAAATTAACATGCATGAACACATAAACCCTAGAATTGGAAAATTCAATATGAGATCTTGTATGCTACAGTTTATGTACAATTGATATGGGAAAGTGATCCTTACATTACCAGAAACATGTTGGTAACTCAAATAATCATATATGATACATGAATTATGGAGTTTATATTAGATCAATTTACCTTACAAAATGAAAATCGAATTCCTTGATAGAGATATTCCAGATGCAATTCCTTGATGCTAACAACTTCCTTGACCTCCAAAGAGTGTGTTGATGTGTTTAAATTAACTTGAAACCTTCTAAAACTATCAGGCCAACTCAATCTGCAGCTTGAGCAAAGTGGGATATAGAGGATGTGATTCTGGTGTTATAGAATGTGTATGAGTGTTTGGATCACTTCTATATGATGTATATGAAGTGTTTAGATGCCTGGTTTGGTTGGAGATTGCTTGGATTTGAGAATTCAAGTTTTCACTTCTTTGAAACTTTGAATTTTGGAAGGAGGAGGATTTCTAAAAAAACAAGTCTTTGCAATGTTTTGGTGTGATTTGAATGATGAAAAATGATCTTTGTTTATAGAGAAATATTTCAGATTTTTGGAGAAAATTTTGGATTAGGATACATGCTATTATCGAATGGATAATGACATGTACGTATTACTTGAGTGTCAAGGTACACATAGCCTATCTCTCACATGGCTAGAATCTTGATATTTTGAGATTGAATTTATTAGATTGTAACTCATCCCTTGGTGTTTTGATCAATCCTTGACTTATTGTGATGGTTTCTTAGTCAATTCACTATTTCACTTAATGCAAGATGACAAAACTTAAGTTCATGGCTTTGCAATGATGTTTTTCACATGCAAAGGGATAGAATTTTGAAGATTCTTGCATTATCTTACAGAGCACATGGTGTATTACAATATTGATATTGATCTTGTGAAGAGATGAGGCTAGAAAAGTCATAAATAACCATCCACAAAATCGTGTGGCACCAAAATGTGTAGAATTTGTCTTGCAAAACAGTTGCATCAATGCCTGTTGTGAAATTCATAACTTCTTTCTCAAGTAAGATAAATGGATGTTCTTGGCCATATTAGAAAGCTGACATAACATAATTCAAGTTTTATGTTCAAGGTTTGTCTTTAATGAATGTGGATCATGGAGAAAAATGACCTCAAAGTTGACTACTTTTACAAGGCATATTTTTCCTAAAAATTTTCTAAGTGTCCAAGTTCAAAAGTATTGAGCCTCCAACTTCATGGCTTCATATCTATCAATCTATGCATTTTTTTGGGAAATCATGCTCAAGAAAAAGTTCTAGTATGCAACAAACTCTTCATTTTGGGCTTTGGAGTAAAGAAAATGGTTGCTTGAGGAGGAAGTTATGGCCTTGGAAAGTAGGACAAAAATCATGAAATTTCTTAACTTGGTGAATTTTTCCAAAACCCTAATTTTGCAACTTTTGATATTTTTATTTTATTTTATTGATTTTACTTGATCAAATGAATTCTCTAATCATATTTTTATGATAATTGACTTGAAGAAATCATGTCTGACCTAGAGATGCCAAAAATTAGGCTTTGACTTGACTAGTTGTTTCACTTTATATCAGATGAATTCAATCTTGTAATTGCCAAATGAATCAAGCTTTTTGGGCAATTAGGATATTATGAATAGTCTTAAAAAAATGTATTTGAGGTCCTTGAAGCATGTTTTGAAGTATTGGATCATCCTCAGATGAAAATGTTAACCCAAATACTAAATTAGGTCAAAACCCTAATTTGGATGCACCAGATGACTTGAGACTTGTTGAGCTTGAAATAATGCAATCTTGTACTTGATTTTTTTGATTGAGGGAAACCCTTGATCATCATGAATGAATAAGAGGCTTGGTTTTAAGTATCACACCCATCCTTTGATAATTCATCTGCTTGAGCTTTTAGAGGTCCAAACCCTACCTTGTGAACCAAACAATCAAAGCACATATTTTTGAATTTAAAGGGGTTAGTGATACTTAAAGACACATGCATGTGATGTTAAATTTTATGCAAATGATATGGAATCTTAGGGGGTAAAAATTAAAATATGACAATATGTTTATTCGTTATTCCCTTGAGTTTAAACACAGTAGCAACCATAGTCGTGTTTTGTATTGTATCTAAAACCTTGTGTTCAAACGCATAGTCGATGTTCCACTCGACAATGGACTCTCCTGAATAACTATTTTTCACAAAACTACTTCTCTCTTTAAATTGCACATCAGCAAATGAAGGTGTAGGAATGTAGGATGACAATTTTGGGTTTTAGGTCTTGGAGATTTTCCACCTAATTTGATCACCATATTGTCATATTCTTCTTCTCAGGATAAAGTATTTATCTCTCTTGAAGAAGTACCAATGTTTAAAGTTTTTAGTTTGGTAACTAATTCATCTATCTTATGATTAGTATCACGACCTAAACTTATTTTTTTTTAACTCTTGATTAAAAAGAGTATGGTATTGATAAATAGGTCGGACATGATCTAATTTATAGTCTTTAGCATCCTTAGATTGAATGACAAAGTTTTCTATTCCATCTAACTGTTAGAACAAAATGTAAAATATTTAATTTAAGTCATTTATCTAATTATGCAGATCACTAATGTCATTTCTCTGATCTAACAAATTAGCTATATATATTTAAATGGCGAAGCCTCTATCTCTATATTTTAAGAGGTTATTTTTAATAGTTTCAAAATGAACTGACTCTATAATTTCTTTTCTAGTAATTTTTTATTTGATACTTATTCTTATATTAGCATCAAAGTACATACATATTAACAAAAAGGTTTTCTATTTCTTCTTCTAAACATTGTAACTCAAATCATGTAAAGAAATATATATTAGTTTCATGTGTTTCTAAAAACTTATAAATTTTTTGCAAATATAGATCAAATTATATATATAAAATGAAATTGTAATTTTGTAGGCGTAAATTAGTATCCATCCATTTGAATTCCTTTAATATTTTCTAGATGTGTACCCTCACACCTTATCTATACACCCCACTATATGAAGTAGTATGAATTGATTCTCAAAGTGTAAAATTGATTTTTGTCTTTGTAATTGGTTTTAATTTATTTATAATTTTTTAAGTTAAAAATAATTACAATATTAAAATTTATATAAATAATATATTTAATCATTAATCATTTTACATTATACAAATACCAAATCTGTATATAGTTTTTGCTTGCACAATTTTTTATATAATAAAAACTCATAATTTGGTTTAGAGTTTATTAAATATATCTCACACTCGTTAGCAACAAGTTGATGTTGAAAAACGTTTAAGATATTAAAAATATTTTTAACAGTAAATAAAATTAATTAATAATATATAAAATATTGATTAATTTTTTTATAAAATTGATTAATTATATAATTTTACATCAGTATTATTTAATTTTAAAATAAAAAAAATCTTTTTATATACTTTTTAAATAAAATATATTTAATATTAAAATATTTCACTATTTTTTATATTAATTTTAATATCTACACCGTATTAGTTAATAGCGAAATACAATATAAATATACGATATAGCACAAAAATGTCATTTAAATAAAATTCAACTCAATTTCACTAGCTTGGAAATATCCTGTACAATTATTTGTTTGTACTGTGTGCAAAAGCTATAAATAATTCAATATCTACCCTCGGTGGAAACAAAATTCTAAAATGGAAATAATTATTTGTTATATTAATTAAAATAAAATTAATAATTATTTAAATATGATCGTGTCCAATTTCATAAAAAATATTAACTAACATATATTAAATAGTATTTTCTTTTTAAATTAAATTATATAGCATAACAAAAATATGGTAAAAAAATACATAATTTAGTTTCAACCAATCATACACTTCACAAGTTATAATTCATAACACTTTTTCCGTGGCTTAAATGTATTTTAAGTCCTCTAACTTATGTTTTTCTAAACTTTTAATTTTTCTTTAAAAAAATCAGCTTTTAAGTCCTTCACTTTGAATTATCTTAAAATTTTCATAGTTAACACTGATGTGACACAATAGATATTGATTCACGCTGAAAATAACTTGTCACGTCATTGAAAATATATTATATTTAATTTTTTTTAAATATTTAAAATAAAAAAAAATATTTTTAATTAAACAACTTAAACAATTTTAAATATAACACGAAGAATGTCAAATATTGCATTCAGAATCTCAAACATTGTTTCCAAATCAAAGAAGAATCGTAGCACTCTCTAATCAAAGAAGGACCCTAGCATTTCAGTATACTATTTCATCACGATTCAGCAAGCAGCGGAGAAGCAATGAAGAGAGGAGAAAAGTAATGGAAAAAATTCCTTCAGTGATAACAAAAAGTAACGAAGAGGAGAAGTTTTGTCTCAGATATGCATTATTTTGTCCCCCATGATAGAAACATGTCGTTTTCGTTTTAGGATTTTTGTTTTTTTTCACGTGGTGGTCCCAATCGTTTTAGGGTTTGTGTTTCTTTGTCGTTTATGGTTTGTGGTCTCATTTGAGTTATGTTGATTTGTGTGTGTTTCTTTGTCTGACTTGTACTTAACATGTATTCCAGGCCATCACAAACTCAAAAAATTAGGTTTAGAGTTCATCATAGAGGTTATTTGTGGACACCCCTGTGAAACTGTATGTTATTGGGTTAATTTTAGAAATGAATTGAAAATGGGATGTTGACTACCTATTGTATTTTGAGTTGTTGGAGTTGATTAATAAAGAGGGGTATAGAAACATTAGTTGTGTTTGATATTGGAACCCTATGTTTAGTTTTACCTGTGGCCTTAGAAAGATTAACGGCGATAGTGATGTGTTGCAACTAATTAGGGATGCTGATGGATGTGAGGTAATAGATTTATATGTTAAGCACAGTATAAGTGAATCTGACATTGTAGATGATGCAAAAGTAGGACATGACATAACTTCTGATAATGATGAGGTTCAAGTAATTGATGATGCTGAAGTGGACAATAATGCTGAAGTAGGTGATGGTGCCGAAATTGATAATGATGCTAAAGTAGGTGATAGTGTTGAAGTTGATAATAATATTAAAGTAGGTAATGGTGTTGATGACAATGAACCTGAGTTTGAGTTAGAAAGTGAACCTACATTTAAGCCTTTCTTTTTCTTTTCTTTTTTCTTTCTTGCACAAACTATTATTGGTTATAACTTAAATGTTGATGAATTTCTTTTAAAACTTGTGTGAATTGTTATGCAATAAACTTTCACCCAATTGGCAATTTTGATTTCCAACACTTTCCAATCTTGAACTTCAATCATATAAATAAAAAAGCACATTCATAAATGCATTGAAAAACTTTTTATCAAGCATGACCCATTTGCATGTTTCATCGAAACTCAATCAAACTATAGATCAAGAGGGCATGTCAAATCATGATCATTGATTGAAGAATAACTTCCATGAAATCATGGAAAATAAAATAATTTTAACATTTTATTATTATCCTTATATGTATATACTCTATTGAAAGGAAGTTTTGTAACAGTTGAATCCATAATGTGCACATGGTCATGTTAGGCACGGCACTGTCGCCTATCACATGTAGTATTCTACTATATATATATATATATATATATATATATATATATATATATATATATATATATATATATATATATATATATATATATATATATATATATATATATATATATATATATATATATATATATATATATATATATATATATATATATATATATATATATATATATATATATATATATATATATATATATATATATATATATATATAAAGCCTCACCACTCCAAAATGGTTAGTTGAATATTTATTATTAAAAATAAACTAGTATCACATGTAATCAAGGTGCATGCATGTGTTTAAGTATCAATATACATTGGTCCGAAATATATATAACAATAGGTGAAATATTTTTAGAAATATAAAAAAAATTCTAACAAGTAGCTTTTACAAACAACCATTTATAATTTTTAATTAAAAAATAAATATAATTTTCTTTTTCTCTTTTTCATTATAACCATCACCCCGGATTCAAATTAAAAAAAAAAAATTTTAATAAATACAACAACGTTATATATAATAGTAATAATATAGAAATTGTATTTGAAACACCTATAGTCGAATTAAATTCCTTTCATGTTTCTAGCAGTTTTGCCATCCCTTAAAATTTCTTCAAGAATTTTAGAATCAGAATTTAGTATACACACAATCTTGATCGATGCCTTCAGGTTTGGAGTTTAAGTGATCAACCTTTTCCTTTAACTCTAAGATAGTGGTAGCAAGATTTATTTTGTCTTGAAGTATGAACATTAACCTTTAACTCTGAGATGGATAATCTTACACGGAAGCATTAAAAGGTAATCTACCGTGTTATTCTCATTTAAATAATTCAAATCAAAAAGTTATTATTGACACTGACGACGGAATTCTAATTCACGACACTGAACACATACAAATAGCTATCTATCACTAACCCTTTCGCTTAAAATAAGTCTTGTATGCCCCGAAAATTATTAAGAATTGAATTTTTGTGAGATGGCTCACCATTGACAACAATGTATATGTCTCCTTTGACCCTTTTGGTTTTACCTGTTGGAAATTCAACTAAAACTTATGGAAAATTTCATTCAATCAATCTTGATTTAAAATTGTTTCAACTCACGTAATGACAATGAAAGAAAAGTTTAGAAAGAAAGAAAGTAAACGTTGGAGAAGAAGAAGAAAATGAACAATTTTCTGCAGAGAACTCTCTACCAACAAACTGTGGAAATAACTCTGTTATTTCACTTGCAACTGCAAACTGTGCATTATAAAATATGATGAGATGAAATATTTACAAAATAAGGGTTTCTCCTTATTTATAGATTTAGGTTAGCTTGCACCCTAAGACAAAGACCAAACTATAAAAGCTCAAAAATATCTAATCTAATCTTTCTAAATCAAATATGATCTTTCTAAATCAAATCAAATCTTTCTAAAACAATGAATTACATATTTAACACACCACCTAATTCATTGTGTCTAAACAATCTACATTCATCATAGACCTTAGCTTCTTGAACACTTCGACTGACACTCCCTTTGTTATGATGTCTGCAATCTGATTCTCAGTTCTGCAGTGTTCGAAGTTCATCTTCCCTTCTGCTATCTGCTCTCAAAAATAATTATTTAAAAAAGGTTTTAATTTAAGAAAGGTTTTAATTTAACCTAATTAAACTAAATTTTAAAATAAAAATAATAAAAAAGATTTTAACTTTATGAAAGGTTTTATCAACCTAATTAAACCAAAATATAAAGTTACAATAAAAATGAATGAATGGTTTTAATGAATCTAATTTCCTTAAACTATAAAAATATAAAATAATACTAATAATAATAATAATAATAAAACAATGAAATAAAGAAAAAGAAAAAAGAATATAAAGCAATTGAAATAAAAATGAGGGAGGGGGCGACGCAACTTCTCCATTGTTGTTCTTTTGAAGCTTTTCGTTCATTCCTCCCACCATTCTTGCTCTTCCCAGTAGGGTTATGAAAACACAAAGTAAACAAAAAAAACCTGTTAGTATCAAAATTGTTCACCTTTTTCGCGAGGTTTGAAGCGATTTGAGTTGGTTCTTTTTCGCCTCTTTTTCCTTATTTTTCTGCAGATTGAACTTTCTTTTTTCTTCCCCTTCTGGATTTCCTTTTTTATGATGAACTAATGGTGAGATTGTTGTTTATATAATACTTGTTTGCTTGGGTCTGGGCATGCTGGTTGTTGCAATTTTCATGGCCGGTTTGTTGATTTCTTTGACTTTGTTTTGCTAAAATTTTGGGAAAGTTGTTTCTGCTGGCTATGACCCCGTTTGGTTGCAAGGATTTTGGGAAAGTTGTTTATGAACTTGGATATCCATTTTTCCTTGATGGATCTAGATATCCACTTGGTTCTATGGATTTTGGATGTCTTAAGTCTTGTTTGGCTAAAACCAAGAAAAATCACTTTTCCCACATAAACACTTTTCCAAAAAGCACTTTTTCAAAAAAATCACTTTTTCTCTCTCTTGGAAAAAAACTGGACAGATTATTGTCGGGTCCGAAAAGTCGAAAGTTGAAGAATTGGACGCGGAGACAATTAGGCTTTTTAGGAAAATAATTAGAAATTAGTTTGGAATTGTAATTGTCTTTGCACATTTTAATAAAAAAACATAGAATTTAAATAAATAAATTCCATTTTTCTTACTAAACTGAATTTAATTCCTGATCAAATTTCTCCGCGTAAATTCACCCGCTTACACTAAAGCAACTAAATTCGCTTGATTATGTTCCACCGATCAAAATCATCCGATTAAATTCAAATGACTAAATTCCTCTGATGAAACTCATCTAAATCAATTTGTCTGATTAACTTCATCCAATTAAAATTATATGATTAAGCTTTGACGTTCCAAACCCCGAATTCGACAATTAATCATCTTGCACGATTTAAATCTGACGTAAATGCTGAGTTCAAACAAGTCCATTTTGCCCTTCATAGATTAAATCGCACACAGCGTGATTTTCCTGCAAATAAAACCAACAGACTGGACAAACTGGTTAGCGGTCAGTTAAAATACGATGCAGAATGAGATGAGATGCGAAAAGAACCTAATAATCTAAGGGTAAATTTGGGTTGTGACAATAATGGAACCTCATTTCGATGTGCTTGCTTCGACCGTGTGCTATTGTATTCTACGCCAAGTTGATAGTTAACATGCTGTCGATCTTCATGGTAATTTCTCCATGACTCTTCCTTGTGATCTCTTTGACTAGGTTCACCACCAGGTTGCTTAACATGCACAAATAGAAGCAGCTATATACTCTGTTTCGCGATGACAATGTCATTACTGGCTCCTTTCTCGAACTCCAAGCAAGTGGTGCACCACTTAGCATAAACACATAACCAGTTGTGGATATTCTATCCTCAGCATTACTACATCAACTAGAGTCGGTGTATCTCACTAACTTGCATTCTTTTCCTTCATCACCTGCAGGAAACAAAATTTTATAGTCAACAGTCCCTTTCAGATACCTCAGTATCCTCTTCGTCGCTGCTAGGTGTGATAACTTTGGCTTCTGCATGAATCTACTTACCATACCCACACTGTATGCTAAGTCGGACCTTGTGTAAAAAAGGTACTGAACTGACCCAATAAGTCTTCTATATTAGGTTGGGTCGACATCATCTTCATCTGAATCCTTCGACAGTTGCAATCTTCTCTCAGATGGAGTTGATGTTGGGTTGCAATCTTGCATATGGAATCTCTTGAATATTTCGCCTGCATATCTTATTTGGTGCATCATCAAACCTCTACTACTCTTGTAGAATTTGATGTCAAGGAAATATGAGAGATTTCTGAAGTCTAACATTTCAAACTCCTCTCTCAAGTTATGTTTGAAGTCTTCGATCTTCTTCTTGCAACTTTCTGTTATCAACAGGTCATCGACATAGAGGCATAGTATAAGCAGTTTGCTACTGATTCTTCTTACGTACACTCCATTCTCATCCGTACACTTCACAAATTCCTTCTCCCTTAAGAATTTTTTGATTTTATTATTCCAAGCTCTTGAAGCTTGCTTAAGTCCATACATGGCTTTATGCAACCTGTACAACTTTCTTTCTTCGCCTCATTTCACAAACTCAACTGGTTGTGCAACATAAACTTCTTCATCTAAGGGATCATTCAGAAATGCACATTTCACGTCCATCTGACATGTGTGCCAATTGTTCATATTTTCTAGACAAACAACCAATATAATTGTTTTGATCCTAGCAACAGGTGCAAAAACTTCACCGAAATCGATTCCTTCCTTCTGAAGAAATCCTTTCGCCACAAGTCTCGCCTTGTGTCGAGTTACTTCTCCTTTAGTATTCACCTTCACCTTGTAAAACCACTTGATATCAATTGCCTTTATCGCACACGCGGTGGCGCGTGATTATCCCTGTAGCTGCATGAAAATCACCCCTTTTGCACAAAATTTTTAACTAAGTCTCATTCTTCCATACTTGGTTATTTTTCAGTCATTCTTGGGTCTTTCTTATTTGGGCTCATCTTTCACTTATTTTTCCTCGATTCTTTGACTGATTAGATGCAGTGATGGACTGTCATCACAACCTCAAATTTGAATCTTTGCTTGTCCTCAAACAACCCACCTGCAACTTCACATTTCAACAAACAACAAGTCGTACAATAACAATTGAACATCACCATATTTTGTTTCCGTTACCTGACCATTATTCCGGCTTCAAACTTCCATCTGGCAAATTCGGAAAACGTCTTCAACATTTACCTCACCTCACTTAACTCGCTCAATGGATCAGATTATCTCTCGATCAACATGCAAAATAAATTATAATTGGCCTGATCATGTTCTAGTACAGTTTATCATAGAAATCATAACAGACACATAAGAGGTCTGATTGGGTTGTAGCTTGGCTTATGTTTGGGTAGGATATTTTTAGGGGACTAGGTTTAAACCTTTGGAGTTAGGTGTCTACTTCTCCTTTTATTCTCATACCCATTTTTTCCTTCTTAATGATACTAGAGATTTGGACGTTCTTTTTTTTTCATCATCTTTTTTGAAGAAATAACTTTTTCCACTTCGTATTTTCTATAAAAAAATTAAATTTTTGACCACTTATCTCTCGTACCCCAATCCCAAACTTAGAACTTTGCTCACTTCCAAGAGCAACCTCAAACTTAATCTTTTTCATTCATTTTAAGAACTTAGATTCTACCTAACTCCAAAAAGAGGGTGGAAAGAAAGGATCTTTCAAGTCATATGGCTAAGAGTTATAGGCTACGTCACCGAAAGAAATGCTTTGGCTCAAAATGGATAGAAATGGATGTTCCTAAAATTACGGGTTGGCTACAAAGGCTCAAAGTTATAAATAAATAATTTGCCTCAATGTTTGTTAATCAAACTAGAAAACTTAATCGAAAATACACCAAACCATATAAAGTAAAATTGCACGGATACACTCTAAGAAAGAAAAAGTGAACAATGGAATTATTTGGGCTCAAACCTTATCAGATAAGGTATCTGAAGGTTGAGTACAAGTTTGTTGATTCTTTTCTCTTCCTTTGCCTTCAAGTCCTCATTTTATTTTTTTATGATCAAGTCACCTTCTTTTTTTCTTCTTCTTGGATCATGTGTTCATTGCTAAAGTTTACTTGAAAATCTAAAAAAAACAAATACAACTAAGTTTATTAAGAACAATATGGATCTTCATGATAGGTAAAATTCTGGTAGCAGATCTCAGATGTCTTGAGAGATGCCGAGATACTTGATCTTTGCTTCAAACGCAATGATAATAAAGAACATAATATAAATTTTAGAAAGTAAACAAACACACAGAATTGGTAACCCAGTTCGGTGAACAACAAAACCTATGTCTGAGGGCTTCCAAGTCAGGAATGAAATCCACTAGATAATATTAATTCTAAGCTAAACAACCTCCAGTTTAAAATTTATCACTTAATCACTACCCGTACTTAATTTCTACCTAAGACTCTTCCTAAGTATGAGACCCTTCTCAATTCCCTTTCAATCACAACAATGACTGAAATTACAACTCAATATAAATTGTCCAACTCTAGTATCAACACAATACAAGAGAGACTCACAAAGTACAAACCCTAGTACACACTAAGCAACAGTTTAAATTCCACACTTTTCATAGGTTAAATTCATCCTATTTATAACCATAAAGTAGACTGGATTTGGGCTTCAAAGCGTAGCAATTATGTTCCTCAGAAACTGCAACTAATTCTCCTCTAGAATAGTTTCTTCAATCCTAAGTTTCCTAAAGTGTCTCCACACTTAGAAAAACCATCTTCAAATCATAATTAGAATTGCTGATTCCTCAATCTTGAATGCCACCTAGGAAAAACAAATAATCCCAGAATAATCTGACAACTGGAACTAAAATAACAGAATTAAAAACTAAAAAATAACAGACAAAGATGCTGAATCATCATGATAGGACATACTCGTCCAACATCTTGATCTTCAATAAGTTCTTCATCATGTTTGGACATCTTGTCCAACATCTTACAGATAAGTTAGTTTTACCAAAATTAATGCCAACCACAAAGGCTTGGACTCATCAATCTCCCCCTTTGGAAGATTTTGGCTAAAACTAACTAAATAACCCTTGCAAGCAGAAACACAAAAATCAGAACAACAACAGCAGAATCAGAACAGGAACAACAGCAGAAAAACTAAAACACTCTAAGGCCTCCCCCTCAATGAGTTCCTTCTTCTGCAGCAAAAAACGAAACTTCCCCCTCAATAGCAGCAGTCAGTGGTTAGCAGAGGAGTGGTTAGAAAATTTAGTATTACTCCCCCTTTTTAGGTATAATATGAAAAAGGTAGTTAAACTAACTAAACTACCAAGCCATAACATAAAAGTTAAAGTTACATAACAAGCACATGAAGTGCCAAAATAACAATTATCCTGGGAATTAAGCCCTTAGATAACCACAAAAAATAAGACTATATTCATATGTCATCTTCAGTAGCCTCATCGTCCTCTTATTCTTCTTCTTCCTCTCCAACAAGGTCATCATCAGCCTCGACTTCAGTATCTTCAACGTCAGCATATTCAGCTCCATCCTTATCAGCATCATCAGTCCCACCAGCAGCTTCAGTGCCCTTGTCCTACTCAGTTGTCAAGGCCTGTATTAGCTGTTCAAGTTTAGCCTTCCTAGCTGTGGTGGACTTGATAATAGCATCCAGGTCCTTGCAGGTCTCCTACAACGGTGCTATGGTATCTTCCTTTGAAGTTGTAGGAGCAGATGTTGATGTAGATGTCGAAACATTTGGGACATGATTCCCAACAAACAATTTATAGTGCAATGTCAAGGGAGATTCCCTTTTCATTGCATGATCTACAGGTACCAGAATACCAGGATACTGATATAGAATTATACCACAAATGAGTGAAGGAAAACATATAGGTAATTTAACAGCATTTGATGAAGCTTGCTTCATAACTTGATCATAGATATAAGTCCCAAAATTGAACTTACTCCCTTTACCAACAATGCATATAAATTTTCCTAGTCTAGTAGATATGGTTGAAGTATGGTTGGTAGGCACCCAGTTGACAGTACCAATTCTATGCAGAATTGCATACTTCACATTGAGTTTCCCAGTTGACAGCTTCCCTTTGCTTGGCTAATGCTTCACAGTATTATAGGTGATCTACTGAGACACTTGATCATCAATATCTTCACACTCAGGTTGAGGTTATACTGATCTTCCCATAAACCTGTTGATCACAGTGGAGTAAAATGTCACATTTCCTCTGACATACACTTTCCTGCAGTCTTCGTTGGTAGCATCATCACAGCCTTCAGGAATGTTCTCCACAAATTCCTTGACCAGCTTCTCATAGCAAGACCCAAGTTTAGTGATTGTCTTCATCACCCCGACAAACTTAATCAGTTTCAACACCACTTTGCATTCTAGGGTATTCTTCCCTAGTTCCCTTTCCAAAGCAACTCTTCTTTGGTACACACAAGGCCACCTCCCCATGTTTTTAGGAGCATGAAAGGAGACGTTGTTCAAGGGAGCTTTAGGAATGGAAACAACCTTCTTCTTAGAAGCTGGTTTCTTTACATGCATGATGTCCTGGACATCATGTTCAACATCATTGTATGATTCAGTATCAGACTCAACCTTTCTCTTCCTTGACACAATAGTAACCTTGCTCTAAGGTTTATGTGGTCTAACCACGAATTTCTTAGGTATTTTGGTTAGAGTGTTTTCAGCAGCCACACCCTTACCTTTTCTACACTTCAATCTCTTGGCCACACCAGGATGGAGACTCTTTGCAATGATCTCATCATCAGAAGGCAGGTCATCAACATTGATAGCCTGATCACCAGCCTTTCTAGCAGTACTCTCAGATGCTTGACCCTTTGACTGAGATTCTTCTTCAGAGGAAGATGTTCCATCATTTGCTTTAACATTTCTTACCACAAAATCTGCAAGGGTGTGAAGATTCCCTTATGATTTTTCCTGATCGTCCTCTTCAACCTTATTCTCAACAACATTCTCCTCAGTCACTACCTCTAGTTTAGCAACCAGAGCAGAGGTAATGGGAAGAATTTGAGCCAGAGGTCTAGTAATCCCATCAATGTTCAAATAACTCCCTAAATTTAAGGTTCTACCAACCATTTAACTGATTCTCTTATCAATATCAAATCTTTCTTTCTCAGTCCTAGGGTTAGGAAAGGCATCAGAGGTCTTTGAAGGATTACTTGTAGGGAGATTCTTAGATATTTTCTTAGATATTTTCATAGGGAGTTTCTCAGACTTAGCCCTAGCTGTTGAAGATGGAACATTCTCCTTCTTGGTTACCCATTAGAAGATTGTTATTGAGACATCTTGGCACACTGGAAAGTTGGAGAAGAATAAACTGGATTAGGGTTTTCTCTGAGCACGAAGGTGAAACAGTTTGTAAGGAAAGGCACATTATGAAGGAGACATGTGAGGGAGCAGTTTAGGTCACTTTGAAATGATTGATTTTGAAATCCTCTTTTTATTTGTTAGAACCATACATTCACTTGAGTATTATTCCCACAATTTAATTTCTCAAAACCCTCAATCATGAAAAACCCTAATTTCCCCTTAACTCCTCAATCTGATTTTTAAAATCATTAGCGAGACTCAAGTTGTCACAGTAAGATGTCACAATATCTTGTGTGACATTATGCTCAGTCAAAATCTGTTTCTTCCCTATGAGTTGAGAGCAACTCTCCCCTTCAGCTTCTGTGGTCAAAACAACAACATAAGCATACTTCTTTTCTCCAAGATCATCAATCAATAAGTCCCTATGAAGAAGTTCCTGAATCCTTGAGGTAGTCAGATGTCGCAACTCCCTGTATGACATCTTAGCTAGCTTTCCACAGATTCCTCCATCATCAATATTCAGATTTGAAGTATTTCTGCCTGCTAAGTTTGACAAAATTTTCTTAATCTTCTGAATATGACCAAGCTTTTGATGCTTCATTTCATCTTCATTTGACATGGATGAACACTCTGTCTCTAGAGAAGTCCACACATAACAGTTATTCTTGGATCTGTCTCCCTTCATGATAACTTCATCCTTGTCATTTATTACCAGACACTCAGATTTTGAAAAGTTAACCTTGAGACCTTGGTCACAAAGTTGGTTGATACTTATCAAATTTGCAGTTAGACCTTTGACAAGCATCACATTATCAAGTCTAGGCTGCCCAGCATAGTCCAACTTCCCGACACCTTTAATTTTCCCTTTGGATCCATCTCCAAAGGTGACATAGCTAGTGGCATGTGATTAAATATCCACTAAGAAATCCTTGATACCAGTCATGTGTCTAGAACAACGACTATCAAAATACCATCTTTCTCCAGCAGAGGCTCTTAGATAGGAATGAGCTATGAGAGCCACTGAGTCATTCTTAGAAATCCACTTCTTCCCTACTTTACCAGGTTTCCTCTTTCTGGGTTAAGAACCAGACTTGGGATACCCATGTAACTTGTAGCAGTAAAGTTTAATGTGACCTTACTTACCATAATGATGACATTTCCAGTCCTGTTTCTTTTTGCCTGAAGAATTTTTATGATGTATGTGTTGATGTTGAGACATCCCTTTTGACATCTTCTGATTATGTTCTCTTTTAGGCTAAGCATAACTCAATGCTAGCTCTTTTCTTTTGTTCATCACAACTTGGTCATTGTAATCAAGTTCTCTGATATCTCCAGTGCCCCTCCCAAATTGAAGAATCTCATCTAGCACATCAGAATTGTTATTGAGCATTCTAACAATTTTGGTCATATTGTTAAGTTTAGAGTTGAACAATGCAACTTCCTCATTTAGATCAGATATAATGTCAAGATGCTTCAATCTTTCAGCCTCAAGATGGATGATAACACTATGTTAATCCTCTCCTAGCTGACATATTCTACACTTCTAGTGCATAGCTCCCTGTAGGAGTTAGCCAGATCATTATATGAGATTTCTCCAATACCTGATTCTCCATCAGAGTCAAATACCCCTGTAAGAGCATAAACCTATTTAGGTGATTCTCCTTCACTTGCAGAATCATCTTCAGACCATGATATAGACAAGCATTTCTTCTCCTTCTTGAGAAAGGTAGGAAACTCAAATTTGATGTGCCCAAATCCTTCGCATTCATAGCACTGGATTCCTTTGCCTTTGCTAGCTTTTTCTTCATTTTTGGATTTTCTTCCAAAACCCCTCCTTTTGTTGTTGTCAGATGACTGAGTCTTGACATTTTCTCTTGACTCTCCTTCCATCCTCTTCAGCAATTAATTGTATTATTTTCCAAGAAGCACAACATCGTTAAATAATTCTTCCTTGGAATTTGTCTTACATTCATCTTGATTAGAAACCAAGGCTAAACTTTTCTTCTTCTCAAATTTCTCACAGATAGACATTTCAAACATTTGTAGGGAACCCATGAGTTCATCTATCTTCAAGGTGTTTATATCTTGGCCTTCTTCAATAGCAGTCACCTTCATATCAAATTTCTTGGGAAGAGATCTTAGAATTTTCTGGACCAACTTAGATTATGGAATCTTTTCTCCAAGATCACTTGAAGTATTGTCTATATCAATGATGTTCATATGAAAGTCTTGAATACTTTCATCCTCAAGTTCTCAAACTTGGTGGTGAGAAGTTGAAGTCTTGAAGATTTCACCCCAGAAGTTCCTTCATGTGTAGTCTTCAAAATCTCCCAAGCATCCTTGGCAACAGTACAATTTTTGATCAACCTGGATATATTCTTGTCAACACCATTGAATAAGGCATTCAATGCTTTGGAGTTACCTTGAGAAAGCTTGTCATCTTCATCATCCCAGTCTTCCTCGGGCTTTATCAGATCAGTGATTTTCCCTTCCTTATCTTTAGCCTTGGGAGGATCCCATTCTTTTACCACAGACTTCCAAGCTTTACCATCCATAGACTTGATGAAGGACACCATGCACATTTTCAAATAATCATAATTGGATTCATCAAGAATGAGTGGTCTATTTAATATTCCTCCTTCTTTTTCCATTTTACTAAAAAGTATTTTCCCTGAATCTCACCTAGATGCAGACCAGCATGCATGCATGCTTTGATAATATCATAAGTTCATCTATCTTCACGATAGGACATATCGTCCAACATCTTGATCTTCAATTAGTTCTTTATCATGTTAGGACATCTCGTCCAACATCTTGATGGCAAGTTAGTTTTACCAAAATTGATGTCAACCACAAAGACTTGGACTCATCAACGAGGTTCTTCTTACATAGCTAATTTCTCTTGTATATGGTCTTGAATAAAAGAAAAATAAATTTTGCAAAAAAAAAAAACTAATTAAAAATTAATGGGTTACCTCCCATCTAGCGCTTTTTTTCCATTATTAACTTCACGAGCCATGCTTAAAACACGTCAGGCGTAAGGGATGCCCTCACGCCGATGAAAACTCCTTTTTCCATTCTTTTATTAACTACACCACCTTTTTATCTCAATATGTAGCATGTCTCTAGATCCTAGGCATATGGTGTCCATTTATATGTATTAAACACCACCTTCTCCTTGTTAAACTTTAAAATCAATTCCCAAGTCTCCACATCTATTTTTACCTTTCCGGTTGCCAAGAATGGGTGTTCAAGAATCACAGACCCTTATGAATCATTTATCATTTCAATCACCACAAAATCTATGGGAAAGGTCAAACCATCGACATGGACTAACACATCTTGTGCAACACCAAGTGGTTTGATTTCAGATGAATCGGCCATAGTAAGCGTCATGTTGCTCAGTATGATTTTGATAACATGATTTTGTATCATATTTCTAGGCTCACTTTGCGCATTTTAGGTTCGAGTTTTTATCGAGTCTTTTTCATTTTATCGTTTTCTTACTCTGTTTTTATGTTGTCAGGTGTTCCTGTCGAGATCCGAGAAGAAATCGAGAAAAAAAGTGAAAGAGAAGAAAAATCCAGCTAGAACAACAAAAATCAGCAAGATCTCCCCGTTTTTATGATATGGTGCTCACCACCTCCAAATGGTGTTCTCCATCTGCCTCCTGAAGGCCACCTCGCATCCATAGAGACCATGGCGCTCGCCATGGGCACCACGACGATCGTCGTACAGTTTGCAGGAGCAGTTTTAACTGCAGAATTCGGTTTTTGAGCAGTTTCTAGCAGTTATTTTCCCTCCAAATCCAGAATTTGAAATGGGAGTTACACAGCTTCTTTTACCTCTATAAATAGACCCCTCGGAGGGTAGTTTAAAAATATCAAAACCCGTGCAAAAGCGCTGCTGAACTTTCTTTAGACTTTTAACCACATATTTACTTTCCAAAGCAACAATTGGTCACACCGAGGAATTGTTGCAGTATTATAATTTATTTTTTGTTGTGCTGCTGTACACTTGAATCGAAGATTAATTAAGTTTGTTTTCCATTTAGTCCATTGCAATTTACAGGTTCTTATTTTTCTATCTTTACTGCATTTTATTTCTACGTGTCTGCAACTTAACTTATTTTCATAAAAACCAAAAACTAATATTTTCTTAAAATCAATTCAATATGCATGTTGTAATTTTCAGAATTGTTAACATGTTAGAATTAGAATTCATTATGTCCGGCTAAATTAACTAAAGACCGTCTTATGAGGACCATCGTAACTGGCGGGACTCTGTAGTTATAATAGGTACGAAAATGTGAATGCATGCCATTTTGGTTGTAATTTCTAAGTCTAATTTAAGTAGCTTTGTCGCGAGAGTGAGAGGTTACTTAACATTATTTCGTCACGAGAGTGATAAGCAAATAAAGGTTAAAGCCGAGATCCGCGAGAGCGTGAGGAGTGAACCGGATAGTGGAAATTAGGCATCAATATCTAAATACAACGAGAGCGCTTTAGATGTTGATTAAGATATTATTGGCTTTCAAAGAGTAATTCTTAGTTACCGGGTGAGCGAGAGCAAAATCTTGGGATTAAGAAGTACGGCTTAATTAAGACCGCGAGAGCGTGAGGCGGAGCCTTTGAGTCGGTATATCCTACGGAATGGGTGTGCAGACATAATTAGTACCATTTATCTACAAGGTCACTTAGGTGCATGGAAATCATATTTCAGGCTCATTTTAGTATTATTTTTAAATCTTAGATTTGAGCCCCGTAATTAGTGTTAACTTCTGCTTAACTCAAGCCTTAGCTTTGCATAACAACCATTGATAACATTAGTTTGATTATCTTTTCCTGTGGGTTCAACAACCTTTTTAAGACTACACGATCAACTATATGCTTGCAGATTTATCCGTTAGTATCGATCAGTCATGTTTTTGGCGCTGTTGCCGGGGACAGATTTAGTCAATATTGTGAATCTTTTATTGCGCAATATAGACTAAGGCAATTTTTTATTTTTATTATTTTCCTATAATTTGTCGATTGTATGCCAAGCACTCGCTCACAAGGCGAAGAGTTAGAGCAACCAATTGAAGAAATCGAGCGCTTTATTAGCTTAAGGCGCCGAATAAACGAATTATGTATTGAATATAACCTTTCAGATCCTGCCGTACTTTACTCAGATTCAGAAATCGAAACCGAACCAGAACAAATCATGGCCCAAGGACCGCAAACCCGTCCCTTGAAGGATTTCGTTGTTCCATCGCAAGATGAACCTCATAGCAGCATTGCTGCCCCAACAATCAATCGAAATGATTTCGATTTAAAACCTTCGTTGTTACAAGTCGTTCAACAAAATCAATTTTCAGACATAAAACAAACTTAATGTGATCAACGAAATTTGAAATGAAATATCTGTACTTGAAATTCCAACGTCTTTTACTTCTTATGATGTGATAAAACACAAGAATGAAGATTTGGAATGAAAATCTTGATTGAGAATGGAAGGATTTTTAGAAAGGGTTTGGAGTGAAAAAAGAAGTATGAGTATGATCATACAGGTGACTGTTTTATCAAAATCACGTTTCCTTATTCCAGATATAAATATCTGTAAATACCTGACATGAAAATGTGGCAAATATTTCAATATCTCGTCTCAAACTTTCGAAGATGTATCTCCAGAATATCGACTAGACAATTCAAATATTAATATATTTGTTGAAAATGCCTGAAGATGCATCTCCAGAATATAGTTTTATTTTACTCAAGATTGACATTCATTTAATGCATCATAAGATAACGCAATGATCATTTGAAGATGTATCTCTGAAATATAAAGAACATTTTAAAATTTTCATAACGTGTTTTTCCATCGCATAGAAGAATTATTTTTCTTTTTTACTTTTTGGGCCAAGCTATTATTAGTTATAACTTAAATGCTGATGAGTAGGTTAACGAAGAAAAGTTGCAGCTAAACCACACAGACACTATGATTCATTTAAGTGAATGTGATATCAACTTGTTCATTCAGAAACATATATTAAATTCATCAAAAGATTGTTAACTTCTTCTCACATTTTGAACTTGAATTTGGTGGAGATTTGTGTGAAATAAAGTTTCTTAATCTAACAATAATTTCCAAAAACATCTATTTGCTTAATAAATACTTAACTTGCTTAGTTTACAATCAATTTGTTTCCTTAACAAATTATACACTGCCACCAATCAGCATATGCTCTATCGTCATTCATGAATGCTACATCTCTAAAACTACAACAATTGCATTCATAGGATGGGAAAAAAGAATAAATGAGAACATGAAATGATGTATCTTGTTTTCTTTGACACTGGAAAATCGGGTGCCCGGGCGAATAAATGCAAATGTCCATGTTGAAAATAAGATTTTTTGTGTTTAGAGAAAATGTGTGTAGGAATATTAGAGATTTGATTAGAAATTTGATAAATAGGAGAATTCTTTATGGAATAGAGAATTTTTGTATTTTTGTTTGATTCAAAAGTGTAGGATTACATCTCTATTTATAGTACTCTAATGAGAACTCTATACACACTATTTCTAAAGAGTTCTCAACTTTAGATATTCCAAGAGTATTCTAGAAAATATTACAACCCTAAAAATATCTAGACACTCCAAACACTATAAAAGTTTTTTAGAAACATTATCCAAAATCACCTAATACCAAAATAACTCAACCCAAAAATCCAAAACACAAATAATAAGATTACGCCCAAATCAAGTTTAATATTTCAACATCCCCATTAAACTTGATTTGTGACTCCAAGCATACTCCTTAACTTCACAAAAGTTTCCGACTTGAGAGGCTTGGTGAAAATGTCGGCAGTTTGCTCTCGAGACATCACATGCATCAACTTCACCTTGTACACCCATCTTATTTAGATTTCTTTGTGTCTTCGCAGAAGTGTAGTAAGTTCTTACGTATCATTCTTCGTGATTGACTTGATTTCTTCATCCATGGCGTCTCTCCACTTTACATTTTCAACCGCTTCTTGATAGCGTAGAGGTTCGCAATCACCAAAAAGACAAAAGATGTTAATATCATTTTGATTTTAGATTACCTCATAAAGCTCTTCAATGCTCCTTAGTCATGGTGTTCTCTAAATTTGGGTTTGCTTCATCCAACCTTGGTGTCGGTGAGGCAGGTGGTGTAATATGTTCCTCTATCATTGGTTGTTCTATTTCATTTTCTTCTTCTTCAAAGTACGGAAGAAAATCGTACCTGTCTTCTTGAACACTCCAGTCCCAACAATCTTCTTCTTCAAACTTCACGTCACGACTTATGACAATCTTTCCACTATTTAGATTATAGAGCTTGTACCCTTTGGAGTTTGAGTCGTAACCCACAAATATGTTTTTTCACTGTTATCATCGAGTTTTATTCTCCTTTCATCTAGAACGTGGGTATAGGCAATGCTTCCAAACACTTTGAGGCGAGAGATCACTAGCTTCCTTCCACTCCATGCTTCTTGTGGTGTCTTCTCATGCACACTTCTTATTGAGGAATGGTTTGTCAGGTAAATCGCACATGCCACTGCTTCGGCCCAAAACTCTTTTGGCATCTTCTTGCTCTTAAGCATGCTTTGCACCATGTTAAGTATGGTCTGATTCTTTCTCTCCACTACTCTATTTTGCTGTGGCGATCTTGGCACTGTTATTGGGCGGCGGATTCCATGGTATTCACAATGTTTGTTGAACTCATTTGAAGTAAACTCTCCTCCTCGGCCATATCTCATTGCCTTAATGGAAAGACCACTTTCTTTCTCTACAAGGGCTTTGAACTTCTTAAAGTTTTCAAACAGTTCTGACTCCTCCTTCAATAAATAAACTCACGCTTTCTGGAATAATCATCAATAAAGAGGAGAAGGTATTTACTCTTACCAAAAGAGTTTGGATTGATTGGTCCATAGACATCGGTGTGTATGAGCTCTAGCAATTTTGTCGCTCTTGACGTTGATTCCTTTGGAAAGCTTTTTCGAAATTGCTTCCCAATTTGACATCCTTCACATAGTTGGTTTGGGTGGTTTATACTAGGAAAGCCTCTCACCATCTCCTTCTTTGACAAACATTATAGACTGCTGAAGTTGAGGTGTCCAAATCGTAGATGTCATAGCCATGAAGAGTCGGTATAGCAAGCCTTGAGACACTTTTCCATATCATTTTGAATGTTCAAGAGGAACGTTCTATTCTTTGACATAGGCACCTTAGCAATCAAGTTATGTCCACAATCTCTTAAGAAAATACTATGTTCTTTCAAGCTCAAAATAGTATTCTTCATGTTAAGAACATAGTAAACATTGGATATGAATTGATGACTCTCATTCTTCAAGATTATGAGAATTTTACCTTTTCCTTTGACCGATATCTTTGAGTCATCTCCAAATGAGACATTTCCATTTATCGTTTCATTAATCTCTATGAACATGCTTCGATTGCCGCACATGTGGTTTCTTGCACCGGTGTCATGGTACCACTTATTTCTTTTCTCTTCAAATTGGTTTTGGCACGCGAGCAACAAAGTTTTTTCTTCTCCACCTTTTTCTTTTACAAATTTAGCTTTCTCCACAACCTTCTTCAAGAATCTACACTTAGATGCGTAATAACCAATCTTGTTACAGTTAAAGCACTTGATTTGTGACTTGTCGCACCTTGACCATGAATTTCCTCTTCCACGACCTCTTGTTGCTTGTGAATTCCAACTTCTTTCTCCATTGTTGAAGTTGTTGAAGTTGTTGTTGTAATTGCCTCTTCCTTCTCCTTCATGTCCTTGTCCATGCCCATGATCTTGGCCATGACCTCATCCTCCTTGGCTCTTGTAATTCACATAGGTTGCTTCTTTTGTGTTGAGTTATAGTAGTTTCTCCATAGCCTTCTTTTGTAAGGAACCCATGATATTCTCAATAGTCATGGTCTTTAAATCCTTATTTTCTTCAATCTTGGTAGCAACGAAGTCAAAACTTGGATTTAAAGTGCAAAGTATCTTCTCCATGACTTTCACCTCACTAACATCTTCACCATTTCTTTTAAGTTGACTATAGACATTACTCAAGAAAAATAATCAGAAATTGACTCAGACTCTTCCATAAATAAACGTCCAAAGTCACCTCTAAGAGTTTGAAGACAAATCTTTTTCACCTGTTCCACTCCTTTGTTGCAAGTTTGAAGCTTGTCCAATGCTTCTTTGGTCGTTGTTGCATTGGAGATCTTCTCAAATGTATCCTCATCCACTGATTGATAAATGACAAAGAGAGCTTTCTTGTCTATCTTTCTCGAATCTTTCAATGTCTCCTTTACACCTTGGCTTAGCGAGACTTCATCTTGCTCCTTGAAGCGTTTCTTAACGATATCCCAAACATCTTGAGCTCCTAGTAACACCTTCATCTTGATACTCCAATTGTAATAGTTGTTGTTTGTGAGCATCGACATTTGGAAAGGGAAACCTACATTCGTCATCTTTTGAGTACCTTGAAGCTCTGATACCACTTTGTTGAAAATAAGACCTTTTGTGTTTAGAGAAAATCTGTGTGGGAATATTATAGGCTTGATTAGCAACTCGATAGATAGGATAATTTTTTATGGAAGAGAGAACTTTTGTATATTTTCTTGATTCAAAAGTGTAGGATTACATCTCTATTTATAGTACTCTAAGGAAAACTCTAGACACACTAATTCTAGAGAGTTCTCAACTCTAGAAATTCCAAGAGTATTCTAGAAAATATTACAACCCTAAGAAATATCTAGACACTCTAAACACTACAGGAGTTTTCTAGAAACATTATTCAAAATTACCTAAGCCCAAAATAACTAGCCCAAAAATCAAAAACACAAATAATACGGTTAGGCCCAAATCAAGTTTAATATTTCAACTGTACAAACTCAAAAGGAAACCTTCAAAAATACAGTTAAATAGTGAATGTTTGGAATCAACATCCCAAACCAACACATTATTAGAATATACCAACATAATATTAGAGTATAACATGCTTTATGAGGAGGTTTTATAAGTTTCAGAAGACATATGAAGTTTGAAAAAAAACATTTGTTACGAGTGTGTGTGTATTTTTATTTGTATTAATAGAGTAACACACTAACTTTACAGCTTGATCCTTAAAAAATATTAAAAACTTGAGCTACAGATCAAAGGTGTACTTTGAAAAGTAATGATTTATGATGTTTATAGAGTTTTGATATTTGTCAAGTCATTCATTAGAAAGTTTATTTCATACCTTTTGATTCATGTTCATTTGTTGATGATGTTTGTTATTATATTATCTGTTTGCATCATCGTCAAAACGATTGTGTATATAGAATCACATTTTCCCCTTTTTATAATGACAAAACATCTCTCGAGGAGGTAGCTTAACATAAAGTTTAAGATACATAGAAGTGGAGTTTTAACTCCTCTCTAACAAAATAGATGATACTATCTCATACTCCCTTTTGAGAGTATACTTCCCTCTGCGGTATTGTCAAAAAGAGGAAAAAATATATTATAAACAAGAAAGCAGATAGGAGATGCACATAGAACATATTAATAAGACAAAAGGATAATGATCAACGAAAATAAGAGAAGTAATCATATAGATGAAGCAAACAAGTTTCAAACATGAATAACAAAAGAGAACACAAAAGGGGGGGATAAGAAATAAAAAACAAGAAATTTTAGAATACTACTGCTATGTATAATCATCTGTGAATCACTAGTTTGATAGAGATCTCAAGGAATACAGTAATATGCAATGTTATCAACCTGGATGGACAGACGCATGAAAAACCTAGAGTTATTTTGGAGTAATCTATTGTTCTCATGTGTTCCCATTATGATGGGTTGCAGGCGTTTTGTCAAGTCATTCATTCGAAAATTTATTTCATATTTTTTAATTAATGTCCATTTGTTGGTGATGTTCGTTATTTTATTATCTTGTTGTGTCATTGTCAAAACCTTCGTGCACATAAAACCACATTCTTTTTTTTTATAATAACAAAACATCTCTCAAAGAGGTAGCTTAACATAAAGTTTAAGATGAAAAGAAATAGAGTTTTAACTTCACTCTGACAAAATGGAAGATACTATCTCATACTCCCTTTTATAGTATACTCCCCCTGATGGTATTATCAAAAATTGGAAAGAAAATGTATAAGAAAGCAAATAGGAGATGCACATATAAAATATTAATAAGACAAAAGGATAATAATCAACAAAAAAAATAAGAGAAGTAATCATATAGATGAAGCAAACAAGTTTCAAACATGAATAACAAAAGAGAACACAAAAAAGGGGGGGGGGGGGATAAGAAATAAAAAACAAGAGATTTTAGAATACTACTGCTATGTATAATCATCTGTGAATCACTAGTTTGACAGAGATCTCAAGGAATACAATAATATGCAATGTTATCGACCTAGATGGACAGACGCATGAAAAACCTAGAGTAATTTTGGAGTAATCTATTGTTCTCATGTGTTCCCATTATGATGGGCTGCAGGCGTTTTGTCAAGTCATTCATTCGAAAATTTATTTCATATTTTTTATGCATATCCATTCGTTGATGATGTTCATTATTTTATTATCTCGTTGTGTCATCGTCAAAACCTTCGTGCACATAAAACCACATTCTTTTTTTTATAGTAACAAAACATCTCTCGAAGAGGTAGTTTAATATAATGTTTAAGATGAAGAGAAATAGAGTTTTAACTCCACTCTGACAAAATGGAAGATACTATCTCATACTCTCTTTTAGAATATACTCCCCCCGACGGTATTATCAAAAATGAAAAAAAAAGTATAAGAAAGCAAATAGGAGATGCACATATAACATATTAATAAGAGAAAAGGATAGTAATCAATGAAAATAAGAGAAGTAATCATATAGATGAAGCAAACAAGTTGCAAGTATGAATAACAAAACACAAAACAAAAAAGGGAATACAAAACAAGAAATGAAAAAAACAAGAAACTATATAATACTACTGCTATGCACAATAACCTGTGCATCACCAATTTGATAGGGATCTCAAGGAAGAAAAATAATATGCAATGTTATCAACTTGGGTGGACAAATGCTTCAAAAACCTAGAGTAATCTTAGAGAAATCTGTTGTTCTCCTACGTTTCCATTATGATGGATTGGAGAAGAGTTATAGAAGGAGTATGTGGTATCAAAGGAATTTCACAATCAAAGTTTTTTCTTTAGTCCGATGTGATTCGACGGATTTGAATGAGCTTGAGCAGCAGGAAGTTTTTTATATAATATTTTGGAATTAATGCTCGAACTTTATTCTTTTTCATTATCCCCATTAGCTAAGGTATAGATTTAATATCCTTGATTTACCTGACTCGTTTTCTTCCCGTTTGACATCAATACTAGCATGAATCGAAATTTTGTAACTTGTTTCGTTATGGAACTATAATTGGATGTAATTGGCTGGTGTAGAATCTTGAAAAAATGGCGTTGATCTCTGATACTATGGCACAAGAGTGGACCTTCAAGGTTAGCACTACAACACCCAAGTCAGTTTAAGATTCAATATGAGTATAGTCAAATGTGGAGATTAGAAAGTGTACCTTGCATTTTGTGTGAGGTGACTTTTATACCTTGGGTCATGTGTAGTGAATTCGAGTTGAATTGGGCATCAGCAGTTTGGGCCTTTGGCCGACCTAGAATAGTTGCCTCCAAGGCTTGTCGGATGCTTAGGGCTTTCTAATGGGATATTTTTTTGTGAAGAGTTTCGTGTGGGAATTTCGATGTAAATGTGTGTAATTTTTTGTATCCCCTTTGTATTAATTTGGGACAATATTTTTAATAAAACTTAGGTTAAGTAAAAAAAAAGGAAACGGAATCAATAATAATAATAAATAGTGAAAAGAAAATAAAAAAATATTTAATTTAATTCTTTGTCAATTTGTAAAGATCATACCAATAATTATCTACTTCTTTCACTAGTGCAGAAAGAAGAATTTACACCTGTTTTTTATATATTTTATACCCGTTATTAGAGGGTGTAAATTCAAAGGGTGAGAAATGTCTGACGAATTTACACCCATTTTAAAACGGGTGTAAATAGATGGTATATTACACCCCTTTTTTTAAAAAAAATAGATGTAAATTGTTACATATATACATTTAAATCAAATGAATATACATCCCATTTGATAAAAATCAAGTGTAAAATGAATAGTGTAACAGCCCAAATTTCATTAAATAATTAATTATAGTAATTAATTGATTTAGTGGGGTTTTTATTAATGTTGGAATTAATTTTTATTAATTGGTATGGATAGAAAATTGAGAAGGAATTGGAGAGGAAGGAAATGAAGGAAATATATAAGAGAGAAAGAAAAGAAAAGAAAGATAGAAAACATTTGGAAAGAAAGAGGAAAGAAGAAGAAAGGAGAGAAAGAGAAGAGAAGAAGAGGAAAAGTGGAAATCATCAAGAACCAACATCAAAGCTCCGATTAATCGAGGTAAGGGTGAGAAATGTTTCTATTTGATCAATGTATGATGTTATGTATGTTGGGTTGGGGTTTTGGTAGAGTTTCCATCACTTTCCAATTAGGGAAAAAGTTGGAATAATCGGTAGATTGATGATTTAATCGGTTGAAATTGAGCAATAATGCCGTAGAATAGTCGGATAACATGTATTGATGCTATTTGTACTGATTTGGGTGTGTAAGAGAAGGTTGATGATGGATTGGTGAAGGAGAAGACAGAATAGGGTTCTGTTCTGCGCAGGTTCGCTGGCTCTCGCCAGGCGAGCGAAGGCGAAGCTTCGCCAGGCGAAGCCTAGCGAATGTTGGCGAATAATTATATTTAAGTCCCAGTGGACTTCGCTGGTGGGTTCGCCAGGCGAAGTTGGATAGCGAAGGTTCGCCCAGCGAAGGTGCTGGCGAATGGTGGCGAATGAAGTCAGTAGCTACTGACTTGGGCTCGCTGGGAAGTCTCGCCAGGCGAAGCCTAGCGAGTTTTCGCTGAGAGAGTTCGCCAGGCGAAGGCCAGGCGAAGGTTCGCTGCGAGGGTTCGCCAGGCGAACGGAGGCGAATGTGACAGCATTTTTCCTTTGCTGTGTTGTTCTTGTGGAGATGGTTTGGTTGCCTCTCATAGGTCAATACCTTTATGATGTGATATAGATATGATCTATTGTGATGATGTGTGTTGTGGGTAGCCTACGGGCGTGAATCCTAGTTTGAGGTGCGATGCGTATTAATTGTGATAAATAGAAATACATGTGAATACAATGATGAATGTATGTGTATTGTCTAATGAACTTGCGAATGTTTAATGTGTATACAATTATGTGATGAGTATGCATGAGAACATGGTGGATATGTGTGCATAACTTATAATTGTATGATTGGTATTGTGATGTGTATACCTTGTATGAGATGGCATGAGATACAGAGTAAACATACTATGAAAAATGTGTTGTGGATGCATATTGTTTATGTGCGATTGTATGTTAAAATATATGAAGAATGCATGTGAGCATAATGATGGGTATGCGTGCATTGCTTGCTAAATATGATGTTGTATCGAATTATGAATACATCGATGAATGTTATGTGAATATGTTGTGTGTGCAATCATAATGTAATTCTTGAAGAGATGAATTATTTGAATGCATGAGATTAAGATGTCGGTCTTAAGTGCATTTGTTGTGACTGATTGTACATGCATCATTTAGTCAAGAGGCAATGTCTGTTAGTTTCGTGGAAACTAGTGGCTTGTCCCAAACCTAGAAGAGTGGGTTTGAAGGCTTAGAGGACGGGCCTTTGTGGTTATCGGTCTAGAAGAGTGGACCCGGTTTAATGTAAAAACTGAAAAAAGATAACGGGTTATCGGTCTAGAAGAGTGGACCCGGTTTAATGTAAAAACCGAAAAAAGATAACGAGAGTCGGTACCGCATTGCATGAGTTGCATTGAGTTATTGAGTCACATTGATATATGACATATGCATGAAGAGATGCTTATGTGTGAATGATGAGATTGTGGAAATTGTAAGTGTATGCATAATGTGGAAATGCTTTGTGAATATCCAGGTTTGTCTATATATGTGTGGTAAATATATATGACTAAGAGAACGAAGTGTGGTGAGAAATGTGAATATGTGTTATATGACTACCTATATATATATATAATCTTATGCTTTGATTATTATGGTTATATTTCTCACCCTTCTGCTGTTTTATAATGCTCTATGAGGCATTGCAGATTAGGATGCTGGAGTCCTTTTGTGAAGTTAGTCTTCATTATTTTGAGTCGGCTGCTCTGATATGTAACACCGGGTAGTTAGACTAGTATAGTCATTCTTTTGTGATACATTGCGATGTATCAGCTGATGTGGTTTTGTAATCTAACTGATATGATGCATTAATCTGGATGACTTATGTGCATTTGAATTAATATTTTGGAACTAATCAAATGATGTTATCTTCCGCTCAAATGAAATGTTGAAATGTGAATTCTAAAACTACGAAATTGTTACATATTCTATGGAGCAAAATGTTAAAGAGTTTCGTTGGTGAAATTGTGGCATTCTTCTTTTATACCTTATTATAAAATTTTTTTTTACTCTGATAATTTGTATGTGCTTAATTGTTTTATATGCATTTATTTGGGGTATAGAAGGGGGTGTTACAATAGTGGTATCAGAGCAGGTCGGTCCGTCCGGCCAAGTTGTTAGAGTGTTTTTCCCTGTGTGTTATTGATATGCGTGTGTTGCATTATCAATATTGGTTGTTCTTACGTGGTTCTGTTGCTGGAATTAGTAAGATGGTTGCAGGAAGGAACAACGAAGCGATTGCGGAGGCATTGACGAGATTGGCGGGGGCAATTGGGCAGAATCCTCCGGCCAATGTGAATGAGAGGAATCATGCTGATGATGGATTCCGTGCTTTGGGGAAATTCCAAAAGAATAACCCTCCGGTCTTCAAGGGAACTCATGAACCGGACAAGGCACAAATTTGGTTGAAAGCTATGGAAAAGATTTTTCGAGTTATGAATTGCTCGGATGCACAGAAGGTGCAGTTTGGGACTCATATGCTCGAAGAAGAAGCTGAAGATTGGTGGGGTAATACTCGCCAAAGATTTGAGGAAGATGATATTGTGATTACTTGGGATTTGTTTAGAGAAACCTTTCTGGAGAAGTATTTTCCAGAGAATGTGCGGGGGAAGAAAGAGATCGAATTTCTTGAGTTGAAGCAAGGTAATTCGACGGTTGCTGAGTATGCGGCGAAATTTGAGGAGTTGATCAAATTTTGTCCTCACTATAATACTGGTAATGCTGAGAGGTCTAAGTGCCTCAAGTTTGTAAACGGTTTGAGACCCGAGATTAGACAAGCTATTGGATATCAGGAAATCAGGCGGTTTTCTGAGTTGGTTAACAAGAGCAGAATTTATGACGAAGACAGTAGGGCTAGGTCCAGCCACTACAAGAGTCTAAGTGACAAGAAAGGAAAGGGACAATTCAGAGGAAAACCTTACGTGACTCCTGTTGATAAGGGGAAACAAAAGGTTGGTTTTGGCAAGACGCCAAGTGGGGGAGTTTCTACCCCGGTTAGGTGTTACAATTGTGGTGAAGCGGGGCATCATGCTCCGGAGTGCAAAAGTGTTGATCTGAAGTGTTTTAAGTGTGGCAAGCCAGGCCACAAGGCTCTAGAGTGTAGAAGCGGTGCGGGTGTTACTTGCTATAACTGTGGTGAGCGAGGGCACATCAGTACCAAGTGCGATAAGCCGAAGAAGAATCAAGGGAGCGGGAAAGTGTTCGCTCTATCTGGATCTGAGACTGCTAACGACGATCGATTGATCCGAGGTACGTGTTTCATTCATGGTACACCTTTGATCGCTATAATTGATACCGGAGCTACGCATTCTTTTATTTCTTTGGATTGTGTTAGAAGGTTAAATCTTGAGTTGTCTGTGATTGGTGGCGGTATGGTTATTGATACTCCTGCTATGGATTCGGTAACTACACCGTATGTTTGCTTGAATTGCCCGTTGAGTATTTTCGGTAGAGATTTTGGGATCGATTTAGTGTGTCTTCATTTGGATCAACTGGATGTCATTCTTGGAATGAATTGGTTAAAATTCAATCGTGTGTATATTAACTGTTTTGACAAAACGGTTATTTTTCCCGATTCGGATGTTGAAAGGGATTTGCTTATGACGAGGAAACAAGTGAAGGAATCGGTACAAGATGGGGCTAAGGTATTTATGCTCATGGCAACTTTGAGGACTAGTGAAAGTGAAGAGATTGAGGCTTTACCCATTGTTAGAGATTTTCCGGAAGTATTCCCTGACGAGATAAAGGATTTACCGTCGGAGCGAGAAGTAGAGTTTTCGATAGATTTGATTCCTGGAACTAGTCCGATATCGATGGCTCCATATCGTATGTCGGCCTCAGAGTTAAAAGAGTTGAAGAGTCAACTTGAGGATTTGCTTGAAAAGAGGTTTATTCGTCCGAGCGTGTCACCGTGGGGTGCACCGGTGTTGTTGGTTAAGAAGAAAGAGGGTTCTATGAGGCTCTGTGTGGATTACAGACAGTTGAACAAGGTGACTATTAAGAATAAGTATCCACTTCCAAGGATTGATGATCTGATGGATCAGTTGGTTGGTGCGAGCGTGTTCAGCAAAATTGATTTGAGATCTGGGTATCATCAGATCCGTGTGAAAGCCGAGGATATTCAGAAGACGGCCTTTCGGACGAGGTATGGACACTATGAGTATTCCGTGATGCCATTTGGTGTGACTAATGCACCGGGTGTATTTATGGAGTACATGAATAGGATTTTCCATCCTTATTTGGATAAGTTTGTGGTGGTGTTTATCGACGACATCTTGGTTTATTCGAAGAGCGAAGGAGAGCATGCCGAGCATCTGAAGATTGTGTTATCTGTGCTGAGAGAGAAGCAGTTGTTCGCGAAGCTTTCTAAGTGTGAATTTTGGTTGAAGGAAGTTAGTTTCCTTGGTCATGTGATTTCTAGTAGTGGTGTTGCGGTTGATCCGTCGAAGGTTGAAGCGGTGTCGCAATGGGAGACTCCGAAGTCAGTTTTTGAGATCAGAAGTTTTCTTGGTTTAGCCGGTTATTATCGGAAGTTTATTGAAGGATTTGCTAAGTTATCATTGCCGTTGACACAGTTGACTAGGAAAGGTCAAGCCTTTGTTTGGGACGCCAAGTGTGAAGCGAGTTTTCAAGAACTTAAGCGAAGGTTGACGACAGCTCCTGTTTTGATTCTGCCAAATCCAGAAGAACCATTCGTTGTGTATTGTGACGCTTCTTTGATGGGTTTAGGAGGTGTGTTGATGCAAAATAACCAAGTTGTGGCTTATGCTTCGAGGCAACTCAAAGTGCATGAGAAGAATTATCCGACGCATGACTTAGAGTTGGCCGTCGTTGTATTCGTGTTGAAACTTTGGAGGCATTATTTGTTTGGTGCGAGGTTTGAAGTGTTTAGTGACCACAAGAGTTTGAGGTATCTTTTTGATCAAAAGGAATTGAATGCGAGACAAAGAAGATGGCTTGAACTTTTGAAGGATTATGATTTTGGCTTGAATTACCATCCGGGTAAAGCGAATGTTGTAGCGGATGCATTGAGTCGGAAATCATTGCATATGTCGGCGTTGATGGTGAAAGAGTTAGAATTGGTCGAGCAATTTCGAGATTTGAGTTTGGTATGTGAGAGAACTTCTTTTGGATTTAAGTTGGGTATGTTAAAGCTTACGAGTGGTATTTTGGACGAAATTCGAGAAGGACAGAAATCGAATTTGAGCTTAGTTGATCGGTTGACTTTAATCAACCAAGGCCAAGGTGGTGATTTTCGGATTGATGAGAATGGTATTATGAGATGTCGGGATCGAATTTGTGTTCCGAACATGGTTGAGCTTAAGAAGAGCATCCTTGAGGAAGGACATCGTAGCGGATTGAGTATTCATCCGGGTGCTACTAAGATGTATCAGGATTTGAGGAAAGTATTTTGGTGGCCTAGTATGAAGAAGGATATTGCGGAATTTATGTATTCTTGTTTGACTTGCCAGAAGTCGAAGATTGAGCATCAGAAGCCATCGGGTTTGATGAAGCCGTTGTTTATTCCTGAGTGGAAATGGGATAGTATCTCCATGGATTTTGTATCGGGTTTGCCGAGGACGCCGAGTAATTTTGAGGCTGTTTGGGTTATCGTGGATAGGTTGACTAAATCTGCTCACTTTATTCCTATGCGTATGGATTACCCTTTGGAGAAGTTGGCTAAGTTGTATATTGAAAGGATTGTGTGCCTGCATGGTATTCCGCTGAGTATTGTTTCGGATAGAGATCCGCGGTTTACTTCGAGATTTTGGGAAAGCCTGCAGAGTGCTTTGGGTACTAAGTTGCGTTTGAGTTCAGCTTATCATCCGCAGACTGATGGTCAGACGGAGAGGACGATTCAGTCGCTTGAAGATCTTTTGAGAGCTTGTGTATTGGAAAAAGGAGGAGCTTGGGACAGCTACTTGCCTTTGATTGAGTTTACCTACAACAACAGTTTCCATTCGAGTATTGGTATGGCACCATTTGAGGCGTTGTATGGTAGGAGGTGTAGGACACCATTGTGTTGGTTCGAGTCCGGAGAGAGTTCAGTTGTTGGACCCGAGTTAGTTCAATAGACTACTGATAAGATCAAGATGATTCAAGAGAAGATGAGAATTACTCAGAGTCGTCAGAAGAGTTATTATGACAAGAGGAGGAAGGCACTTGAATTTCAAGAGGGAGATCATGTGTTTCTTCGAGTCACTCCGATGACAGGTGTTGGTAGGGCACTGAAGTCGCGCAAGTTGTCGCCGCGTTTCATTGGACCTTATCAGATTTTGCAAAGGATAGGAGAAGTGGCCTATCGTGTGGCTTTACCACCGTCGCTTGCTAATCTTCACGACGTATTCCATGTATCTCAGTTGAGGAAATACATTGCGGATCCGTCTCATGTAGTCCAAATAGATGATGTGCAGGTGAGAGATAACCTGACTGTTGAGGCATCACCTATGCGGATTGAGGATCGGAAATTGAAGCAGCTTCGAGGTAAAGAGATTGCTTTAGTAAAGGTCGCTTGGGGAGGACCGGCTGGTGGAAATGTCACTTGGGAGCTTGAGAGTCGGATGAAAGAGTCTTATCCAGAGCTGTTTGAATCAGGTAACATTTTCGAGGACGAAAATTCCTAAGTGGGGGAGGGTTGTAACAGCCCAAATTTCATTAAATAATTAATTATAGTAATTAATTGATTTAGTGGGGTTTTTATTAATGTTGGAATTAATTTTTATTAATTGGTATGGATAGAAAATTGAGAAGGAATTGGAGAGGAAGGAAATGAAGGAAATATATAAGAGAGAAAGAAAAGAAAAGAAAGATAGAAAACATTTGGAAAGAAAGAGGAAAGAAGAAGAAAGGAGAGAAAGAGAAGAGAAGAAGAGGAAAAGTGGAAATCATCAAGAACCAACATCAAAGCTCCGATTAATCGAGGTAAGGGTGAGAAATGTTTCTATTTGATCAATGTATGATGTTATGTATGTTGGGTTGGGGTTTTGGTAGAGTTTCCATCACTTTCCAATTAGGGAAAAAGTTGGAATAATCGGTAGATTGATGATTTAATCGGTTGAAATTGAGCAATAATGCCGTAGAATAGTCGGATAACATGTATTGATGCTATTTGTACTGATTTGGGTGTGTAAGAGAAGGTTGATGATGGATTGGTGAAGGAGAAGACAGAATAGGGTTCTGTTCTGCGCAGGTTCGCTGGCTCTCGCCAGGCGAGCGAAGGCGAAGCTTCGCCAGGCGAAGCCTAGCGAATGTTGGCGAATAATTATATTTAAGTCCCAGTGGACTTCGCTGGTGGGTTCGCCAGGCGAAGTTGGATAGCGAAGGTTCGCCCAGCGAAGGTGCTGGCGAATGGTGGCGAATGAAGTCAGTAGCTACTGACTTGGGCTCGCTGGGAAGTCTCGCCAGGCGAAGCCTAGCGAGTGTTCGCTGAGAGAGTTCGCCAGGCGAAGGCCAGGCGAAGGTTCGCTGCGAGGGTTCGCCAGGCGAACGGAGGCGAATGTGACATCATTTTTCCTTTGCTGTGTTGTTCTTGTGGAGATGGTTTGGTTGCCTCTCATAGGTCAATACCTCTATGATGTGATATAGATATGATCTATTGTGATGATGTGTGTTGTGGGTAGCCTACGGGCGTGAATCCTAGTTTGAGGTGCGATGCGTATTAATTGTGATAAATAAAAATACATGTGAATACAATGATGAATGTATGTGTATTGTCTAATGAACTTGCGAATGTTTGATGTGTATACAATTATGTGATGAGTATGCATGAGAACATGGTGGATATGTGTGCATAACTTATAATTGTATGATTGGTATTGTGATGTGTATACCTTGTATGAGATGGCATGAGATACAGAGTAAACATACTATGAAAAATATGTTGTGGATGCATATTGTTTATGTGCGATTGTATGTTAAAATATATGAAGAATGCATGAGAGCATAATGATGGGTATGCGTGCATTGCTTGCTAATATGATGTTGTATCGAATTATGAATACATCGATGAATGTTATGTGAATATGTTGTGTGTGCAATCATAATGTAATTCTTGAAGAGATGAATTATTTGAATGCATGAGATTAAGATGTCGGTCTTAAGTGCATTTGTTGTGACTGATTGTACATGCATCATTTAGTCAAGAGGCAATGTCTGTTAGTTTCGTGGAAACTAGTGGCTTGTCCCAAACCTAGAAGAGTGGGTTTGAAGGCTTAGAGGACGGACCTTTGTGATTATCGGTCTAGAAGAGTGGACCCGGTTTAATGTAAAAACTGAAAAAAGATAACGGGTTATCGGTCTAGAAGAGTGGACCCGGTTTAATGTAAAAACCGAAAAAAGATAACGAGAGTCGGTACCGCATTGCATGAGTTGCATTGAGTTATTGAGTCACATTGATATATGACATATGCATGAAGAGATGCTTATGTGTGAATGATGAGATTGTGGAAATTGTAAGTGTATGCATAATGTGGAAATGCTTTGTGAATATCCAGGTTTGTCTATATATGTGTGGTAAATATATATGACTAAGAGAACGAAGTGTGGTGAGAAATGTGAATATGTGTTATATGACTACCTATATATATATAATCTTATGCTTTGATTATTATGGTTATATTTCTCACCCTTCTGCTGTTTTATAATGCTCTATGAGGCATTGCAGATTAGGATGCTGGAGTCCTTTTGTGAAGTTAGTCTTCATTCTTTTGAGTCGGCTGCTCTGATATGTAACACCGGGTAGTTAGACTAGTATAGTCATTCTTTTGTGATACATTGCGATGTATCAGCTGATGTGGTTTTGTAATCTAACTGATATGATGCATTAATCTGGATGACTTATGTGCATTTGAATTAATATTTTGGAACTAATCAAATGATGTTATCTTCCGCTCAAATGAAATGTTGAAATGTGAATTCTAAAATTACGAAATTGTTACATATTCTATGGAGCAAAATGTTAAAGAGTTTCGTTGGTGAAATTGTGGCATTCTTCTTTTATACCTTATTATAAATTTTTTTTTTTACTCTGATAATTTGTATGTGCTTAATTGTTTTATATGCATTTATTTGGGGTATAGAAGGGGGTGTTACAAATAGTGTTTATTATGATTGTAGAAAATTTACACCCTACTTTATTTAAATAGGGTGTAAAAATACAGTATATTACACCCTATTTTAGTTATCATGGGTGTAAAATATTTGATAAGTATATTATATTTAATTTCATGTACACCATATTTCATTCAACCAAATATTTTTGTATACCGCTGAACATTCAGTAAGAAAATTATTGTCATGTAAAGCACACCTTGAATTGTCGATGAAATGAATCAAATAAATAACAGTTATATAACTTATCATAACCCTTATAAATTATCCAAATTCACACTTTTGTCATTACTGATAGAAGTTATAAATTAACCACTGAAATGAAAGTGAAAATATAATAATTCCAAGGAGGCACCACCCATATATTGTAACTAGTTGAGTGTCATGTGTATATTTCCATTAACTCTTTTTACTAATTCCTCAAAAGAAACCTAATAAGTTTATATGTGCAAAACTCCTAAAGCAGACTACAACTCATGTCTTACCCATGTTTCAATTTTCTCAAAAATAATTTAGCAAGTGGAATAGTACATTGAACAAAAATATTACAAAGAACAATACCATTGAAACAATGTTTTGCATTATATTAAATCACTACGCCAGAAATCACTTTTAGCAGCGCATAGAAAGACAGCGCTTTATACAAAAGCGCTGCTAAAGGGCCAGTAAAAAAAAAAGAAAAAAAGCGCCTACCAAAGACAGCGCTTTTAAAAAAGCGCTGCTAAATGGTGGGCCTAAGAAAGCGCTTTTAAAAAGCGCTGCTAAAGGGGGGGGGGGGGGCTAAGAAAGCGCTTTTCAAAAGCGTTGCTAAAGGGGGACCCTTAGAAAGCGCTTTTTATATAAAGCGCTGCTATATGGAATTGATAAGGCACCCTATGAAAGCGCTTTTAAAAGCGCTGCTAAAGGCCTTTAAAAGCGCTGCTATAGGTATTCATATTATAATTTTAAAATACCCTCCAGAATTTTAATAGAATCAAAACAGTCACGCAACACATTTCTTCTTTCTCTAGCGAACGAAAACGAACGAGCGAACCACTGTTCATCGTCCGACCATCAACTTCTTCCGTCCAATCATCCTTCCGACCATCACCGACCGTTCACTGTCCGTTTTTGAGTTCATCCATCCGTCTGCATTGCCGGTCCACCATTGTTACGGTACGTGAAGCTTTACTCTACTTTTCTTGTTTTTTTATCTTTTCACCATTGTTGTTCTGATGATATAGATGGTTTTATATAGATGGTATTTGAACATAGTAGATGGTTTTATATTGTTGTTGTTGTTGTTTTTATTGAAGGTTTTGTGTTATTTGAGTTATTGAAGGTTTAGTGTAAAATATGATATTGAAGGTTTTGTGTTATTTGTTGTTGTTGTTGTTCTGATGGTTTTTGTTGTTGTTGTGTTATTTGTTGTTGTGTTAATATGATATATGAGATATATATGATATTGTTGTTGTTGTTGATGTAAAATATGAGATATTTGAGTTTTTTTTTGTTGTTGTTGTGTTATTTGTTGTTGTTGTTGTTCTGATTGTTTTTGTTGTTGTTGTTGATATATATATATATATATATATATATATATATATATATATATATATATATATATATATATATATATATATATATATATATATATATATATATATATATATATATATATATATATATATATATATATATATATATATATATATATATATATATATATATATATATATATATATATATATATATATATATATATATATATATATATATATATATATATATATATATATATATATATATATATATATATATATATATATATATATATATATATAGTTTAATATATGATATTTGATATATGATATTTGATATTTTTAGTGTTGTTGATATATGATATTTGATATAGATCGTGGTTGTTGTTGTTTAATATGATATTTGTTGTTGTTGTTGTTGATGTAAAATATGAGATATATATATATATATATTTGATATATATTGTTGTTGTTGTTGTTTAATATGATATTTGATGTTGTTGTTGATGTAAAATATGAGATATATATATTTGATATATATTGTTGTTGTTGTTGTTGTTTAATATGATATTTATTGTTGTTGTTGATGTAAAATATGAGATATATATATTTGATATATATTGTTGTTGTTGTTGTTGTTTAATATGATATTTGTTGTTGTTGTTGATATGAAATATGAGATATAGTGTATATTTGATATAGATTGTTGTTGTTGTTGTTGTTGTTGTTGTTTAATATGATATTTGTTGTTGTTGTTGATTATAAATATGAGATATAGTTTATATTTGATATAGATGGTTTGTTGTTGTTGTTTAATATGACATTTGTTGTTATTGTTGTTGATATTTGTTGTTGTTGTTGTTATTCTGAATTACAGGTATACAGGTATATTATGGCCAGCAACGAGGAAACATCACATGATGGAAAAGAAACACCCAAAGACGTTGAAGGCGAAATTAAAAGAGGCATAACGATAATGAAAAGAATCATCCGTGCGAGAGATAGAGGTGTAAAGTACAATGTCCATTGGAATGAAAGAGATCAGTTGGTTGAGCCTAATGGTGTGCTGCTGACAAGTTATATTGGAGCAGTTGTACGTTCGCAAGTTCTGATTACTTGCGATAACTGGAGAATTCCTGCATTAGAAGCGGCTAAGGATAAAATTTGGACCGAGATTCAAGTATGAGATTTGATCATTTTTAATTATGTTGACAGTTACATCTTTAAATTAATTATACTAACATGTTATATGTATGTGTATTTGTTTGCAGAGATCTTTTAATATTGAGGATTCTAGGAGAAAATATTGTATTCAGTTGGCCGGAAAACGCTTGAGGGGATTTAGAGCGTTTTTAACCAACAAATTTCTTAAAGATTCTGATGGCAACTTTGTAGAGTCGGAGCGTCCAGCGAAGTACGCTGATTTGATTTCGGATGCAGAATGGGAGACATTTGTTGCGAAGCGAAGAACCAAAGAATTTGAAGTAAGTACAACTTATCATGAACAATGTATAGTATATATACCTATTCCACAAACAAACTGATATGACTTAAACTTGTTTTTTCAGGTTAAGAGTGGCGTAAATCGGGAACGGGCATCAAACCCTGCGTATCCATATAGAAAGGGGCGTTTGGGATATGCACGCTTAGAACAAAAATTAGTAAGTGCATATATATGCTTTAATATGATCTATTTACAAAAAATAGTAAGTATACATAATAGGATATAATGCTTTATTGTTCGTCTTAATGCGTAGTTGGAAGAGGAGAAAAGTGATGCGACATCTCTTCCGGACCATGTCGTATGGAAGGCTGCCCGGGTGGGAAGAGATGGAGCCGTCCAAGAAGAAGTTCAACAAGTGTTTGAACAATGTGTAAGTACAACATTAGTTTTTGAACAAAGTGTTTGAACAAAGTATATAAAATATTTAAATATGCTTTTATCTATATTTCAGGAGTCCCTATCCCAGACTATAACTCCTGCTGAAGACGATGATTGCAGGAGTTTATTGAGTCGGGTGTTGAATATTCCTGAGTACTCTGGGCGTGTGAGGGGCAAGGGATTTGGTGTCACTCCATCCAAACTGTATAAGCAGCCAAGGAAAAAAAATCCAACCAATAAAGAAGTGATGGCTACTTTGGAGGAAATGAAGGCTCAAATTCGTGAATTACAGAAGGATAAGGAGAGATACATGTCCGAAAGGCGCGCTCCAGAGGCCGGTAAAGCTACTAGTGACAAAGATAGTATCGGTTGTCCGCAGAAGCTTCCAGAGGTAATTGTATATATTACATTGAAATTAATTTAGCACATTTTTCTTAATTGACACATTAACTGATCATTATTTGTTTAGGGCATTTCACCTTGTCGACTATATTTATCGTCGCCGACTTATCGCATGGTTGGCAAGGGAAAGGTGCATAACACCCTGGGAGACTTACTTCACCATAAACCCCTCCCTGCTGGATTTTTGAAAGTATCTGTTGATATTGCATTAGAGGGGGGGCGTTGTTGCCTAGACCAGACGATGTATCAGACGCAACAGTGGTGGGAGACGCGATAGGAGCTTATGTAGCATGGCCGACGAATCTCATTTTCATAGATGATGAGGTAGGTTGAACCTTGTAATATTCCAATGTTTTATTACCCATACATGAAAGTTATTCTGACACTTACACTTTCTTATTGACATGATGATCTTAGACTCCCACAAAATCCAAAACAAAAGATGATAAAATTATTGTGCAGGATACCGATTCAGCTGCATCAAAGTTACAGGTACTAGTACTACAGTTTAAGTGATTATTTTATTATAAATTATTTACTGAACTTATATATGACTTTTAGGTTCTTGATTAGCAGTCGCAACAAGTCAGCAAGGGAAACATGCCTGAAACTTCCAAGGTGCCCAAAAAAAAGGTCGAGACAAAAAGAGCATTTGTACCTCAATTTAGGTCGTGCCTTCAAACATATGTAAGGACAACAGACGTGCCTGAGGGCGGCATCCGTCTAATACATATGGATCAAGGTATTTTCGGTTTTGAATATTCCGAAACACTTGCTAAGGAGGATTTCGATCAGGTTTTCAAACATTTAGAATTGGGCATCGGGGTTATGCATTCCTACATCAGGTACTTCGATCCATTTTAATTAGATAATTGAACATTTTAAAATTCGCTCGTTTAACTGAATAATCTAATTTTGATTATATTTTTTTAGGCGCTTGTATGACAAGTTGTTGGTCCCCGCTGATTTGACTTCAGTATTCGCATTCTTATCTGCTAGCAGTGTCAACTCACGGACAATAGACCAGACACCAGAAGCAGTCAAAGAGTACACAGTCCAGAGATTTATGGGTGCGAATACGGAGAAGTTGTTTATGTTGCCATATAATACTGGCCATGGGTTAGTTTTTATTCTAAATTCATTTATTATAATTGTTCGATTTTTGCCATATTATATAACATTTCCGTCTAAATTGTTGTCTTATTTTATAGTGGTCACTGATTGTTGGTCGCAATTAATCCGATTAAAGAAATAGTGTATTATATAGATTCATTGGATGGCGATACAAACAAATATGAAAATCTGAAGAACATGGTTGATACGTAAGTGATGATGTATAGTGTTCTGAATAATTATATATGTTTATTTATTATGTGACATTGTTCTAAATATGTGTTTATATTATGTTAGAGTTATACAAATATACAGAGCACAGAGAGATGCAACAGTGCCAAAAAGCAGGGCTAGCAACATCAACTGGATCAGAGTGGAGGTATATTTTCCCATGTTTGACTGTTATAGTGGTTCTACTTATAAAACTATTTAAACTATATATCCTGATAAATGTTCGTTCGCTTTTTTCCTAATACAGTGTCCTTGTCAGCATGGTGGGATTGACTGCGGATATTTTGTACTGCGCTTTATGAAGGAAATCATTCTTTCTAGTCAATTAGAGATTCCAATCATGGTATGGATCAATTCATGAGTTATATGATTCATTTTGATAATTAACTAATATTTCATCTGAGTAATTAGTATTAAATCGTGCTTGTTCTGTTATATTATGTAGTATTTTGATGAATTCAAATGCACTACGTACTCGAAAGTAAAATTGGAAGAAATTAAGGAAGAATGGTGTCAATTTATGATTGAGTTAAGAATTCTATAATGTATATTGGATTTGTAATTATGTGTAAATTGTATATTGTATATTGTATATTGTATATTGTATATTGTATAATGTACAATGTTTAAATTATGTGTAAATTATACTTGAGTTAATTATGTGTAAATTGCAAAGTGTTATTGTATAATGTACAATGTTTAGTTATATTGTGTTGAATTAAAGGCCAAGTGTTGAATTACAATGTTTAAAGGCCAAGTTATATTTAAGGCCTGAATTATAAGCAGGGAATTTAATTGTTATAAGCAGGTTTGTCTAAAAATATATAAAAAATGTGATTTTTCAAAAAAAAAAATTTAAAAAACGTGAAGTATAGACAGCGCTTTTACAAGAAAGCGCTGCTAAAGGGAGAAAAATAGGCATAAAAAAGCGCTGCTATAGGTAAGGAAAGGAGGGGTCTAAGAAAGCGCTTTAAAAAAGCGCTGCTAAAGGGTGGTCTACAAAAGCGCTTTCATAAAGCGCTGCTACAGGGGGGGAGGGGGAGGGAGAATAGGCAGCGCTTTGAAAGCGCTGCTAAAGGGGAAAAAAAGCGCTGCTAAAAGGGATGCCTTTAGCAGCGCTTTTTCCACAAAAAAAAAGCGCTGCCTTTACCTTTAGCAGCGCCACTTTAGGCAGCGCTTTAAAGCGCTGCTAAAGGTCAAAAAAAGCGCTGCTAAAGGCCATTTTTGGCATAGTGAATTCAAAGTTGAAAATTTACCTAATAATGGTAAATATAACAATATCATTAAAACTCATAATCCACTTCACAAACATGACCTGATAGTAAAAAATTGCATCCAAAACTAAAAAGAGAACTGGTGGTCAAAATTTAAAAATAATAATAATTGATTATGAAATTTTACCTTAAAATTTTGGTACTTCTCATTTGAATTTTACCTTCAGGGATGGTATATCATCCTATTAAGTAACAAAGAGCAATGACCTGAGGAAAAGTGTGATTGAGATGCATGAAACTTAAAATACTACATAACACAAGTTCTCCTCTAATAATAAATCTAGCTAGTTTCTTTTACAAAAGTGATTATTAATTTTAGCATGGAAGAGCACCACAAATGTATATGTCGTAAAGAAATAACAGACTAGATTTAACATACAATGTTGTCTTCAACGCTTAAAACCAGGATGAATCAAATCTAAAGTGAACCCTAGGGTTTGAAATCTAAAACTAAATCAAAAACTGAACAATAATATTTACAACAATAAAAATTTTGGTTGAGTGTGTAGTACTAAAAATAAGACATTTGGTTAAATGATTTTATATCAGATTTTAAGATATATGATGTGAAAAATATTTGTCAAAGGATTTTACATCAGATTTATTAACAATATAATGTGAAAAATATTTGATTTAGTGATTTTACATCAGACATATATTTTCACTGATGTGAAAAATAACGCGGTGACAATGTCGTAAATAATAAGAAATTTTGTTATAAAGGATTTTACATCAGGTCATTTAACCCAACCGATGTAAAAAGTTCTCAATAAAAAATAAATAAAATGGGTTAAACATTTTACATTGGGTCTTTTACACCAATCGATGTTAACGCGGTGACAGTTTCGCAAATAATAAGAAATTTTGTTATAAAGGAATTTTAAATTGATCTTTTTACACCAACCGATGTAAAAAGTATCTCAATAAAATAAATAAATAAAATATATTAATTAAACGTTTTACATCGGACCATGTTGCCCAACCGATGTAAAAAGTTCACTTTAACAAAAAAAAATTAAATAAAATATATTAATTAAACATTTCACATCGGGTCTTGTTGCCCAACCGATGTAATAAGTACTTCAGTAAAAAATTAAATAAAATATATATAATAAATATTTTACATCGGTCCTTGTTGCTAACCCGATGTAAAAAGTGTCTCATTAAAAAAAATTAAGAGTACATTTTACATCGGTCCATGTGACCAACCGATGTAAAAAGTGCGTCATTAAAAAAAATAAAAATTAAGAGTACATTTTACATCGGTCCATATGACCAACCGATGTAATAAGTACTTCAGTAAAAAAATTAAATAAAATATATATAATAAATATTTTACATTGGTCTTTGTTGCTAACCCGATGTAAAAAGTGCCTCATTAAAAAAAAAATTAAGAGAACATTTTACATCGGTTCATGTGACCAACCAATGTAATAAATGCCTTAAAAGCCCAAACCCTACCCATAAACATAACATTCTCAAAATCCCAAAACTCAGCATTCTTCTTCTTCGCTTCATTCCTCAAACGTCCCCATTTTTCTTCTTCTTCCTTAAACCCTTAAACCGCCGTCGTCCCCATTTTTCGTATCTTATTCTTCCACCGTCGCCATCTTCTTCTTCCACCGTCCCTTCGTACTCCAACGGTATGCTGCCGCGTAAGGAATTATAACGGATCGACAAAAACGACAGTATAGGATACACAGTGAGATTCACAGGCACGTAACCTTGGATTCTGTTAAATTTGAGGTTTAATGCCACGAGGTTGCTTCCTCTACCTTGGTCTGTTTTTGAGATTTGAATCGCCGTAAAGGTGTTATAGGCTAAATTCACTTGTTGCAGAGAGGGTAGAAGCAAGAACCATGATTCAATTGTTCCGGTGAGTAAATTCTCGCTGAGTTCCACTACTGCTAGTTCGTTTGATCCATCGAAGGTTGTTTTTTGATTCATGTTGCTTAAACCCGCTTTATTTATTTATTTATTATATATTGCTTATTTGATTCATGTTGAATTGTAATGTCATCTATGTAGAATGATTTCAATTCTGTTCCATCCAACTAGTGTAGATTCCTTTCAAATCATGGGTAACAACACTTTTATGCCATCAGTATACCTTGCTGGATTGAGTTGTATAGTTCTTAATTACACTTCTTTTGGAGGTGCCACTGTCACTAGTCAGTGTCATATTTTAATTTTTTTTGTTAAACCTTGCAATTTCATATTTCTGCTTTGTCACTCATACACAAATATTTTTATGTCTTTAAATATTATTACTTGTATCTTTAACTGGTGCTAATCGAAGATATCTTTTTGGAATTTTTGGCTTTTCGGTTTGTTAAAGTCTTAGGAGAAACAACCTTGTGCTTGTTGGTTTGGAGAGACAACCTTGAGTTTTTTCTCTTTTCTAGTACTCTGCCGGTGATAACAACAATCTATAAGGTATCTTTAACAGTTCATGATTTTACTGTTTATAATAATAGCTTTTTGTAAAAATGATTGAAATATTTTGATGTCAATTTGATTCTATTTGCGTTAAAATTGAAGATAAAAATGTCAAATAATTTTGATGTTAATTTGGTTCTATTTGGATTAAAATTGAGTAATAAAATTTTTATGATAATACCATTTTGTTAGGAATAATTTTTATGATTTAATTTAATGCCACGTGTTTGCATGTAGAGATTTTGTTCTCTCTATTGTGTCCAAAAGAGGGACTATTGTAGGCGTCACAATGATTTAACTATGTATGTGTTAATTTTGGAACATACGTATGGATCGTGGTTGGATGAGAGCTAATCGACTAAGTACTGAGTACGAACATGGAGTGATGGAATTTATACAGTTTGTTGAAAGTAATGCTAAAAAAAATCTTCTTCCTCCTAAAAATGCTGAAAAAAGTCATCGTGTGATTTTTCTCTATCCATGTGTTCGTTGTGCAAATGAAGAACCAAAACTTAATAAGAAATAAATTATGGATCATCTAATTTGTGAAGGGATTTGTCAAAGTTATACACAATGGATATAGCACGGCGAAGTAGTAGCAAAGTCAAATGTGTCCCAAAGAGATAATGTTAGTGTAGAAATGGATGATCATCTGGAAGACATGATGCGTGATATTGGACAAGATTCGTTTAAGAGGGCACATGCATATGATACTTTATGTAGTGACAAGGATAAACCTTTGTACCCGGGATACACAAATTTTACACGTTTGTTAGCTGTGTTAAAATTGTTTAATTTGAAGGCAAATAATGGATGGACTGACAAAAGTCTTACGGAATTGCTTGAATTGTTGACACAAATGCTTCTAGAAGGTAACATAATTCCAAATCTCTATTACGAGGCGAAGAAGTTATTGTGTCTGATGGGTTTGGAGTATGAAAAGATACATGCATGCCCTAATGATTGCATACTATACATAAAAGAGTATGTAAACTATAATCATTGTTCGAAGTGCAAGGCGTCACTGATGGAATGAATCCATTTGGTAATCTAAGTACTAACCATACTTCTTGGCCTGTTCTCCTGATGATTTACAACCTATCTCCTAGGCTGTGCATGAAGCGTAAATATATTATGTTATCGATGGTGATTTTGGGCCTAAAATAACCAAGAAATGACATAGACGTTTATCTAAGTCCACTGATAGATGATTTAAGAGTGTTATGGGAGGAATGGTAGATGTTTTTGATGCGTATTCTGGTGAACATTTCAATATGCATGCCATGTTATTTTGCACCATCAACAATTTTTCGGCATATAGCAATTTGTCTAGGTACAAAGTTAAAGGGCATAAAACGTGTCCTATATGTGAAAAAGACACATGTTACCATAAACTTGAAAAAGGAAAGAAGATTGTTTATCTCGGGCATCGAGAATTTCTAAATCGTTATCATCCATATCTTAGATTGCGAAAAGCTTTCAACGGGGAACAAGAGCATGATGTCGCTCCAAAGCCTTTAACTGAAGAGGAAGTTTATCAACGACAACGGGGCATTAATGTTGTCTTTGGAAAGTACCAAAAGCAAACTACTATGAAAAATGTATGGAAAAAGAGGTCGGTTTTCTTCAATCTTCCATATTGGTCTAGTCGTGATGTAAGACATTGTATCAATGTGATACACGTGGAGAAAAATGTATGTGATAGTTTAATCGGAATACTTCTCAACATTCAAGGTAAGACAAAAGATGGTTATAATGCTCGTCTGGATTTGGGTTTTGATGGGTATACGAGAAGAGGTAACTCCACAGCATATAGGTAACAAGATATATAGTGTCAGTATTAGAGTGTTAGTCAGATAGAACTACAAGCATAAAATGTATCGTTTAGTTTTAAAAGATTATCAAACCCACATGGATTAATAATCAATCTAAAGTAATCTATATTGCGTTGTAGAGCTAAGGCTTAATGTCACGGAATAAAAAAGGGCAGAAAAATAACTAATAATGACGGGTTTAAAACAAATAACGAAACGAGACTGAAGAATGATTTTCGCGCTCCTAAGGGACTATATGGATTCTGGGTGCTAACAAGGGTCTCAAGAATAGTTCTGTAGGAATTGTCGGCTTAAAAACTCAATCTCACACTCTCGCGCTATTTTGACCAAGCCGCACCTAGTAACCCCAAGATTTTTCTCTCGCTCGCTCGGTAGTTAAAAGACGTATTTTGAAAACTAACAAAGCCTAACTGAAGCCTAAAGCGCTCTCGTTGCGTTTAAGTTCAGTGCTCAATGTCTACTATTCGGTGATTACCTCAAACTCTTGCTCTATTGAATACACCTTAATACGTTTCTCACTCTCGTGACTAAACGTTGTTAAGTGACTTCTCGCTCTCACAACAAAACAACCTAAATTAGAACTAGACACCAAAGCCATATTATAAGACATGCATAAGTAATACTGTTGGTTTCTACAGAGTCCTGTCGAGACGACAGTCCTCAAACTACGGGCTCATATAAATTTAGCCTAACATATCGAATCCTAAAACTAACATATTAACATTGCTGGAAATTGAAACATACATGTCGGTTAATTTGAGTAAAAATTCAGAATTAAGTTTTCGGAGTAAAATTCAATTATAAAGCAGACACGTGCAAATATGAAAACGGTAAATAAATGCGAGAAATAAAATAACCTGTAAATTGCAAGGAAAGTAGAATAAAAAAGAAACTTGTATTAAATCAGATTTTGATCCAAGTACATCAGCACAACAGAGAGAAAGAAAATACAATGGTGTATCAATTGCTTAGTGTAAACAATTGATACTGTGGAAAGTGAATATATAGTTCGGGTGATTTCGGCAGCGCTTCTGCGGGTTTCGTGGATGAAAAATGCAGGTCTCTAGTGTCCTATTTATAGAATAAAATAGGCTCCAAGAACAGAGGTTTGAATTTGAATTCAAACCAAAGAAACTGCCTGAAACTGCTTCTGAAAAACTGCTCCCACGAACAACGGCGATCGTCGTCCCCTAATGGCGAGTGCCATTTGCTTGAAAATGGATTTCCCTCCTTTTTTGAACATGGCGAGCGCCATTCAACTAGGATGGCCAGAACTTGTGATTTTCTTCACTTTTCCTTCATTCTTCAGCTCAATTTGATACTTTTCTTCTACAAGACTGAAATGACACCTGTCAAAGCAAAACAAAGGGAAACATAAGAAAATAACGGAGAAAACAGTAAAGACTCGATAAAACAACAAGTAAATATGCGTAAATTGAATCGAAATAAACGATACAAAATCGAGTTATTAGAGACGTTATAATACTTTCACCAAAAAGTTGGATACGTTTTGTACTTGATTGGACATATCGGGAAAGCACCTTTCTGCAATAGGAATTAATCTTTGAATCTCAGACATCTATGAAGATATTTTCCTTAAGTCTTCACGTGAGAAAAATATCTCTGTTTGTTAAAGTTTCCTCGATTTAAGAGATTAGACAACCTTCAGATTCTAGAACCCATGTTTTGATCCTTCAAAGGTTGACTTTCTTCAGATATCACTCTTCAGAGGATGATCTCTTCAGAGTCTCCTTTTCGGCTTCTGAAGCTTCAGAGTTTAGATCACCAGAGACTGACTTTCTTCAGATATTAAATTCTTCAGAGTCTGGATCTTCCATCAGATCCAGAGTTTTCAGAAGTGATCTTCAGTACCAGAGTCTGGACTTCAGATTCAGAATCTTCAAGCTTCTCTTCATTTGTTCTTAGTCTTATAATTCTGCATTCTTGAACAGATGTTATAATACCTAATTGTTCTTTAAATACTTTGTTATCATCAAAACCCAATAGATATGGTATCAACTAATTTTGTTTTAACAACCTAGTCTTGAAATTTTCCCACGTGATCTCAGTACTCTGCTTCATCACCCTGAAGATCTTTTCAATCTCTTGCAACCAAACCTAAGCACCTTTTGGGTTGTACCTCCCCTTAAAATTATGCGGATTGTTCCTCTAGAACTTTCTCAGTCCTCTGAACTCGTCTGCCATCACATTCTGATTTTCCAGCGTCTAATTTTCTTGGCCCATCACATGAGTCATAGCCTCCAAAGCATTATTGATTGCACGATTATTTCTACCATTCATTTCACTACACAACAGTAACAAAATAATTAGAAGAAACATTGCATCGACAGTGTTCACACACCTATCGCATACCAAGGAATAGATAACATCACAAAACCTGGTTGGATGGATTGACCAACTCTGATACCACTACATAACACCCTAAAACCCTGACTCATAATTACAAGGATAAAATCCATATTTTAGGATGCTACTCAAATAAAACATGCACATACTTTAAATATTTTTAAAACTCGCAGTGAAACTCTCGTAAATAACAGCATTTCAATTATCTCATTAAATTGAAAATACATAATAAAAATAACATAATCCAATGATTTACTCAAAACAAATAACACACTTTATTCTCGATGTTACAAATTAGAGCATATAAACCAACCAAGTAGAAATAAACGATAAAATAAATGAAGAAAAGTTTCAAGGTCATCTTCCAACTCACAACAGCATTTACTCCTCCTGAGTATTTGTATGACATTGTACAAAGCAACACAAAACAAACAAGAAAAGCGTGCGAATATGCTCAAATATATTAACGGTGTAAAAGAATGTAAGAGTAGCTTAAATCACACAATTATCAACATACATATTCAATTACACAATAACACAACAATTTAATTCACATAGCCTTTATGTATGCAATGTGACTCACAACTTCACTCTATGATTGTGGTACGAATTTGGACATCATAGGTTTGTTACTGATCTTGTCCACTAAACAATGGTTCCTCATTTGAACCGGGTCCCAACTTCTGAACCTTGGGTCTCCACTTCTGAACTTCGGATGATTAGAGGTCTCCACTTTTGAAACCATGACTCGCCTCTTTCAACACAACAACACAATATGATGCATGTCATACAATAATGCAGCAACAACAATTATGGTTCCACTTCTAACCATAATCGACAATGCAATACATTATTCAACAGTAGTTTTCACTTATAAACTACATACCTCAACATAACACATACAATTACATCCACAACACATAATTGTATTCACATAACAATAGCTCATGAACATAAGCATAATTCACCACTCATAATTATGCAATTAATTATAACACTTTACATAATTATACATGAAATTCTCAACAATCCTTTATGCATTGGCATCAACCCCAACATCAATATCAACATCACTCCTCATGAAGTATTTCATCAATTCAATTGATCACAATAATTAAAGGTTCTTTCGTCATCATTAACCATCACATAATATTACAACTCAAGGAAACCAATTTATTCACGCCCTTAAATACACATTTAGTCTCTTAAGGTATCACCATGAGATAGTGTTACATGTTAACTTTTCAACACTTCAATTCACATCCTAAACGAATTCACAAAACTCAAGTTATGACAAAAATTATATTTGCACAAACTCTGTCGAAGCATAACGGGTAAACCGTCACAAACTGACGATTGTCAACTCGATGAACGCAATAACAGACAACCCGTCACAAGAAACTACGGTCGTCACCGCTGCAGATAAAATAGATAGAATATTTTTGAAAAATAATACAAATTTAGTTTTGTAAGAGTATCATCCATTTGAATTCTTTTAATATTTTGATATGTATACCCTTACACCTCATCCATACACCCCACATTTTTTTTAAAACTATCAAATTACCTAACTGCCTTTTCTTGCCATTGATTGATCTATTTACTACCTATATTTAACTTATAAATCAACTTACTATTCGGCTTATAAGTCTTACTCATCTTTTAGAAACAAACTTTTTTATATTAACTAAACTTTTGTCCCATCTATATCAACTAACCCTAACTAGGTACATGGAGAGTTGAAAGAGTTGAAAGGTACAAATTAAAACTTTTATGTACAAAAATGTATTTGTTTTGGTCCCCTATGAAGTAGGTATAATTTAATGTTGAAAAACACAATCCCATGTGAATTAACAAAGTTATTGGTATTTTATAGCGTCCATATCAATATTTTGTTTTATGAAAGCTTTTACAACACTTATCCAAGATAAAAATATGACTTCTATATTAAATGCACATGCTTTTGAAAAATTTTCAAATTCAACATCAATAGACAATATGATTTTTTATTTTAATTATATATATTCTCTCCGTTTTAAAATGACTGTCGTTTTAATAAATTAATTTTATTTTAAAATGACTGTTATTTTAACAAATAAAATTTATTTTAAAATGATTGTCATTGTAAAAATAATTGCTACTTTTTCAATTATGTTACTTAATTATTATTCTTATATACATTCAATGCATCAATATGGCTAATTTAATAAAATTGTAATATTTTATGATAATATTATTGCATTTTTTAATCTGTGTGCAAAAATCTTAAACGACTGTCATTTTAAAATTGAGGTAGTATAAAATAGTAAGAATTGACTAATTGATTTTTGTCTTTGTAATTGATTTTAATTGAAAATTAATCATTAAATAAAATTTATTTTTCAACTAAATTTTACTTAAATAATATATTTGTTTCTTTCTGGAACTAAAATTGGATGTTATTGGTGAATGCATAATCTTGAATTGTTAGTTTTAATATTTCATATGTTGACGCGGGATAGTCCTGTAAGATTAGTATTTTAATATATAAGTCATTTCGAAATTTAAAATGAGTGTAATGAAAAGTGGAGATAATATATTTTGTTTTCTGTCTAAAATAACTTTTATATCTTAAATTTAAGTAAAATGAGTTTGAGTTGAATTGAGATCAAGATATGCACGAAAGAATATCTAAACTATATATTTTATCCTTGCATAAAAATTTTGTTTATAGAAACTCATCTTTTGATTTAGAATTTAGAAGATATATCTCACATTTACTAACATAAAATAATATTTCTGCATAACTATCAACTGAACTGTAATATTATTGATAATAATATTTCTGAATAACTATGCACCAATATTATTGGTTATAATTTAAATGTTGATGAATTCCTTTAAAACTTGTGTGGATTGTTATGCAAGAAACTTTCACCCAATTGGCAATTTCGATTTCCAACACTTTCCATTCTTGAACTTCAATCATATAAATAAAAAAGCACATTCATAAATGCATTGAAAAACTATCTATCAAGCATGACCCATTTGGATGTTTCATAGAAACTCAATCAAACTCCAACCCCTCTTTCAAGAGTAAAGATCATGGTCATGTTAGGCACGGCACTGTCGACTATCACATGTAGCATATATTATAGTAAAGCCTCACCAAATCCATGAAAAGTTGATAGCTTCTTTTGTCAACTTTATAACTTGAATTTAAATCATGGCGTGTAGTTTTTGATGGAGAGTTGTGTAAAATAGAGTTTCTTAACCTAGCAATACTTTCCAAAAATATCTATTTGCTTAGTAAATACATAACTTAACTTGCTTAGTTTACATTCAATTTATATCCTAACCTAACTGAGTAACTCAATCTACCATATTCGTTACTACCAAATATGCTAAATAGAAGATTCAAAAGGAAACTATCATAAAAACAGTTAATAGTGAATGCTTGGAATTAGCATCTTAGATTGACACAATCTCTTTGCGATTAAACTCTTTATGTAAACTTCGATTAAAATAATCCATAAGAAGTACGTAACATTAACCTAAGAATGTACATAACAATTAACTAAATAAGACGGTCTTTAAACATGCAAAACGGACTATTGTACAAAATTTAAAATTTGTCATAGTTAAACAGTATTTAAATAGGGTCTACAAATACAACTATTCTTAAGAAAGTTCATCTGCGTTGTAGGTATAAAGTATGTTTTCGATCAGAAAATGATTCTCGTTCCAGTACATAGGAAACAATCATGTGCGTTTATCCTTTATTCCATCTCCGACAAAGCACATTGTCGCATGAGCCTCTTGGCAGATAGAATTAACCTGGAAGAAGAAGTCTTCTAAATAATTCAAGCTATCGAAAAAATTCTAAAGCCATAAACGGTCAGCACCAGAGAAATTAAACCAAAACCCCGCGCTTGAGTCACTAGATCATGTCGGACACAAAAAAAGTTAAAGAAAAGGTTTAGAGAAGGTCTCCCAAGAAAATATTCGCATCAGTATTGGAAGACTTTCACATACGCCCATCTCGCAGGACAAAGTTCTGATGGAGCAACCATTAAGTGATTAAGAACTTCCTTCTCAAAGCTAATAAAGAGCAATAGAAGACCCGAGATTGAGAAAAGACACTCATAGAAAAGGATGGCATAATCTCCATACCCGTTGCATATTATGTCATTTTCACCAGAGTTCAGACACCCCAATTCGGAGATGGACCAACAACATGAAAAACCACATCAACATTACCCTCTTGAGCAAAGACAAAAATAGTTAAAGAGTAAACTAAATCCTCCCATGAAACGTGAACATCTTCCTTTGACTTTTGAATCATGATGGATACGACGTTCTCCTGACACAGAAAAGAAAAATATCAAAGGGAGGAAATAGTAATGAAACTGGAAAGATACTCCAAAATAATGACTCTTCAAAAATCATATGATGGCATAATAGACCCTATGAAAGTTTTATATCACTTACACACAACATTTAAGTGTTTTGGTTCTCATAGTTCATTATTAAAGTACCTCCGAAAACACATTTGATGAAGCATGAGACACATTAAAGAAGTGAATTCCCAAGGGATCGTAACGCCTCCTCTTGACTTTCTAGGAAAGCAAAACGGGCGGTTGGAAGGCGAGGCAGATATCACAAACCCTTGTGCTTTCTCAGCGCGTGAGAGCTACCGTGCAGACATATAAAAGTGGTCCAACTCCATATGCATTCAACAGATCCCCACATAACATGTAACGCCCATTTTAATTATCTAATTTTTCTGTGTTATTTTTATTTGCGGTGTGTTTTGTGGGGGGGTGTTCGAGTGCGGGAAAGGTACCCTTAAGTTGGAGTTTAATTGATAACTTTGGACTTTAAGACTAATAATAAAATTATTAATGATAATGATAATTTAATGAATAATAGCAATATTATTAATATTATTATTATTGTTATTATTATTATTATTATTATTATTATTATTATTATTATTATTATTATTATTAATATTATTATTAATGGAATAAGAAGTAGTAAGGGGTATTAGGGGCTGTTTGGGGGAAAAGGAGAAAAGAAATAGAAGAAGAGGAACACGATTAAGAAGAGGAACACGATTAAGAAGAGAAGAAGGAAAAACACGGTGAAAAAAAGAAAAGAAAAGAGAAGCACGGTCAATTGAAACAAGAGTGAAGAGGAGAATCAAAGAGGAGAAGAGAGGAGGCCAAGATTTCTGATTCTTCAAGAGTTTTCAGCATCCTATCGAGTTATCGAGGTAAGGGGGGGGGGGGGAACGGGTCGAATTCGATATGTTGCATGAATTCTAGGTAGAGGGGATTTCCCTAACCCCATAGGTTTTGATGAACATAATTAAGATATTGTTGTGATTCTGAATGGTTACTGATATGTTGAACTTGTTGCATGTGATGGTAGAGTAATTGTTCAGATGATTTGGGGGGTTTCGAGTAGTTTTCAATTTTAAGCTGAAAATGATTAAATTAGTAGAGCTGATGTTTTATTGGGTAGAATCTAGAATAGATTTTGTAGCTAAGTCGTGGAATGTTAGTCTGGTGCTGTGGGAACTTGTTTGGGTGAAATCGGATGATTTCAGAGAGTGTTGCCGATTCTAAAAAGTAGAAGTTTATGTAGGAAGGAAACCCATATAATACTCATGATTTAATGGATTTTCGAGTTTGGTAAATACCCTAACATGTGGGGATTGATTTTGGTAGCAAAGAGGGAAGGGTTAGTGAAAAATACAATTTTCTGCATAATTTTTCGAAAACCTACAGTAAGCAATCGATTGCACCAAGTGAGCAATCGATTGCACATCAAAATAGTGGCTAAAATGTGAAAAATTGAGTCAAGCAATCGATTGCACTAATACAGCAATCGATTGCATGCGGTATAAAAGCTGAAAATTGGAAATTTCTGTTCCGACGATTTTGGCCATAACTTTTAATCCGTAAGTCGGTTTTAGTCCCCGTTCGAAGCGTTGGAAAGATAATGAATAGATCTATAACATAGTATAGACAATATAATTAGTTGCCAAATATTTTTATATCTAATATGTTTGGGGAGTCATTGTTTAAGTAAATATTAACTAAACCATGGATCTATTGAGATGATTTATTGATTATTTACTTGAGTTAATTGTTGTGCACTTAGTGTGCTTGTGTTTATTTGTTGTGTAATATATATGATGTTGGGTGATGTGATCGGATGGATCGTGTGCACCTTGTGTGCTTGGATTGTTGTTGTGCATTGGTGTGTGCATAGCATGATAGGGATAGATCATTGCCATTGGTGGGTGTATGTGATTTATTCCGTGTTTGATTGCTCGTACTCCGAAGGGGAGCTTGGTGAGGGTAGATCATTGCCATTGGTGGGTGTATGTGATCTATCCGGGTTTGATTGCCCGTACTCTGAAAGGGAGCATAGTGGGGATAAATCGTTGCCATTAGTGGGTGTATACGATCTATCCGAGTTCGATTGAATGAACTAGTGAGTCGGTACCGCATATCATGGTGTTGTGTTGCATATGGTTACATTGGCTTGTGTGTTGTGTTGGTGTTGGACAGTAGGTCCGGATTGGTGTATGTTGAATGCTAATTGCATTAGTTACTACCTTTTAATTCATGTACATTATTACCGCTATATTTTGATCATGATTTCTCACCCCTTGTTGTTGTTATTGTTATGGTTTGTGCTTCTTCGAAAGTACAGATAATCCAGGTGCGTAGCTAGCTTGGATAGTGGCGAGTCGAGTCGTAGGGATGCTCTGATACGTAACACGGGGCTTTGGGGAGTTTATTGTTTAGCTGATGATTTTGTTTTTACTCTGTGTCATATCATGTTTTGATGGATCCATTGATGATGTTTTGTATATTTTGGGCGGATGGCCGAATATGATGTATATGATGTATGTATGTATGTATGTATATATATATATATATATATATATATATATATATATATATATATATATATATATATATATATATATATATATATATATATATATATATATATATATATATATATATATATATATATATATATATATATGACATTTTTCGTTGTTAATTGTTGAATTCATTTAATGAAGCATTCTGTTAGAGTTTTCTTTTGTGATATCCCGTTTTGGTGTGGCAACTCTGATAATTGTTTTGATTTAAATTGCATTTATTTTATTTTTGGGAAACGGGGTGATACAAGTTGGTATCAGAGCAGGTCGGTCCGTCCGGTCAGTGTAGTAGTTGAGTCTGTCTGTAGGATAGAGTTTGTTTATCTGTTAACCTGGCGTTGTTGTTGTTGAGCAGTATGGCGGGAAGGAATGATGTTATGTTGGCTGCAGCTATGCAAGCGATGGTGTAGGTGGTTGCTAATCAGAACCAAGCTGCGGGTGCGCAATTCCGAGATTTGGCGCAGTTTCAGAGTAACAAGCCGCCGACGTTCCAAGGAGGGATTCTGGATCCGGAAGCTGCTCAGAAGTGGTTGAAGGTGATTGAGAAGATTTTCATGACGATGGGTTGTAACGATGAGCAGAAGGTGAGGTTCGGTACTCACATGTTTGAGGGTGAAGCGGAAGCTTGGTGGGACAACAGTCGCCAGAGGTTGGAGACTACAGGAACTCCAATTACTTGGGATGTGGTTTGAACTGGTTTTCTGGAGAAGTATTTTCCAGAGGATATCCGGAGTGCTAAGGAGATAGAGTTTCTGGAGCTAAATTAGGGCAATTTGACGGTGGCTGAGTATACCGCTAAGTTTGAAGAGTTGGTACAATATTATCCTCATTACAATACTGACAGAGCGATGACCTCCAAGTGTTTGAAGTTTGAGAATGGGATGCGTCCAGAAGTTAAGATGGGAATTGCTTGTCAGAATATCAGGGATTATCCTGAGCTGATAAGCAGAAGCAGGATTTATGATAATCATAACCGGGCTAGGATTGCGCATTACAAGGCTGCAAATGATCGTAAGGGTAAGCAGAGGTTTGATGGTACTCCTTACAGTGTTCCTGCTGATAAAGGGAAGTTTAAGGGTGCTAACAATAAGAAGCCTAGAGAAGGGAGAGAGTCTGCTGGTGTGAAGTATTTTCGGTGCAGTGGCGCGGGTCATCGTGCTAATGATTGTTCTCAGGAGGTGAAGAAGTGTTTCAAGTGTGGTAAGCCAGGCCATGTGATGGCTGATTGTTGGGCCACTATGCCTACCTGTTATAACTATGGTGAGAAGGGCCACATCAGTATGCATTGCGAAAAGCCGAAGCCGTCTCAGGTGTCTCAGACCAGTGGTAAAGTGTTTGCGGTGGTGGGAACTCAAGCTGCCAGTGAGGAGCGTTCTATCCGAGGTACTTGTTTCATCAATAATGTTCCCTTGTTTGTTATTATTGATACGGGTGCAGCCCACTCGTTCATCTCTGTTGATTGTGTGAGGAGGTTAGGCTTGGTGTCGACTATTCTTGAGCGGCGGATGACTATTGAAACTCCCCCTGTTGGTTCAGTGACTACTTCTTTGGTGTGTTTGAAGTGTCCACTGACTGTTTTTGGTCGAGATTTTGGGGTGGATCTGATTTGCTTACTGCTTGGTAAGTTGGATGTTATTCTGGGTATGAACTGGTTGGAGTTCAACCGAGTCTACATCGATTATTTCCGGAAGGTGTTGTTGTTTCTTACTCCAGAAGAAGAAGCTTTGGCGGATTCCTTGTCTAGTAAGGAATTAAGGACCTTGTTAGAGGATGAAGCTAAAATGTTTGCTTTATTTGCATCATTATCTGTTGACAGCAAAGAGTCACTGAAGGAGTTGGCGATGGTGAATGAATTTCCTGAAGTGTTCCCTGATGATATTACAGAGTTACCTCTGAAGAGAGAAGTTGAGTTTAGCATTGATCTTGTACTTGTTACGAGGCCTATATCTATGGCGCCGTACAGGATGTCGGCAGTGGAGTTGGCCGAATTGAAGTCTCAGATTGGAGAGTTGTTGGATAGAAAGCTTATCAGACCGAGTGTGTCGCCTTGGGGAGCTCCAGTGTTGTTGGTGAAGAAGAAGGATGGTAGTATGCGTTTATGCATCGTTTACCTCCAGTTGAATAAAGTGACCATCAAGAACAAATATCCTCTTCCAAGGATTGATGATTTGATGGATCAGTTGGTGGGAGCTCGGGTGTTCAGTAAGATTGACTTGAGGTCGGGTTACCATCAGGTCAGAGTGAAAGAAGGTGATATTCAGAAGACAGTGTTTAGAACTCGATATGGACATTACGAGTATGCGGTAATGCCTTTCGGAGTGTCAAATGCGTCGGGAGTGTTTATGGAGTATATGAACTAAATCTTCCATTCTTATTTGGATCAGTTTATTGTTGTGTTCATTGATGATATACTGATTTATTCTAAGTCTGAGGAAGGGCATGCTGGACATTTGAGAATTGCTTTGCAAGTGCTGAAGGATAATAAGCTGTTTGCGAAACTGTCTAAGTGTGAGTTCTGGTTGAAGATGGTGAGTTTCTTGGGGCATGTGATATCTGGTGATGGTATATCGGTAGATCCATCAAAGGTGAGTACAGTGTTACAGTGGGAGCCGCCGAAGACAGCGACAGAAGTTAGAAGCTTTTTGGGTTTGGCAGGATACCATCGAAGATTCATTGAGGGGTTTTCTACTCTGGCGTTGCCATTGATTCAGTTGATGAGGAAGAACCAAGCTTTTGTGTGGGATGCCGCTTGTGAAGAAAGCTTTGTAGAATTGAAGAAGAGATTGACTACGGCACCGGTGTTAGTATTGCCGACTCCGAGCGAACCATTTGTGGTGTATTGTGATGCGTCTAAGATGGGATTAGGCGGAGTTCTTATGCAAAATGGTAAGGTGGTGGCGTATGCTTCGCGGCAACTGAGGGTGCATGAAAGGAATTATCCTGCTCATAATCTTGAGTTGGATGCGGTAGTTTTTGTGTTAAAGATTTGAAGGAACTATTTGTATGGTTCGAGGTTTGAGGTGTTCAGCGATCATAAAAGTCTGAAGTATTTGTTTGACCAGAAAGAGCTGAATATGAGGCAGAGAAGATGGTTGGAGTTCTTGAAGGATTATGTTTTTAGCCTAAGTTATCATCCGGGGAAGGCAAATGTGGTAGAAGATGCTTTGAGCAGAAAAGCGATTCATATGTCGACTTTGATGGTGAAAGAAATGGAACTTATTGAGCAGTTCAGAGATTTGAGCATGGTTTGCGAGACTTCGGCAGATTGCATGATGTTGGGCAAGTTGCAAGTGAACAACGATTTCTTGGATATGATTAGAGAAGGCCCGAAGCTAGATGTGAAGCTAGTGGATTTGATGTCTGGAGTAGGAAGTGACGCCGAGAGTGATTTTAAGCTGGATAGTACAGGTGTGTTGAGATTTAGAGGCCGGATTTGTGTATCGGATAATGATGAGCTGAAGAAGTCAATTCTGAGTGAAGGACATCGTAGTAGTTTAAGCATTCATCCGGGAGCTACGAAGATGTTCCACGACTTAAGGAAGATATTTTGGTGGTCAGGTATGAAAAGGATATAGCTCAGTTTGTGTACGCCTGTTTGACGTGTCAGAAATCGAAGGTAGAGCATCAGAGACCCTCTGGATTGATGCAACCGTTGGAAATTCTGGTTTGAAAATGGGATTGGATCACCATGGATTTTGTTATAGGATTGTCGAGCACGGCGAGAGGATTTGATGCCATTTGGGTAATTGTGGATCAACTGAAGAAGTCTGCACATTTTGTGCCGATTAATATCAGTTTTCTGTTGGAGAAGCTGGCAGAGATTTATATTCGGGTGATTGTGAAGCTGCATGGTGTGCCGTCGAGTATTGTGTCGGATAGAGATCTGAGGTTTACTTCAGAATTTTGGAAGAGTTTATAGGAAGCTTTGGGTACTAAGTTGAAGCTGAGTTCAGCTTATCATCTGCAAACTGATGGTCAGTCAGAGAGGACTAATTCAGACGCTGGAAGACTTGCTGAGGGCTTGTGTGTTGGAAAAAGGTGGTGCGTGGGATACTCGTTTACCATTGATCGAGTTCACATACAACAACAGTTACCATTCTAGTGTCGGGATGGCACCGTTTGAGGCTCTTTATGGTAGAAGGTGCAGAACTCCTCTGTGTTGGTATGAGACAGGTGAGAGTGTAGTATTGGGACCAGAAATTGTGCAGCAGACTACTGAGGCCATTCAGATGATCCGTGAGAAGATGAAAACGTCTTAGGATAGGCAGAAGAGTTATCATGATAACCGGAGGAAAGAGCTGGAATTCAGTGAAGGTGATCACGTGTTCCTGAGAGTTAACCCAGTGACCGGTGTGGGTCGTGTGTTGAAATCCAAGAAGTTGGATCCGAAGTTTATTGGGCCGTATCAGATTTTGCAGAGAGTTGGTGTTGTAGCTTATAAGGTGGCGTTGCTGCCTGAACTTTCGAATTTGTATGACGTGTTTCATGTGTCGCACCTTCGGAAGTATGTCACAGACCCATCTCATGTGATTCAGAGAGATGAAGTGCAAGTCCGAGAGAATCTCACCGTTGAGACAATGTCGTTGAGGATCGATGATCGCAAGATGAAACGACTCAGAGGGAAAGAGATATCCTTGGTGAAAGTGGTTTGGGGAGGTGCTGCAAGAGGCAGTGTGACCTGAGAGTTGGAAAGCAGGATGCAGGATGCGTATCCAGATTTATTTCCATCAGGTATTTTCGAGGATGAAAATAATTAAAGTGGGGGAGAGTTTTAACGCCCATTTTAATTATCTAGTTTTTCTGTGTTATTTTTATTTGCAGTGTGTTTTGTGGGGATGTGTTCGAGTGCGGGGAAGGTACCCTTAAGTTGGAGTTTAATTGATAACTTTTGACTTTAAGACTAATAATAAAATTATTAATGATAATGATAATTTAATGAATAATAGAAATATTATTAATATTATTATTGTTATTATTATTATTATTATTATTATTATTAATGGAATAAGAAGTAGTAAGGGGTATTAGGGGCTATTTGAGGGAAAAGGAGAAAAGAAATAGAAGAAGAGGAACACGATTAAGAAGAGAAGAAGGAAAAACACGGTGAAAAAAAAGAAAAGAGAAGCACGGTGTTGCACCCCAAAATTTGACAAACTACTCATCACAATTTGGCTCATGTTTTGACTCATTTCATTTCACATTTGCATACTGTGTACATTGCATTTTTTCAGTCAGATTGACTTTATCGGGATTACAGCCCTCCCCTGGCGTTCCAGGCAGTTTCATATCCGTTCGAATACGGGGATTTATTTTGAGAATTGGTGTTCGTCCCTGTGTTTTCAGCTCTCGCTGTTGTTTTTGAGGACATCTCGATGTCCGGTTTTTACCGTTTATTTCGCTACGTTCGCGTATTTGTTTTCTAATCAATTTAATCAACTTTATTGCATTTTAGATTTTTCCTTTATTTTCTAGAATTTTAAATGAATTTTAATTGTTTTTCTAGGATATTAATTCTTTTAAATATATTTTAATATAGGTTTTTTAGAATTCAAATAGATATTATCTTTTAGAATAATTGAATAGTTTTTTATTATAGATTTTATTTCTAAATAGATATTAGGTTAGATATTAATTGAATCGTTTAGTTGTGATAGGATTTTCTTTTATTAGGATTTATTAGAGTTTATTAGTTTAGATATAGTTGATTAGGATAATAATTAGTTTAGTGTAATCAATAGTTTAAGTGTCAGCTTTAATTCATTTTCGTATTAATTAATTATTAGGTGCAGTCATTAGATCTAAGTGAGTCATTAATCCTTTAATTAGTGTCATTAATTCAGAATTAATCCAATTTTCGTGGGTCATGTGTCTATTTTGGAGGCCCACAGTCCAGTACGCTGCCACATGTCATTATAAGAAGCATCCACGCGTGCACTTTCTCTGGCTGCCAACACATCACTCCATGACCCCACTTGTCTCTCTCTCTCTCCGCATGGCCCCACGTGGCCTCCATGCATCCACTCTCTCACATGCGTGTTGACACGCGTCCTCCGTCTTCCTCCCCTCATCGCCGGCCATGCAAGCGCCGGAGGTCAGCCACAACTATCACCAGAGCCACCGCAACTGTCGCCGGAGGCTCGCCGGAAACCTGCAAATCATCAGAAATTCATCTCCCTCGTCATGATCACTGATGAATAGTCGTCTTCTTCGTCCATCGTTTTCATCCAACCGTCGCTGGAAAACTCGAATTCTCGTCGGAAACTTCAATCTACCCTCACGTTGTTTCCAGAAATCACCACCTTGGTCATCCAGGTTCAACGTTATTCCCAGAAAATCTCCAGAACCTCAACAACCTTCATCCAGGATTCGTCTTCGTAACTGTTTGCATGAAGAACATTCATCATCCAAGAACTGAACTCCAGATCTTCATCCGTTGATGAACACTTCTTTGATTCCCACCATGAAACTTTTGTTCGTTCTTCAAATCCGTCTCAGCAGAAATTCCCAGGAACACTCAAAGAACCTCATCCCAGATTCAACGTACTTCCCCAGATTCATCGTTTTCGCCACATCTGGATCAAGAACACTCAGCCAAGTGCATCGTTCTTCACCAGATCTTCCCTCAATCTTCAACGAGGATCAGTAGATCTCCAGCGAACTCAAGATCCGTCCATATGTCATCAGAAATCCTCAAGGATCGCATCGAATCTTCTTCTGCTCTGCGAAGATCTTTCAAGTCCTCATCATCTCCAAGGATCTTCGTCAAGATCTGCAACGTATTCATCAGAACACCATCAATGATCTTCAAACATTTCCTGTAGATCTCCGTTCCGATGCATCAGCAAGAACAATCATCAGCTTCGTCTTGTTGAGGGTTGAGGTGGAAGATTTTATTCGTTTTCTTAGGTTTGTAGTCTTGCAGTTTGAGATTGTGAATGATTTTGGTGAGAGGAGGAGTTTGAGAACGCCGGCGGCGGCGAGGTTAGGGAGAAGAGAAAGATTAGGGTTCAGAAGTTGGATTGAGGAGAAGTGTGAGAGGAGAGGAAAGGTCCGTGGACCCTGGGAGTGAGTTGATGGGCCCTGGGCCCAATATGCATTTTGGGTCCATCACCCCCGTTTCCCAGCATTCACCCCCGTTTTCTTTTCCTTTTTCTTTTTTGCTGATGAAGTGGTGACGGGCTGGGCCCAACCATAATTTTTCTGGACCATACTCCCAGTTCCTGGCGCACCCCCCCCCCCCCGGCCATTTGTTTTATTTTATTTTCTGATCTTTTTTGTATTGTGGGCTTAAGGCCCAGAGTGGCTGTTTTTCTGTTTTACCCCAATTTTGCAGAGTGTACCCCCTCCCTTGCCATTTAATTTCTCTCTTGTTTTGCAGAGTGTAGATTTTATTTTCCTATTTTCTTTTAGGGATCATTTGCATAGTTAGAATATTACCATAGATGTTTAATATAGGATTTATATTCTATTGTTTTAGAATAATGTAGAATTTTCGCTCTATTTTCCTTATAGGATATTAAAGACTTTAGTATAGAGTTTTTATTCTAGTTTCTTTATAGAAAATTATAGAATATTTTAGATAGAATCTTGTATGCTATTTTCACATGCAATTTCCTTTTAATTTCTTTAGAATATTTTCTAGTAGAATTTAATTGCTAATTTTAGGAGTAGACTATTATTTTCATTTGCGATTGGATTTCTCTCCTATTTCCGTTTCTCATTCGATTTTATCTTTGATTTTATTGTTGGTTGGCCGTGTGGCATGATTCAATCGGAGAATGATTTTCGATATCATTTCTCCATCTTGTCTTTGACACGGACATCAATACGCTACCTCTAAGAGTTCGATTTCTCGTATAAATCGAACCATGACGGTCTAAGCGATACATCGGTACTGGTTCGAGCGTCCTCATCAAGTATTCAGAGAGGAGAAGATTGGAATGGAGCTTGCGCGCATGTCAGGAGCCAACGGAGCCGCTTCGTTCAACATCATTTTATTCGAGTCTTCAGGCAACCGTCGAGTGTTGTGAGCTGTATCGTTAGATACGTAGGAAATGACAATCGAGCGGTCTCCCCTCGATCGTTTAGGGTGTTTAGTATATGTCCCTTGGGTAATATACGACGCACTCGCTCCTACGTATTAGGTTTGTGCGTGTGTGTCCCGAGTTCCCTCCTGTTTAGGCGTAAGCCTGCGTCCTCTTTGTTCTCACCCCCGTGCGATCGAAACCCTTTTCTCTCGCGTTCAGGAGATTGAGACCCCTTCTCTTGCCCCTGTGTAGTCGAGACTTGTTTTCCCGTCGAACTACGTTTGCTCTGATCTCTCGTACCAGACGAGAGTACATAGGCATAGGATGCGATATCCTAGCGAGCTACCGTTTTTTCCCTTTTCCCCTGTTTGCTGTAGTTAGCTGAACTACAGCTGCTCTGATTTCTCGTACCAGACGAGAATATGTGGGCATAGGATGCGATATCCTAGCGAGCACATTAACAACTAACTTCGTTGTTCTCTCGCTGTCGTGCGATCGAGACTTTCCCGCTAACGATTGATGTTCCCTTTCTCTTGCCCGAGTGCAATTGAGACCAGACCGTAGTCCTAGTTCCCGTAGGTCCCCATACCTTTAAACCCGACATACTACGTCCGTTCTACCGCAAACAGGTAACGCCTAAGTCTCCAATGGTCGAGAAGCATACACCTAACTGCTAGAATGCGTACGCTAGTATCGTCAATCCTTTCTCTCACCCCCGTGTGATCGAGAATACCCTGTCTAGCCATAGTTAGCCTGAACTACGTCATGCTCTGATTTCTCTGACGAGAATACGTAGGCACAAGACGCGACATCTTGGCGAGAAAATTCCCCTGTAGTTTCCCGAACTACGTAAGCTCTGATCTCTCATACCTGTTGAGAGCACGTAGGCACAATACTGACGTATTGGCGAGCCACCTTCCCCGTAACCCGTAGTTGTCTCGAACTACGTAAGCTCTGATCTCTCATACCTGTTGAGAGTACGTAGGCACAATACTGACGTATTGGCGAGCCACCTTCCCCCATCCGTTTACCCGTAGTTAGCCGAACTACGTTGACTCTGATTTCTCATTCTCTAATGAGAATACGTAGGCATAAAGTGTGACGCTTTGCCGAGTCATTTTCTTTTCTTTTCAGACCAGCCTTGATAGGTAGATAGTGAAACAAACCCGTCAGATAAGCACAACAAGCGTGGATCCCATCGAGTACGATGGACGTGAGGGGTGTTAATACCTTCCCCTTGCGTAACCGACTCTCGAACCCATACAATGGTTGCGAGGACCTTGTCTTATACCTTTTCGTCAGGTTTTTCCGATCGTTTCCTTTCCTGTTCTGAGGCATAAATAACGAAAGGTGGCGACTCTTCTATTTTGTCGGCACCTTATTTTCGCAGTAGCGACAGCTGGCGACTCTGCTGGGGATATCTAATGGTTCCTATGCGAGTCAATATGGGGATCCAACGTCCCTGAGAGAGTCAATCCTAGCGCTTGTTTGCTTGTCTTTGGGTGTTTATTTTTTGTGTGTTGTATGTTGTATATTACTGATGTATTTACATTTCCCGCACTATATTATTATCTGTTGCTATTGTGCTATTGTGGGAGGGGAGCTCTGATGAGTGATAAACCAGACCCAGGCTTGAGAGCATATACATAGTATTAGAGTGGATTAGTGGTGGACGTGCTTGCTTTTCTTGCATCAGTTCCCATGTAATTCACACTCAGACGAGGTTCTCTTTGATGACTTCTTATCGGTCCTTTGGACTCGAGGGGCTGTCGGATCTGAGGATTGTCGACTCTGGGAACCGATCATTTGGGATTCAGCTAAGTGAGGCCGCTTCAAGAGACGATGATGCCACACCTTCTGGGTATCGTACCATCGTTCTTGAAAGTCTGTGACGCTGATGACCGCATAGGATGCCGAACTTGTGTCAGTTTAGGTCCATACCCGTGAGTGGGAGGGTTTTTGCAGGAAACTTGACTTCCAGCCTACCCGATATTTTGGTTTTCTCTCGTCAGAGCAAACTTATCCCGTCAGCAGCGCAGCAGTAATCAGAGCTTTGTGGGGGCTGTGATCCCGTGTTTGCTGCATCTTGCTTTGCATTTGCATAATCATCTTTGCATCATATTGCATAGCATTCTCCAGCTAGCCAGAGCTCTTATCCAGCCTTTGTTTTGCTTCAGAGGGTGATTCTCTGGTGTTTGGTCTGAGCAAGGGTTGATTGTTAGAAGACGACCAAGGGGTTGAAGCAGATTTGAGCAGGATCAAGCAGTGAAGTCAGTTGAAAGTTGATGGTAGTTATGTTAGAGAGCAACTTCCAGTTTGTTGATACCTTGTCAGGTTTCACTGTGACGTCCAATCCTTTGTATGGTTCTATGCCTGATGAAGACTTTCCGCAAGTGAACAACCTTACTGCAACTCGACTTGTACAACCTTCTGTTGAAGACCGAGATCTACATGAGCAGTTTGTTATCCGAAGTGAACGCTCTCCTTCTATTGATACCTCGGACTACCAGGGTGTTGTTTTCCTTGTGCCAAATTCCCGAAGAGAGGTCCCGATAGCAAAGACTGAAGACCCATTGGCTCTCGTGTATGCTAAAAGGTTTCGTGCGTTGGATGAAAGATTCAAAGCCTTGGAAGTTAAAGATGCTGTTAACCTCAATGCTGCAGACATGTGTCTGGTTTCTGGCCTAGTGTTACCTCCAAAGTTCAGAGCGCCGAGGTTTGAAAGGTACAAAGGAGATAGTTTCCCGAAGCAACATTTGGTGATGTTCTGCCGAAGAATGACTTCGTTTGTGCACGACGACAGATTGATGATTCACTGCTTTCAGGACAGTCTGATTGGGGCATCTCTGAGTTGGTATATGCAGTTGGAGAGTAATCAAATCCGATCGTGGGTGGATTTAGCCAATGCTTTTCTGAAACAGTACGACTATAACCTAGACATGGCTCCTAGTCGCATGCAGCTGCAAGAATTGTCTCAAGAGAACAATGAACCTTTCAGGAAGTATGTTCAAAGATGGAGAGAATTTGCTGCTAGAGTGCAACCATCGCTTCTAGACCGAGAGTTAAAAGGCATGTTCGTAAACTCCTTGCAGAGCCCGTACTTCAAAAGAATGCTTGGAATTGCACCAAACTTCTCTGAATTGGTAAGGGCAGGAGAACGCATCGACTATGGTGTAAAAACTGGAAGAATTCAGAATGTTTCAAGCAGTCAGGCTGGTGAAGCCGAATCTCTCTGTGGCTTTCAAACAGAAGATGAAATTGTGGTCAATGCAATCATGACAGATGTCGGGTATTCTCAAGATGAATCGGTGAGATCTGTTGGTTCTTCGTCTTCTCAGCGGTTAGTATCCTCTGTGAAGAGGAGAAGAGAGGAGGCCAAGATTTCTGATTCTTCAAGAGTTTTCAACATCTGATCAAGTTATCAAGGTAAGGGAGGGGGGAAACGGGTCGAATTCGGTATGTTGCATGAATTCTAGGTATAGGGGATTTCCCTAACCCCATAGGTTTTGATGAACATAATTGAGATATTGTTGTGATTCTGAATGGTTACTGATATGTTGAACTTGTTGCATGTGATGGTAGAGTAATTGTTCGGATGATTTGGGGGGTTTCGAGTAGTTTGCAATTTTAATCCGAAAATGATTAAATTAGTAGAGCTGATGTTTTATTGGGTAGAATCTAGAATAGATTTTGTAGCTAAGTCGTGGAATGTTAGTCTGGTGCTGTGGAAACTTGTTTGGGTGAAATCGGATGATTTCAGAGAGTGTTGCCGATTCTGAACAGTAGAAGTTTATGTAGGAAGGAAACCCATAGAATACTCATGATTTAGTGGATTTTCGAGTTTGGTAAATACCCTAACATGTGGGGATTAATTTTGGTAGCAAAGAGGGAAGGGTTAGTGAAAAATACAATTTTCTGCATAATTTTTTGAAAACCTACAGTAAGCAATCGATTGCACCAAGTGAGCAATCGATTGCACATCAAAACAGTGGCTAAAATGTGAAAAATTGAGTCAAGCAATCGATTTCACTAATACAGCAATCGATTGCATGCGGTATAAAAGCTCAAAATTGGAAATTTCTGTTCCGACGATTTTGGCCATAACTTTTAATCCGTAAGTCGGTTTTAGTCCCCGTTCGAAGCGTTGGAAAGCTAATGAATAGATCTATAAAATAGTATAGACAATATAATTAGTTGCCAAATATTTTTATATCTAATATGTTTGGGGAGTCATTGTTTAAGTAAATATTAACTAAACCATGGATCTATTGACATGATTTATTGATTATTTACTTGAGTTAATTGTTGTGCACTTAGTGTGCTTGTGTTTATTTGTTGTGTAATATATATGATGTTGGGTGATGTGATCGGATGGATCGTGTGCACCTTGTGTGCTTGGATTGTTGTTGTGTATTGGTGTGTGCATAGCATGATAGGGATAGATCATTGCCATTGGTGGGTGTATGTGATTTATTTCGGGTTTGATTGCCCGTACTCCGAAGGGGAGCTTGGTGAGGGTAGATCATTGCCATTGGTGGGTGTATGTGATCTATCCGGGTTTGATTTCCCGTACTCCGAAGGGGAGCATAGTGGGGATAGATCATTGCCATTGGTGGGTGTATGTGATCTATCCGAGTTCGATTGAATGAACTAGTGAGTCGGTACCGCATATCATGGTGTTGTGTTGCATATGGTTGCATTGGCTTGTGTGCTGTGTTGGTGTTGGACAGTAGGTCCAAATTGATGTATGTTGAATGCTAATTGCATTAGTTACTACCTTTTAATTCATGTACATTATTACCGCTATATTTTGATCATGATTTCTCACCCCTTGTTGTTGTTGTTGTTGTGGTATGTGCTTCTTCGGAAGTACAGATAATCCAGGTGCGTAGCTAGCTTGGATAGTGGCGAGTCGAGTCGTAGGGATGCTCTGATACGTAACACGGGGCTTTGGGGAGTTTATTGCTTAGTTGATGATTTTGTTTTTACTCTGTGTCGTATCATGTTTTGATGGATCCATTGATGATGTTTTTTATATTTTGGGCGGATGGTCGAATATGATGTATATGATGTATATATATATATATATATATATATATATATATATATATATATATATATATATATATATATATATATATATATATATATATATATATATATATATATATATATATATATATATATATATATATATATATATATATATATATATATATATATATATATATATATATATATATATGTTTGACATTTTCCGCTGTTAATTGTTGAATTCATTTAATGAAGCATTCTGTTGGAGTTTTCTTTTGTGATATCCTGATTTGGTGTGGCAACTCTGATAATTATTTTGATTTAAATTGAATTTATTTTATTTTTGGGAAACGGGGTGTTACATAACACACCTAATAGATATCAAGTTGTTATAACCTCTCTACAATATATATATATATATATATATATATATATATATATATATATATATATATATATATATATATATATATATATATATATATATATATATATATATATATATATATATATATATATATATATATATATATATATATATATATATATATATATATATATATATATATATATATATATATATATATATATATATATATATATATATATTTTAATTTTCATTAACTCTTCTCCCTCACATATTGACTTTAGCGTTGGAGTGCTAATTTTGCAAGTCAGCTCACTCTCCACTGCATCGGAAGTTCTGATCTGTCACAATCCTCTATAATCACATATTCTTAATTCATTTTTGGTTCTGCACCTGAATAGGCTGTTCTGGATCGACCATAACGGTCCCCGACCTACCACTCAAAAAACAGTTGACATTCCTCTAGAACCTTCTTAGTGTATGAGAGGTACCATTCAGACTAATACAAATGATACAAGTCTCAGATGCATCCACTGCAACAAATAACGCTTTTCATGACGAAACTTTCACCTCGAACAATAGAAAACTGAGGTATGAAGGCAAGACACCCTGTTTTTTATTATTTAAAAAAAACATCAATTCCCTCAATTTTTAAATTAATCGAGGTGAAAAACAACTCAGTACAATTTTGATTCCCATATATCGCAGTTTATGATTTTATTTGTTTATAAGTGTAAACAAAATATTCTAACTCTTCAGTTTTCTATTTAACTGAGGTATAAAATAATAAGATTTACTATAAAAGCACTCGTTAAACAAATTTTACCCTAATCCTTACTTATATTAGGTCACCTCAAACTCGCAAGTATCATTCTTTGCGATGTATTGCAACACATAATAAATCTTCAATTTTCTTCTATCTTGAACAAAATATTTTTTTCTGTTCTTGCAATCTATCTCATATAATGGTGTTGATGTTCTCGTTGTTGTATTTTTTGGAATAATCCTTAGTTAAAGAAGGGACTCAGTTGATAGATTGCAAGTGTAGAAAAACTTTCTTGCTTCAAGTTACCCAAAGAAAGGAGCTTTACCAACAATGAAGTGAGTTAAGCCTTTGAAAAGAGATCAAATGGTAGATTACAAGTTCAGAAAATCATTCTTGCTTCAAGTTAAACAAAAAATAGAGCTTAACCAATAAAGAAAGGAAATAGCTCAACCTTTGTAGAGTACTCAATTGATAGATTACAAGTGCAGAAAATCATTCTTGTTTTAAAAAAATTGTTTTAATGGGTATGAAACAAAATTTGGATATCACTGAAGATTTGTTATAAATAATGTTTTCTAATATTCTGTGTAAACAATGTATTTAAAAAAAATAGTCACCTCGGTTTTCTTTATCACTGAAATGATAGTTAATATAAAACCTCGGTTTTATAGTAAAAACGAGGTGATTAGTGAGCTTATTTTACTTTTAAAATGTATTTACAATGTGTTTTAATATTCTGTATAAACAATGTAATTATAAAAAAAAAAAAAAACAGAGCTTATCCACCTCGGTTTTCTTCTTGCCCGAAGGGATAGTTAAGTGTTTTTTTACTATTCGTCTGTAAACAAATCTTTGTCGTTCATTTAATATTTATCAACACTCAAGAATATGCCATTAGCGATCTGCATGAAACCTAAGGGACATCTGTTATAAAAGCATGTTGAATATTAAAATCTAACCTAAAGGAAACATGAAGCGCTTGAAATATAAAGACGTTTCGACAAGTTCTCTAAGATGGATCGTAAGAGCAAAAAATTATTTGAGTTTAAGATTTGTTTTCTTAAATATTTATTTGAGTACAAAATCATATATTTGAATATTGATTTTATTTATCTAACCCTTATGTTGTTTTTCTTCAGAATCAAATGCATGTAAGATTCGAAGAGACAAACCTTGCACCCAACATTTGATCTTTTCGAAGACTCAATGATTCGAATATCTAAGATTTAAATCTTCAGAGAATTTTATTTTTACCTTGTTCTCTAGAGAATTTGACTTTTATTTTAAACAATGTAATATTCTGAGTAAGCAATGTAATATTCTGTGTAAACAATATAACAATTTTTTGAAAAAAATGAAATTATCTAATCTCTCGGTTTTCAAGATAAACCGAGATGAAATATGCGTTAGTTTTGAAAATAATAAAAGTGTTATTATTGGGATTCAAACCCATATGCATTTAATTTTACCTCTCAATTTTAATAACACCGGAATAATAAGTTGCGAGTTATCATGTCGCCCTCCATTATCTCGTTGTTACAATTGAGATATTATGCATTTCGCGTCCGAAGTAATAAGCGTCCGAAGTTACACGCATATATATATATATATATATATATATATATATATATATATATATATATATATATATATATATATATATATATATATATATATATATATATATATATATATATATATATATATATATATATATATATATATATATATATATATATATATATATATATATATATATATATATATATATATATATATATATATATATATATATATATATATATATATATATATATATATATATATATATATATATATATATATATATATATATATATATATATATATATATATATATATATATATATATATATATATATATATATATATATATATATATATATATATATATATATATATATATATATATATATATATATATATATATATATATATATATATATATATATATATATATATATATATATATATATATATATATATATATATATATATATATATATATATATATATATATATATATATATATATATATATATATATATATATATATATATATATATATATATATATATATATATATATATATATATATATATAATAGATAGAATATTTGTATAAAATAATACAAATTAAATTTTTATATGAGTATCATCTGAATTCTTTTACTATAAGTATACCCTTACACCTCATCCATACACCCCACATTTTTATAAAACTATCAAATTACCTAATTGCCTTTTCTTATCATAGACTGATCTATTTACTACTTATATTTAATTTATATATCAATTTATTATTCGGCTTATAAGTCTTACTCATCTTTTAAAAACAAACATTTTGATATGAACAAAACTTCTGTCTCACCTATATCAACTAACCCTAACTAGTAACATGGAGGGTTGAAAGGAACAAATTAAAGCTTTTTATGTACAAAAATGTATTTGTTTTGGTCCTCTATGAAGTAGGTATAATTTAAAGTTGAAAACCACAATCTCATGTGAATCTAACAAAGTTATTGGAATTTTATAGTTCCCTATCAACATTTTGTTTTGTGAAAGCTCTTATAACACTTATTCAAGATTAAAAAAATAACTTTTATATGCACATGCTATTAAAAAGGTTTCAAATTCTACATTAATAGAGACAATATGATATTTTTAGTTTCATGTATTAAATAGTAAGAATTGATTAATTGATTTTTGTCTTTGTAATTGATTTTAATTTATTTATAATTTTTTAATTTAAAATTAATTATTAAATAAATTTTATTTTTCAACTCACATTTTAAAAAAATAATATATTTGTCCAGTTCTAAAAGCATAATTGAATGTCATTGGTGAATACAAAATTCTAAATCGGTGGTGCTGATCTTCGTTAAGCTGACGCGGGATAGAGTTGCAAAGTTAGTATTTCAATGCACAAGTCAGTTCAAGATTCAAGATGAGTATAGTAAAAAGTGAAGATCAGATAATATTTTTTGTTTTTCATGTAAATGATTTTTATATCTTAGATCAAGTGAAGTGAATTTGAGTTGAATTGAATTTCGGCTATTTTGGTCTTTAGCCGGCTCGAAACAATATCTAATAATTAATCATTTTACATTATACATTATTCAAATACCAAATATGTATATATTTTTCGCTTGGATAAAAAATTTATTCCTAGAAACTCATATATTTTGATTTAGGGTGTTGTGAATTGATGTCGTCAACAACAAATTAAAATATGAGAAAGAGTGGGTTTCTTTAACAAATACAAGAAACACTATTAGGTTTTACGAAAGAAAGAGAAGAAGGGAGAAGAAGAATTGGAATTGGTTAATACTGTTTTATTATTCACTTACTCAATAAGGGTTCAAAGATTACAAATGAATAACAACAATTAACCTCTCTCAACAACCTGAGATAACTAGTCTATTTATATACTACTAAATTAACTTTAAAATTGGGCTTACAAGCAAGACCCAACTCGACATTCTTTAAACAAAGCATATTTCAACAGCATGCTTGGACAGACTTCGACTACAGCAAGCACAACTCATGTCGAATCATAAAGCTATCTTTGTTGAGGCTAGAGTTCGATCCAAATACCACAAATCTCCACCTTGGAACAAACTCTAGACTAACAAGAGAACAAACTAGATTCCATCATGCAGTTTTATCAACTGCATACAATGAAAAAACTTTCTACTTGACAATGTTTTGGTGATCATATCAGCAACATTGTCATTAGTCGAAACCTTCAGCATTTGGATATCTCCACGATCGATTATCTCTCTGACAAAGTGCAACCTCACTTTGGTGATCTCTTTGACTATCACATTTAATAGTGATAACTCGACCTTGAAGTTTTAGCTCCTTAGCAAAACTTTCAAGCTACAATGCTTCTTTCACAACTTTAGTCAGGGTAATATACTCCGCTTCAGTGGTTTATAAGGCAACAATCTTCTGAAGTGTTTCTTTCCAACTAATTATTGTGCAAAACATAGTGAACACGTATCAAGAAATAGATTTTTTGGAATCCATATAACCTGTATAATCATAGTCAACAAATCCTTTGATTTCAACTTTACTATCATCACCACAGGCTCCACCATAAATACGGACTCTGCTCAAAGACCCATTTATGTACTTTAGGATTCACTTAATTGCTTGTCAGTGTGCCTTTCCAGGATTGACCATATACCTTCTTACAAGGCTCACTCCGTACGCTATGTCTATCCTCGTACAAATCATAGCATACATCAAAGGACATACTATACTAGCATATGAGATGCTATCCATATAGGATATTTTGAATTCAGTACTAGGACTTTGAGTCGCACTTAACTTGTACTGAAGTATATTCGGTGTTAGAACAAAATTTGAATTTAACATACCAAACTTGTTAAGAATCTTCTTTAGGTATGTCTTTTAAGATAAGCATAACCTCGACTGCTTTCTATCTCTCCGAATGTCAATCCCATGAATCCTAGAGGCAGATCCCGAATCCTTCATGTTGAACTCCTTATCAATTTCACTTTCACCTTCATAACATCTTCGACATTGTTGTTTGCTATGAGGATGTCATCCATATAAAGCAACCAAATAACAAGTGAATTTCCAAGTCGAAATTTGAAGTAAACACAGTGGTCAAACGAGCTCCTAATAAAACCTATGTGTGCCATGAACTTGTCGAATCTCCTACTCCTTTAGGGAATCCAAAGAACATACATCTCAAAGCTCTAGGTTTGACCTTGTCTTGCCTAATGTGAGCATAGGTTAAACAACCAACTACTTAGTTTTTCAAGACTAGGTGGATCTCCTAACCAGACTTACTCAGGTGTCTTCATTCCCAAGGCAGTCGAAAGACACTTATTTATCAAGTATGCTGCAATCACAGTAGCTTCTGCCTAAAACACCTTCTTTAATCCTGAACTTACCAACATGCACCTCACTCTTTCCAAAATTGTTAGATTAAGCCTTCCAACTTTTGAAATTTTCAAAAATTTTATCCTCAGTCTTCTGGATGAATACCCATAACTTTCTGGAATAATCATCAACTAGGGATAGGAAATACTTTGCACCTGAGTATGAATGATTCCTTGAACACCCCCAAAGATCAGGATGAATGTAATTAAGGGATCCACCTGTTCTTTGTTTACCTTTGTTAAACTTCACCCTACAGGATTTACCAAATACACAAGGTTCACAAACTCCAGTTTTTTGACCTGGTCACCACATAGCAAATTTTGTTTCGACAATTCGACTAGTCCTCTTTCACTAACATTGCCAAGTCTATTGTGCCACAGTTGAGTCTTTGACACAGGTTTTATGGATACCACGTCTGCTAAACCACTTACAACCTCAGTCTCAAGGGTATACAAGTCTTGTTACTTCGCGCCTCTCAAGACTTCCTTCGACCCCTTCATTACCCTTAGGATACTTTGCTCTCCTTTAAAAACAAATCCTTTCTTGTCGAATTCACCAAGATAAATAAAATTCCTCTTAAGATCAGATACTTACCTGAAATCATTTAATATCCTTATTGACTCATCATGGAGCTTAAATTTGACAGATCAAATTCCTACAATCTTGTAGGCTTTTTTGTTTCCCAACAGCATAATCCACCATCTTGATCACATAATTCCTCAAACACGTCTTTGTTTGGAGTCATGTACCAAGTACAACCTGAATCCGTAATCCACTCCTTTCTAGAGTCGCTGCTTGAAACCACCAGGACATTAGATGATTCATGACCATCTTACACAATAGTTACCATTATCCTTTCTTCCATGATTATTCGGTCGGTCAGGACACATCTTTCTTGTATGACCCTCATTCTTACATTGATAACGCCTAATTGCAAGAGCATTACCACTATAAAAATTATGTAGAACTTTACTCTTCTTCTTCTAAAACCTAACATCTTTCTTCAAGAATTTCCCTTTAACGAACAAACCTTCACCAACATAAGATGGCTTATGTTCCTTTAGTTCGTTCAAATCCTTAGAGCACAAGGCTGGTTGAACTTCTTCAAAGGTTAATGAATCTCTTCCATCAATCTTGACCTCGAAATTTTCAATATCAAGAATCAACTTGTTGAACATATCCAACTGCTCAGCCAAGACTTTATCTTCACTCATCTTAGACGAATACAAATCTTGCTTCAGGTAGAGACGATGAACCAATGATTTCGTCATGTACAGATCTTCAAGTTTCGTCTACACATCAGTTTCTATTTTCTCCTTTGAGACCTGGTGGAGAACCTTATCACCAAGGCTCAATATGATTGCACTATGGGCTTTGTTGATCATCGTCGTCTTCTCATTATTCATTAGGGCAGCATCCGTCTTCCCTGATCCTTTCAACGCTTCTAACAAACCCTAATGAACCAGTAGGGCTTGTATCTTCAAGCGCCACAAACCAAAATCATTCACACTGGTGAATTTCTCAATCTCATACTTTGTTGATGGTGTCTTCTTCTCTACTCTCAGTGCACCATTCTGTTGTGAATTGTGTGAGGGCAAGGTTCCTTTTTACTATGTTTTAATGATGTCAAAACTAGGATATTAAGTACTTGTGTGTTTTGGACGGTATCACCTTGTCTAAACCATGCATTCATCTCTTGCAAACGTGCATAAAGATCCTTATACATGTATTAGACATATAGGTTCATACACAATGTCAAAAATGGGTTTTTTGGTCATTTTTAGATTCATAGGTCGACTCACACTGAAGGGAAAAGTTTTTGAAATTTTCTGCCTTGCATGCACCTACCCTGGATTTACGCGTGGGCACCTACAGGTTGACTCACATTGTAAGGAAAATCTTTAAAATTTTTTTCCTTGCATGCACCTACCTTGTAGGTCGACACATGGCATCTAAAGTTCGACGCATGAGTACTTGTAGGTCGACGCATGGGGAAATTTTTGTGCAGTCTTGGCCACTGCCTTGTTCAAGTCGACTCATAAACGCCAGAGGTCGACCTCTCGCGCGTGTTTACCCTTTTTTCTATGGCTCTATGTTCCCAAACTCAATTTTTCTTTACTCGTTCATGTACATACGTATATACTCATATGCATCACTTTGAAAAAAATAATAAAATTGAAAAATACATTGTCTTGGTCTTCATATTCACTCTCACAATTCCATTCATCAATAATCACTCTCACAACTGCATAAACAAATTGGGTGTCCTTCTTTCTCTCTCTATTTCTTTACTCTTACATTGTTGGAGTTTGTGTGGAATCAATTGTTAGCAATATTTCGATTGATTTGTAGTGTTTCAAACAGTTGTATAAAACCATTGCAATCATTTTGATTGCAAGTGAGAAAAATTCTGCACAACAATTTCAAAGGAAATTTGACTTTGTGTATTTTACACGCCAAGTGTTTGATATATTAATAAGACACAAACTGTTTGATACATTCTCAATTCAAATTTTATCCTCAATTAAGCATTGGAAATTGGTTCACCTTAAGTGCCTTTCATTTGAATAATTGATTTGGAATATTAGTGATTCTACTCTCTTATCAAGATCATTCCATTCGATTTTGCATATCCGATCCTTCCAATAAAGGTTTGTTTAGACGAGTTTTGATTTGAGGCCGTCTTCGCATATTTTAGAATAATTTTTTAAAAGCGCTAATCATTAAAAATTAGTGATCTATTCAACTCCCCTTCTAGATCAGTGTCATCGTCTAACAAGTGGTATCACAAGCACCGGTTCATCTAGTGCTTCGCATATAGCTTATTCGAAAGTGGCTAACGAACCTAAAGGGGCGTATAATAGAGCGCCAATTTTTAATGGCGAAAATTACTGTTATTGGAAAGATTGTATGCAGGTGCATATCAATTCTATTGATAGAAACTTATGTGTCATACCCCAAATTTTTACCCCTTAGATGTCATCATAATTTTCACAAACATATTAGGTCAAGAATTCTTACATAACTAACCAAATTATCTAGCATTGTAGTTTTGAAGAGTCAAAGTTGGTAAAAATCATGATTTGATTTTCTACACTTAGAAAATTTTCTAAGTCCTAGAGTTTAACTTGTTGAAGCCATTTTTCTTATAGCTCTAGACTCCAATAAAGAATTCTTTCAACATGAAAGTTTTATAGCATTCTCTAAGATTTCTTTTTGATATGAAATAAACTTACATCCCGCCTATATCAGCTAACCCTAACTAGTAACATGGAGGGTTGAAAGGAACAAATTAAAGTTTTTTATGTACAAAAATGTATTTGTTTTGGTCCTCTATGAAGTAGGTATAATTTAAAGTTGAAAACCACAATCCCATGTGAATCTAACAAAGTTATTGAAATTTTATAGTTCCCTATCAACATTTTGTTTTGTAAAAGCTCTTACAACACTTATCCAAGATTTAAAAAATAACTTCTATATGCACATGTTATTAAAAAAATTTCAAATTCTACATTAATAGAGACAAAATGATATGTTTAGTTCCATGTGTTAAGTAGTAGGAATTGATTAATTGATTTCTATCTCTGTAATTTATTTTAATTTATTTATTTAAAAATAATTATTAAATAAATCTTATTTTTCAACTAACATTTTAAAAAATAATATATTTTCTCAATTCTGAAAACAAAATTGAATGTCATTAGTGAATGCAAAATCCTAAACTAGTGGTGTTGATCTTCGATAAGCTAACGCGGGATAGATTTGCAAAGTTAGTATTTTAACACACAAGTCAGTTCAAGATTCAAGATCAGTGTAGTAAAATATGAAGATCAGATAATATTTTGTGTTTTCCATGTAATTGACTTTTATATCTTAGATCAAGTAAAGTGAATTTGAGTTGAATTGAATTTCGGCTATTTTGGTCTTTGGTCGGTTCGAAACAATATCTAATAATCAATCATTTTACATTATACATTATACAAATACGAAATATGTATATATTTTCTGCTTGAATAAAAAATTTATTTATAGAAACTCATATATTTTGATTTAGGGTGTTATGAATTGATGTCGTCAAGAAAAAACCAAAACATGAGAAAAAGTGAGTTTCTTGAACAGACACAAGAAGCCATATTAGGTTTTACGGAAAGAAAAAAAGAAGGAAGAAGAAGAATCAAAATTGGTTAAAATTAATTTACTATTCACTTACTTAATAAGGGATCAGAGATTACAAATGAATAACAACAAACCTCTCTCAACAACTTGAGAGAACTAGTTTATTTATAGACTACTAAGCTAACTTTAAAATTCGGCTTACAAGTAAGGCCGAATTTGACATGCTTTAAACAAAATATATTTCGATAGCATGCTTGAACAGACTTCGACTACAGAATGCACAACTCCTGTCAAACCATGAAGCTTCCCATGTCGAGGCTAGAGTTCGATCCAAATACCACAAATCTCCACCTTGGAACAAACTTTACATTAACAAAGGAACAAACTAGCTTTCATCATGCAATTTTATCAACTGCATATAGTGGAAAAACTTTCTACTTGGCAATATTTTGTTTATCATAGCACCAACATTGTCATCAGTCGAAACCTTCAGCATTTGGACTTCTCCATGCTCGATTATCTCTCTGACAAAGTGCAATCTCACATTGATGTTCTTGGTTCACTCATGTTAGGCTGAATTCTTCGATAGATGTATTGCACTTTGATTATCACATTTAACTGTGGTTGATAAGACAACAACCTACTCAAGTGTTTCTTTCCAACAGATTATTGTGCCAAACATAGTGAACACATATTCAAAAATAGTGTTTTTTAAATTTATGCAATCTGCATAATCAGAGTAAACAAATTCTTCGATTTCGAATTTGCTATCATCACCACAGGTTGACTATAAATCAGGACACTGCTCAAAGACCCATTTATGTACCTTAGGATCCACTTTAATGCTTGACAGTGTGCCTTTCCAAAATTAACCATATACCTGCTTACAAGGCTCACTTCAAACGATATATTTTGGCCTCGTACAGACCATAACATACATCCAAGAACATATTATACATCATATGGGATGTTGTCCATATAGGATCTTTCGACTTCAGTACTAGGACTTTAAGTCGTACTTAACTTGTACTGAGGATTAGTCGGGGTTAGAACATACTTTAAATTCAACATACCAAACTTGTCATGAATCTCCTTTAGGCATGTCTTTTGAGATAAGCATAATCTCAACTACTTTCTATCTCTTTGGATGTCAATTCGAAGAATCCTAGAGGCAGCTCTTAGATCCTTCATGTTGAACTCCTTATCAATTTCAGCCTTCACCTTCATAACATCTTCGACATTGTTGCTTTCTATGAGGATGTCATCCACATAAAGTAACAAAATAACAAGTGAATTTCCAAATCGAAACCTGAAGTAAACGCAGTGGTCAAACTGGCTCCTAGTAAAACCTATGTGTGCCATGAACTTGTCAAATCTCCTATTCCATTGTCGAGGATATTGTTTCAGGCCATACAATGATCTATTCAACTTTCACACATAATCTTCATTTCCCTTTTCTACATACCTTTCAGGTTGCCTAATCAGAATTGTTTCATCTAGATCACAATACATGAAGGTTGTCTTCACATCTATATGTTCAAGTTCTAGGTAGAACTTCGCCACCATAACAAGCAGCATTCTAATGGACTTATGCTTTACAACAGGTGATAACACATCATTGAAGTCGACACTTTTTTTATGAGTGAACCCCCTAGCAACCAACCATGTCTTAAATCTCTTCGGCATCACTCCTTTGATTCATTCCTTGACCTTGAAAATCCACTTACATCTGACTAACCTGCCCCTTACAGGTTTCTCAATCAACTCCTAAGTGTTATTATCATGAAGAGATTTGATCTCATCATCCATGGTTTTTAGCCATTTAGTCTTGTCTCAACTCCTCAGAACTTCCTTATAGTCTCTAGGTTCTTCATCGAGAACCTCACTTGCAGAGATTAAGGCATAAGCTATGAAATCTGCATAACCAAGTCTCTGAGGTGGCTTGATGACTCTTTTTGACCTGTCTCTTGTCAGCAGGTGGTCATTATCATTTTCCTCATCTTCATCAGCAACCTGTGCTACATCTTCGACTTCACCTTGGTTATGCAATTCATCATCACTATGTTCCACCTCAACAGAAATTTCTTTATGTTCCAGCTCTTCTTCAGAGATCTTCAAACTTCGACCAACATCATCTATTTTTATTGAAATCCATCTCAACTTCATTGAAAAATCATATCTCGACTTGTGATACACCTCCTATGACATGACTTTAGGCACCACAACCTAGAAGTTTTGACTCCTTCAAAGTATCCAAGGAACATATATCTCAAAGCTCTAGGTTTGGCCTTGTCTTGCCTAATGTGAGCATAGGCTAAACAACCAAATACTCAATCTATCGAGACTAGGTGGATGTCCCAGCCATACTTACTTAGGTGTCTTCATTCCCAAGGCATTCGAAAGACACCTATTTATCATGTATGTTGCAGTCACAGTAGCTTCTGCCCAAAACACCTTCTTTAATCCTGCACTTACCAACACACACCTCACCTTTTATAGAATAGTTCGATTGCACCTTTCAACCAAACCATTGACTATTGTCGGTTCTCAATCTCTTGACCTTCCTGCCAATTTGGTTTTTGACTAAGGTCTTCCAACTTTTGAAATTTTCAAAAGTTTCATCCTTAGTCTTTTGGATGAATACTCATAACTTTCTAGAATAATCATTAACTAGGGATAGGAAATACTTTGCACTTGAGTGTGAAGGATTCCTCGCACACCCCCAAAGATCAACAAGAATGTAATCAAGGGATTCACGTGTTCTTTTTTTACCTTTATTAAACTTCACCCTACAGGATTTACCAAATACACAAGGTTTACAAACTCCAGTTTTTCGACCTTGTCACCACATAGCAGATTTTGTTTCGACAATTCGACCAATCCTCTTTCACTGACATTTCCAAGTCTCTTATGCCATAGTTGAGTCTTTGACACAGGTTTTGTGAATACCACATTTGTTGAACAACTTACAACCTCAGCCTCAAGGGTATACAATCCTTGTTTCTCCACGCCTCTCAAGACTTCCTTTGACGCCTTCATTACCCTTAGGATACTTTGCTTTCCTTTGAAAAAATATCCTTTCTTGTCAAATTCACCAAGATAAATCAAATTCCTCTTAAGATCAGGTACATACCTGACATCATTCAATATCCTTATTGACTTATCATGGAGTTTAAATCTGACATATCCAATTTCTACAGTCTTGCAGGCTTTTTTGTTTCCCAACAGCATTGATCCACCATCTTGATCACATAATTCCTTAAACACGTTTTTGTTTAGAGTCATGTGCCAAGTACAACCTGAATCCATAATTCGCTCCTTTCGAGAGTCGCTGCTTGAAACCACCAGGACATCAGATGATTCATAACCATCTTACAGAATGGTTGTATTACCATTATCCTTTCCTCTGTGATTATTCGGTCGATCAGGACACATCTTTCTTGTATGACCCCCCTTCTTACATTGATAACACATAATTGCAAGAGCATTACCACCATAAGAATTGTGTTGAACTTTACCTTTCTTCTTCTCAAACCTACCATCTTTCTTCAAGAATTTACCCTTAACGGACAAACCATCACCAATAAAAGATGGCTTGTGTTCCGTTCATTCGTTCAAATCCTTATAGTATAAGGCTGGTTGAACTTCTTCAAAGGTTAATGAATCTCTTCCATGCAAGGGAGTTTCTTTGAAGTGAGCATGAGACTTAAGTAAAACACACAACAACAGCAATGCTTGATCTTCATCATCAATCTTGACCTCGATATTTTCAAGATCAAGAATCAACTTGTTTAACATATTCAGCTGCTCAGCCAAGACTTTGTCTTCACTCATCTTAGACGAATACAAATCTTACTTCAGGTAGAGACGATTAACCAACGATTTCGTCATGTACAGACCTTCGAGTTTCGTTCATGCATTGACTTTTGTTTTATCCTTCAAGACCTGACGGAGAACCTTATCACCAATGCTCAATATGATTGCACTGTCGATCATCGTCGTCTTCTCCTTATCCGTTAGGGCATCATTCATCTTCCATGATCCTTTCAACGCTTCTAACAAACCCTAATGAACCAGTAGGGCTTGCATCTTCAAGTGCCACAAACCGAAATCATTCACACCGATGAATTTCTCAATCTCATACTTTGTTGACGACATCTTCTCTTCTATGCTCACTGCACCAGTTTGTTGTGAATTGATGTCGTCAAGAACAAAGCAAAATATGATAAAGAATGAGTTTCTTGAACAAACACAAGAAACCCTATTAGGTTTTACGAAAGAAAGAGAAGAAGGAAGAAGAATTGAAATTGGTTACTTTAATATTCACTTACTCAATAAGGATTCAAAGATTAGAAGTGAATAACAACAATTAACCTATCTTAACAACTTGTGAGAACTAGTCTATTTATAGACTACTAACTTAACAATTGATCTTACAAGTAAGGTCCAATTCGACATGCTTTAAACAAAGCATATTTAGTTAGCATGCTTGAACAGACTTCGACTACATCATGCACAACTTCTGTCAAACTATAAAACTACTCTTGTCAAGACTAGAGTTCAATCCAAATACCACATAGATTCACTAACATAAAATGGTGATTAGAAAAATCTCAAATTGGCATTGGCTACACGGTCTTTCTAAGTTTAAACTTAATTATATTCTACTTCTCCTACTAACTTAATGATTTGCTTACTAATGTTTGAATAATTTTGTTATATTACCATACTATAAATTAAATGTTGCATTCACTAATTTAGTCATATGTTGAATTTCTAAGATGAAATGTTGTAAAGTGCTAAGTTTCTTTAAACAGCCAAACATGTGTTTTATTTCATTAGGAAAGAAATGAAAGAAAACCAAAATGAGAGACAAAAGAACTTAGTAATAAATATTCTTGACTTGCAAAACTTCAATTCAATTTCACTAGTTTGGAAATATCATGTACAATTCTTTGATAGTTGTGTGCAGAAACTAGAAATAATTCAACTTTTACCCTCTATGGATGTTTCATAGAAACTCAATCAAACTCTGACCCCTCTTTCAAGAGTAGAGTAAGAGGACATTCCAAATCATGATCATTGATTGAAGAATAACTATTCCATGAAATAGTACTCTCATGAAAATGTATATACTATATTGAAAGGAAATTTTGTGACAGTTGAATCCTTAATGTGCACATGGTCGTGTTAGGCACGGCATTGGCCACTATCACATGTAGCATATATTATAATAAAGCCTCACCAAATCCATGAAAAGTTGATAACTTCTTCTGTCAACTTTATAACTTGAATTTGAATCATGCATGTAGTTTTTCATGGAGAGTTGTGTACAATAGAGTTTCTTAACCTAGCAATACTTTCCAAAAACATCTATTTGCTTAATAAATACATAACTTAACTTGCTTAGTTTACATTCAATTTATTTCCTAACTCAATCTATCATATTCATCACTACCAATACAACAACTATCCAAATCATTTCTTTCACACCAGACCAAAAACCGTCTGGTGTGAAAGAACCGATTTGAAAATAATAGCAGTAGAAAAACAGAAAGAAGTAGAACTATATGCGCGGAAGAATTAATACAAGAGTCCATTTATAGATGAAAAATTACATATGCAAATAAAATACATGTCTTATTGATTCATTCAGTTCGAAAACTGGAAATCAAACTATAGTATGATGATTTTACTCATTTTCCTTAACAAATTATACACTGGCACGAATCAGCATATGCTCTATCGTCGATCATGAATGCTACATTTCTAAAACTACAACAATTACATTCAGAGGCGAGGAAAAAAGAAAGAATAAAAGAGAATATGATGTATCTTGTTTTCTTCGACACTGGAAAATAGGGTGCCCGGGCGAATAATCTCGAGTCTCTCCACCAACAAGAAAACTTCCTCAGTGCAGGTAACAAGAGGTTCCTTCCTAAAAAGGGGCGTCTTTGGTGAAGTGTATGAAACATGGTGATTCGAGCAACACAGGCAGATAAAATGCTAAGGGAAGAACAATCACAAGAATCGTAATGAACAAGAATTCATAGATCCTATATAAAAAAAGAATCCATAATCATCATCACTCGACAGCTTTCTTCCCACCGGAATAGTAATTCATGTACCACCTCACAAATTTCTTCAAACCAGTCTGCAGATCTGTCACCGGCTTATAACCAAGCTCTCCCTGCGCGTAGCTAATATTCGCATGAGTGAACTGGACATCCCCGTTCCTCGGCAACTTCATAATATTCCTCTTTGCCTTAGTCTTCAACAGCCTCTCCAAAATACTCACAAGATCGGTAACAGGAACAGGTGAGGTGTTCCCTAGATTGAAAACCCTCAACTGAGCCGGCGCCCTCTTCTTCCCGCCACTTCCGGTACTCTTCTCGGCAGTATCCAACGCACCTAAACACCCCCTCACGATATCATCTATATAAGTAAAATCCCTAGCAACGGTACCGTGATTCGCTGCCTCGAAAATGGAAATCGTCTTCCCCTTCAAAATATCTCTAGTGAAAAAGAAGTAAGCCATGTCAGGTCTACCCCAAGGACCATAAACAGTGAAAAACCGCAAGCCGGTTAGCGAAAGACCGTATATATGATTATAAGTATGAGCGATTTCTTCGCCGGCTTTCTTAGTAGCAGCATACAAACTAGCAGGTTGATCTGTTCTATCCTTCTCAGAAAAAGGAACCTTAGTGTTCAATCCATAAACAGAACTAGAACTAGCCCAAACAATTGCAGGTTGAGGATTAACAGTTTTACAAACTTCAAGCAAATTAACAAAACCAGCAATGTTACTATGAACATAAGAACCAGGATTCTCCATAGCATACCTCACACCAGCTTGAGCAGCCAAATGCATGACATGAGTAAAAGGAACAACCTCAAAAAGCTTCCTTAACAAAGCAGCATCATTGATATCACCTTCCACAATGTAAACACCGGTTCTCTCCAAAAGAGCTTGCCGTGCGCGCTTCAAAGAAGGGTCATAATAGTCATTGAAGTTATCAAGTCCCAGAACACCGTCTCCGCGGCGCTTAAGCGCCGCAGATACATGTGTTCCGACGAAACCTGCGGCTCCGGTCACAAGAACGGAGAACCCGTTTTTGGACCGGACCCTAGCGGAGGAACGGACGCGTTTCTCCCAAACCGGACCACCCCAGTTGGAAGGGCTTCTCAGAGAACGGCGAGAGGGATCCGCCGGAAGAGAAGACGTCGCCGGAGATCGGAAAAAGAAGATCAAGATTGCAGCTGAGAAAACAAAGGTCCAAAGAGCAAGCTTCGCCGGAGAAGTGTACCACCGTACACGGTTGAAGTAAGAAGCTTTCTCCATCTTGAACTTTCCCGGCGTCGACGGAGCACTGTTGTCGGCGTGCGACATTTGCTTCAGCTGAGACATTTTCTCATAAAAACGTCAGATTTTGATAGAAGAAACGGCAGGTAATTGATTGGTAGTACCCAGAAAGATAGAGAGAAAAATTTCAGATTTTGAAATGAACCCAAGATTTCTCTTCCTTGATTTCTTCAAATCTCGATGCCGATTGAAGTTTCTGGATTCGTTCTCTGGTTTCCCCCAAATGTGTGTTTCTCAGAAATTTGAGTTTAGGGTTTCTTTTTATGAAAATGCTATGGTGTTGTGTTTGTGAGATTGAAGAGAGTGATGAAAAGAACCAAAAATAAAAACAATAATGAAAATGAGTTTTTTATTTTATTTTTATTTTTGGAGTTGGTGAGTTGGCTTTCTTTTTCTTTTTTGATTATTTTATTGAATTTTTTTAGGGTTTTTTTTTCTTTTCAAATTGGGAATCTTGTTTCTTGTAGGAATGGGTTAGAGGTGGTGGTGGGCACACTTTGGTTTTCAATTATTTCACGGATTAAAAAAAGTGATTCCAAGAACAAAATTGATTTAAGAAGAGAAGAAGTTGAATGTTCTTTGAGAACATGTGAATCAAGGAGGTGAAAATTAGTATTCAATGAATTAGGATGATTTAGATTTGGATTTGTGTTGTTAGAAACTTTTTTTTTTTCTTTGCCTCATAGGAAATACAATAAGTGTCACATTCAAGAAAACCAATACAAGTGGATGGGTAGTAAAAATAATGATAATTTTTTATTTGTTGGAGATCCTTAAATTTAGGAGTTTTCTTTTTAATAAATATGTTTAATGTAGGAACACTTTGGTTAAGGATATTGTTGTGTGGAGGAAAGTTCTCTCCTTTTTAATTGGGTTTCAAGCATTAAGAATTAAGGAACATATAATGGTTGGTTGGTTGGTTGAATATGCAAATGCATTGGATGAAATTTTGAGGCAATAAAGGGACTCTTCAAATTTACACTATTAGAAAGCATGTGAGATTCTTAGGAGTTTGAATTTTCATAACCCTTGAATTTAGTGAATTTAGAGTCAAACTATAATTTATTTTTACTAATTTTGTCAAGTCATGTTAGATATTAGTACTTCTTATAAGAGGTAAATAGATGCATCACAAAGTTGACAATTTAGACTTACATTAAACATGAATATATACTAGAAGAAATTTGATGACTTGAAATTAAACAAATATGGGTAGATTCAATAAATGGGATTTTACTTTCAAGTTTTCAACAAGAAACTTAGTAATTTTGGAAGAAAATTAATTGCACATAGTTGGTTTCAAATAATTGTGTTGCTTATAAACTATTATTATTACTTCATGCATTACTTATAATCAAAGTAAACTATGGGCACAAAGTGTGTGTGATACATTGAAGCAACTTTTTCATCAAGTGACTTCTTGGTTTTCTAAATTACATTGAATTCTATTAAGTCAATGGATCATTTAAAAATCTCAAACTCAATAGTACTAGTAACATTATAGAGATTAAAAAACCTTTTATTTTACTTATCTCTTCTTAGAAGTTAAAACTTAATTCAAAGATTTCAACTAAACCACTAAAACAAATCTATTGGAGTTTTTTATTTTGCTTAAAGCATCATTCTTTCATATTTGTTTATGTATAAAACTAAATAAGTTGTGTTGTGAAATTTTAAAGTTAACTTATTAATAGACTAATAATTATTAACAATATCTTTTGTTTCTTTATGAGAAAAACTTTGGTTTTAGATTTTGTTTGGATTAAAAGAATATGATGAAATGAAATGATATGAGATAGAATTGAGTGATATTCAATTGTATGAATTAGTTAAAATTAAATAGGGTGGAGCGAAATAAAATGGTATCGATTTCATTACATCACTAGCTATAATATTTCTGATTCTTTTATTTAGATGGAATGGAGTGGTACCAAATTAATTCGATCAATTATCATTTTTTTTTGGAAAGAATGAACAATTTTTCTTATTTCGTTTTAAAGTATTCAAACGATGAAATAAAATCTTCATTTTGTTTTGTCTCATTCCGCTCTATAAAACTCCACTCTTTTATATTTCAATTTGTGTTTTATAATATTCAAACATAATTTTAACTACTCTATAGGGAGGATATTGAGCTACTAAATTAAAAAAAAAATATACATAAAAATAAAAATAAAATAGATAAAATGTGTAAAATAGTTTAATCGATTGATTGGGTCTCATAAAATAATTACAATTTGTGGTATTTATCATGGAAACAGTCTTACTATATCCATATAATTGTGCCTTGCAAATTTTGTGCTCGTACTCTCTTGACTTGCTATAGGTTGAAGGAAGTTCTCATGAAATATAAGGTGTAAACAAGTTGTTAACAACAAATAAACAAATTTAGGGCTATATGGATTTTTCTAAAGGAGGTAAGTATATTCTAATTCAATTAAATATTCAAATTTTTCTCAAGTCCACAAAGGATCACGAGTGTCATGGATATATTAGAATCGATTAAAGTTCAGTGAAACTCTAAATTTTATCGTTGTAATCGTATTTCATGTTTATAACACCACTAATCAAATTGATCATTTATACAGAGTCACGTTATAAGATAAACATGTGAAAGTAGTGACAAATACAAAAAAAATAAGAGTTCACGTTGTGTTAGCATTTTTTTTAAATTAGTTTGAAAAAAGCAAACAAAGGATGGTAAATAAAGATGATAAAGGAAAGAAAGAATTAACACATTATTTTATTTTAATACATAATAAATTATATAAAACATGTGTAAGTATTTCGATGTAGAATGGAAGATTGATGATGTACGGAGCAAAGCTCTCTGACTCAGCGATGCATATCTCCGTACAATTGAGCGGTGGTGAACCTGTAAAGTACTCTAACATCTAAGTTTGATGATATTAGAGAGATGAAACTTTGCAAGAGTGAATAAAAAAGTATCTATTATGGAACGCATATGAGTTTATATATGATAAATGGTTAAAATCACTCTTGGTCGGCACAACATGGAATGCAGGAAACTGTTGGATTAGATCCAATGACTGATGGTAAGCAAGTAACTCAGATCCAATGTACGGCCTACTAGAAAGAGCCTACATGTCCATCATTTTCCTATGACTATATTCCAGATTGAGTCTATGGCATTGGGTTAATCTTGTTGGACTATTTGGGAAACTAATAAAAGTTTTCCCGGAGTCATTGTGATCATGTATGAAGCCAAGATTGTGTTGGAAGTTTAGATTTCGTCCTTAAGACCATTCTTCTTCCCGATATCGGAATACTTAGGCAGACTTCTACCTTAGAGATGAGACCAAAGACGTGTTAAGTGAGAGCATGTGACCTCGGGAACATGCGCAAATACTTGCCTTGTAACTAAAAGATTTCATGGTATAAATTATCCACATGTCCTTAATGAAGGTGAGATAATACTTAGAAGGGGGGTTGAATAAGTATGAAAGATTAAATCTTAGAATTAAAACACAAGTATTTTTATCCTGGTTCGTTGAACTCAACTACTCCAGTCCACCCTTCCTAGAGTGATTTGCCTTTCTCAACAAGGACTTAATCCACTATTTAATCAAATAGATTACAATAGTAACACCTAAGAACAACTGTTCTTAGTCTTCTCAAGAGCTACTGATTCCAACTGAATCCTCTTAAGGAAATCCTTTACAATCAATGTAAATATAATACAAGAGTAAGAATGCTTTTAAAAAGCTTTTATCACAACAGTGATATTTCTCTTAAGTTTAAGTACAAATAATTCTAAGAATGAGTATGAAAATATGAGAGCTTTGAATGTTTCAATTTCTTTTCAGCAAAATGTCTCACTGAAGAATTTGGTGGAGACTTGCTTTTATAGGCAGCTGATCCAAGGGAGCTGCACGTTGAGAAGAGTGTCCCAAAAGGTCTGAGCCTTTTTGTCTTTACATCAACTGACCTTTCCTAGAAGAAGAAAGCACAGAAAAATCCTTTTTGTCTGTGTTCTTGTGTCTAGCATAAATGAGAAAAGAGACGTTTGATTTTCTCCAATGGATATATTCTTTGAATATTTCTTCTTCAGTTTTCAGCAAGTTCATCAGAGTCTAATTGAGTCAGAGTCTTCTGATGATGATCAGAGCTTGCTGGATCAGAGTCTTCTGCAGCAGGTGTGCTTTCAGCGTGTTAAATATCAGAGCATATTTGGAACAGAACTTCAGTACTGACAGCTTTAGTACTTTCAGAATCTTCTGTAGAAACTTATACTTTGAAAAACTCTTCATACAATATTCTTCTTTGCTTCAGATGCTTCTGACTTGCTTCAGATTCTTCTGGAGCTACTTCTTCATATCCTTCTGGAGCTTCTGCTTCAGATTCTTCTAGAGCTTCTGCTTCAGAATTTTCTGGAGGCTACGCTCAGAATCTTCTGTTGGCAGCAATCAGAATCTTCTAATGAGTGCATCTGGCGCTTCAGAGTCTAATTAATTTCTTGCATTCAATTCAGATTTGCTTCTGGAGTATCAATTTCTTTACTATCTGCAGTAAAAACTCTCAAGCAAATTTTAGAGTATATAATTCTTAAATACAAAATTTCCTAATAGTTATCATCAAAACATAGAGATATTATTAAGAACCAATCTGTGTTCTAACAATCTCCCCCTTTTTGATGATGACAAAAACATCAGAAATTTTGTTTAATTGAAAATATTAGAATTATAACTCCCCCTGAGATGTTGAATCTCCCCCTGAGTTAAATACAGAAAAGGAATAGAAACTTCCCTTTTGTCTTGAGTAATCTTCAGAGTTAGATCTTGTTTGTTCTTATAACATTTGAAGGTCATGATGTCTTGCAGATTTAATGTTCAGAGTTTGATAATGGTCAAATGATCTAAGAGACTCAGAGTTTCTTTTATAGAATTTACTTATCAAATGTTCTGAAATAGTCAGATTAAATGTTAGATAGAATAAATATGTCTGAAGTTTCATTCTGGTGAAGTTATATTATGAAGGAAAATTGCGATCTAAACGCAGCGGAAAACAAAAATTTCCTTTAGTGATCCTTACGAATGAGCATGGTCAGTGATAGAATCGTTACCTCTTTGTGGTGATTCAGATCTTTGATGCAGCGATCACAAGCGTTGATGAAGTACAACGCCTCTACTCAGTCCACACGAACAGCTTCCGGTCACAGTGCTAGCTGCTTACGAACGGAATTATTTGAGAAAAGAGAATCAAAAACAAAATTGCATCAAGTGAAAGCTTCATCACAAGGGTTCCTTTTATAGACTCTCTTGTGGGCTGCGGGCTAAAACCCAATTCACATGATCCATAATAATATTATATATTATTATAATAACTATTATTATAATAAATATATTTATTTTATTATTATTTTATAACCATTATAAAATAACAATAATTATTATTATATTATCCGAATTTCTACTTTTCACTTAAGTGCACCGTACCTTACGGTGTTCCTTTGATTTCTCTATCTCTCATCAAACTGTCCTTATGTGTGTGACCCTGTAGGATTTCGTAACGTTGGTAATTATATTAAATTATATATTTAACATAATAAACAGTAAGCGGTATCTAGCAACACATCACTGCTACCCAAGTCACGAAAATGTCATGTGATCTGACAAAACCTTTTTCGTGATAATATATGTTTGTACAATTACCCTTTTGCCCCTATGTCTATATTGAACACAAGGCATACACTGTGTCATCCTTGTCCAGTTCAATATTGGGCCCTTAGACATTTCTCCTGTTATGCAGGATTGGCAAATTCCATCTATGACACTCATGTCCCTCAGCATGCTTCGTGGAGTGCCCATCAACTGTCTTTATGATCATCCAATTACGGATAATGTTTGATCAGCAATAAAGCACCCGACTCTACATCTAGGGTCCATAGTGGTTTCAGGTCGAAGGGTGGTAATACACCATTATCACCATGAGAATAACTTATGACACTTTGCATAACATACTATGTAGTATTCTCATAGCGGGTCAATCCGGTATAAATATTACTCCTAATATTTATACCTATGTCAAGACTTGATAACTCTTTATCCATGATCCATGAGATGTGATCATCAGTCTATCTTCATAATAGTCTCAATGCTTTTAATGTTATCCCACTTTGCAATAAAGCTTGACTACGGATATTTTAAGAATAATGTCTTTATGTTTAATGGGATCTCATGATTAAGTCACACTTAACATTTCATTAAACAAACTAACTATTCTAGGGACTTTATTATTCTGAAAGACAAACATAATAAAGAAATGCCTTTTATTATTAAACGAATAATCCGATACAAGTACCAAAAAGTATTGGCCTCTAGGGCTTACACCAACAATCTCCCACTAGCACTAGAGCCAATTAGGCATACCCTTAATACCCATAGATCTAGTATGACCATCATGCTTCTGTTGCGCAAGAGGCTTTGTTAATGGGTCAGCGATATTGTCAAGTGTAGGCACTCTGCATATCTTCACATCTCCCCGATCGATTATCTCTCGAATGAGGTGATAACGCCTAAGTATGTGTTTGGATCGTTGGTGAGATCTAGGCTCCTTAGCTTGTGCGATAGCACCATTGTTATCACAATATAAACCAATGGGATCCACAATGCTAGGGACTATGCCAAGTTCACTAATGAACTTCTTGATCCAAACAGCTTCCTTTGCTGCATTTGAGGCAGCAATATACTCGGCCTCAGTTGTAGAATCAGCAACTGTTTCTTGCTTTGAACTTTTCCAGCTCACAGCGCCACCATTGAGACAGAACACATAACCAGATTGTGATCTAAAATCATCCTTATCTGTCTGGAAGCTAGCATCAGTGTAACCAATTACATCAAGCTCTTCCTGACCTCCATATATCAAGAATGAATCCTTAGTCCTTCTCAAGTACTTAAGAATATTCTTGACAGCTACCCAGTGAGCATCACCGGGATCAGATTGGTACCTACTCGTTGCACTTAATGCATACGAGACATCTGGTCGAGTACATAACATGGCATACATGATAGATCCTATTGCAGATGCATATGGAATCTTATTCATGCGATCCCTTTCTTCCTTAGTTAAAGGGGATTGTGTTTTTGATAAACACAGACCATGTTGCATAGGTATGAATCCTTTCTTGGAATCATGCATATTAAAGCGTCTCAACACTTTATCTATGTATGTACTCTGACTTAGGCCAAGCAGTTTTTGTGATCTATCTCTATAGATCCTAATTCCTAATATATAGGCTGCTTCACCTAGGTCTTTCATAGAAAAACAATTCCCTAACCAAGTCTTCACTTGTTGCAAGGTAGGGACATCGTTTCCAATGAGTAATATGTCATCTACATATAATACCAGAAACACGATCATGCTCCCACTAACCTTCTTGTAGACACAAGGTTCATCTTCATTTTTGATGAATCCATATTGTTTTACGGTTTCATCAAAACGAAGATTCCAGCTTCTGGAAGCTTGCTTCAATCCATAGATTGATCGCTGTAACTTGCATATCTTTTGGGCATCTTGTGGTATGTCAAATCCTTCAGGTTGTGTCATGTACACATCCTCAAGAAGATTTCCATTAAGGAAAGCAGTTTTGACATCCATCTGCCATATTTCATAATCATGATATGCAGCGATGGCAAGTAAAATCCGAACAGATTTAAGCATTGCAACTGGTGAAAAGGTTTCATCATAGTCAACCCCATGAATTTGTTTATAGCCTTTTGCAACCAGTCTTGCTTTATAGGTATGTACCTTACCATCCATGTCAGTCTTCTTCTTGAAGACCCACTTGCATCCTATAGGGTTAACTCCTATAGGAGGTTCTACCAAGGTCCAAACCTGGTTTGTGTACATGGAATCCATTTCAGATTTCATGGCTTCTAGCCACTTCTCAGACTCAGGACCAGTTATGGCCTCTTTGTAGGTCACAGGCTCATCTTGATCCATGAGTAATACATCACCCTGATCACTTATGAGATATCCATATCTCTCAGGTTGGTGACGTATCCTGCTTGACCTACGCTGGTCTTGTTCTACTTGAGCAGGTTGCTCTTCCACAACTACTTGTGTTTCCCGCTCTAGTTCCTCCATAGGTGTTTCAATGTTTTGTGATTCTTGAATTTCTTCAAGCTCTATTTTCCTCCCACTATTTCCTTTGGAAATAAAATCCCTTTCCAGAAAGACTCCAGTTCGAGCGACAAACACTTTGCCCTCAGAAGGATTGTAGAAGTAATATCCTCTTGTTTCTTTAGGATACCCCACAAATAAGCATTTGTCAGATTTGGGCTCAAGCTTGGTTGAAATTTGTCGTTTGACGTAAACTTCGCAACCCCAAATCTTCATGTAAGACATATGTGGTTTCTTACCACTCCATATCTCATATGGTGTCTTATCAACCTTTTTGGATGGAACACGGTTAAGTGTGTAAGCTGCTGTTAATAATGCATGTCCCCAAAAGGAGTTTGGAAGATCGACGTGACTCATCATGGATCGGACCATGTCTAACAAGGTTCGATTTCTTCTCTCAGATACACCATTCCATTGTGGTGTTCCAGGAGGAGTAAGTTGGGATAGAATCCCATACTCTTTTAGATGGTCATCAAATTCTAGGCTTAAATATTCACCGCCTCGATCTGATCGAAGAACTTTAATATTCTTACCTAGTTGGTTTTGTACTTCATTCTTGAATTCCTTGAACTTTTCAAAGGACTCAGATTTGTGTTTCATTAAATACACATATCCGTATCTACTGAAGTCATCAGTAAAAGTGATGAAGTACTGAAAACCTCCTCTGGCTGGTATGTTCAGTGGTCCACATACATCAGTATGTATGAGTTCCAAAAGATCATTAGCCCTTTCACCTTTTCCTGTGAATGGGGACTTTGTCATCTTTCCAATTAAACAAGATCTGCATGTCTCATATGATTCATAATCAAAAGAGTCCAAGAGTCCATCTTTATGGAGTTTGGAAATGCGTTTCTCATTTATGTGGCCTAATCGACAGTGCCAAAGGTAAGTTGGATTCAACTCATTAGGTTTCAACCTTTTAGTATTAATGTTATAAATTGGCATTTCAAGATCAAGGACATATAGTCCATTATTCATTTTTGCAGTAGCATAGAATATATCATTCAAATAAATGGAGCAACAATTGTTCCTTATTATGAATGAAAAACCAAACTTGTCCAAACAAGAAACGGAAATAATATTCCTGCTAATTGCAGGTACATAATAACAGTTCTCTAACTGAATTATTAAACCACTAGGTAAAGTTAAAACATAAGTTCCTACAGCTAAAGCAGCAACCTTTGCTCCATTGCCAACTCGTAGGTCAACTTCACCTTTTGCCAAATTTCTACTCCTTTTTAGCCCCTGCACATTAGTACAAATGTGAGAACCGCATCCAGTATCTAATACCCATGATGCAGAAGTAGATAAATTAATTTCAATAACAAAAATACCTGAATTTGAAGTCTCTACTCCATTATTCTTATCTTCCAGGTACTTTGGGCAATTTCTCTTCCAATGCCCGGTCTTACCGCAATGGAAGCAAGTGCCCTCCTTTGCTATTCCTCCACTAGGCTTCAAAACAGGAGGAGCGGGTTTGGGTTTGGCAACTTCCTTGCCTTTCCCTCTACCACCCTGTTTGATGGGCCTCTTGTTCTGTTTCTTTCCATTACTGACCATCAGAATGGATTTCCCTTTTGTCTTCATATTCTGCTCAGCAGTTCTCAACATGCCTAGCAGTTCTGGAAGACTTTTGTCCAAGTCATTCATATTGAAATTCAGGACAAACTGACTGAAGCTCTCTGGCAACGATTGCAAGATCAGATCAATCGCAAGTTCCTTTCCAAGGGGAAACCCTAATCTGTCAAGGTTCTCCACATACCCAATCATCTTGAGTACATGGGGACTTACAGGGGCTCCCTCAGCTAACTTGCTGTTAAAAAGGGACTTTGAAACCTGAAACCTCTCATTTCTTGCTTGCTCTTGATAAAGCGTTTTCAGATGTCCGATCATATCGAACGCAGACATGTTCTCGTGTTGCTTTTGCAACTCAGAGTTCATGGTAGCAAGCATGAGGCAAGCGGTTTCATTGGCATCATCGAAATGCTTCTTATAAGCATCTCTTTCTGCCTTTGGTGCAGAACTAGGAGGTTCCTCCTCAGGAACTGGTGTCTCCAAGACATACAGCTTCTTATCGTGCTTGAGGACAATCCTCAGATTACGGTGCCAATCCAGGAAATTTGTCCCAGACAATTTTTCCTTATCTAGGATGGATCGCAAAATATTGTTCGATGTGTTTGTTGTCATGGTAATCTACAAGAGAAATATGAAAATATAAGTATCATTAAAACAACATATTTAATTAGGCCTTTAATCAAATATGCTCCCACTATTTTATTCAAAACAAATGACCCTCATCATTTGATTCGGAAAATCCCGTTGGAAGACTTTCTAGTGGGTCGAGATCCATGTTTCACTTTGTTTTAAGTCAGCGTTAGGCTGATTACACAAAACTAAGTTATTTAGGTAGGAACTCCTTCCAATTGTATCTCATACAACTCTCGAATATTTTCAATTGGGTGAATAACTCCTTATTCTGATCCATCACATGAATCATTCCCAATTCTTGCTTCTAAACATATATAATCTTATTATAATTTGTTTAGTTAAGTTTGACCCATTGTTTTAGCAATTGGATATTACAATTATCCCATCACACCTTACTAATATAGAACATGCACCTCGCGTAGGCGAAACCTACAATGCTCGATACTAGTCTTGATGAGTGCTAAAAATTGGAAAGCATAAACTTAATATTTAATTTTGAGGGAATTTGTTATTAGTTTGATCTCACCGGCTTAACATGCAAAACGTCTCTCACATGCATCAACATACAATTACATGCATCAACATACATATAAAAAAAAAGATACAATTATGGCCCCTAACGCAATTGTTCTCTCAAGCCAATGAGAGAACCTAAGCTAACCTAATAACGATCTAAGCTTCTCCAAGCATGATCTCCAAGGTTATCCTCCTTTAATATTGAATACTTCCTTTTTTTTTTCATAACATAATATTACATTACATATAAGAAATATTACATTACATATAAGAGAACTCGTTTTACATACGAGGGAGTGAGATGAGAAAAGAAGTTACATAAAGAGATTGAGAGAGAGGCACGACACGCAGGCCGTATTCAAAAATCCCAAAACAATAATAAAGGAAAAACTAAGGCCATAACTGATCACCACAAATAAATAATAATAAACACACTTTTATTATTAGTTTAAAATTCCGATAATTAAATAAACTAAATCAAATTTCGGCTGATTGATCACACTTTGCAGACTTAGCCGGGGGTTCCGCTGCCCGGTCAGCGGACGATGGTCAAGGGGGCAGCGCCCCCTTGCGGGGTTGTTAGGGGCAGCGCCCCAGCGAAAATTTTTATGAACACTTCATTGTATTTCACGTCGTTTCCTGCACAACTTTTGTGCATTTACAACCCCAACCGGAAAAGTCTGCGGCAATACAACACTTGTACTGCCATTAATCCTAATGCAACAATTTCATGCCGTCAAACACAACTCGATTGATAACTCAATATGATAGATCAACATGTCATTGCTTCACCATACTAACGTCGGATTCCGAAGCGAATGAAAACGATGATCTTTCAAAAGGAATTACAATCCTTATGTGATTGAATGGATGAAATCAAAACAGTATATCCCATATACCATCTTTGCATCAGAATTTCTTATATCTTATATAAAAGTGATCGATCTAATTGTGTAACCTATGGATGATCAATGTATCGCACAACTTCACCATACTAATGTCGGTTTCTGAAGCATAATCAACATCAATCATCCAAATCGTACACAACAGATGCCAAATTTAATTAATCGTTTATTGTTAAATTCATTCTGTGTTTTAATCGAATCAAATACAGAAAAGACGGAAATTTAACAGCTATCAGATCCATGGTTTCGTAAGTGGCTCTGATACCACTGAAGGAAAATTGCGATCTAAACGCAGCGGAAAACAAAAATTTCCTTTAGTGATCCTTACGAATGAGCATGGTCAGTGATAGAATCGTTACCTCTTTGTGGTGATTCAGATCTTTGATGCAGCGATCACAAGCGTTGATGAAGTACAACGCCTCTACTCAGTCCACACGAACAGCTTCCGGTCACAGTGCTAGCTGCTTACGAACGGAATTATTTGAGAAAAGAGAATCAAAAACAAAATTGCATCAAGTGAAAGCTTCATCACAAGGGTTCCTTTTATAGACTCTCTTGTGGGCTGCGGGCTAAAACCCAATTCACATGATCCATAATAATATTATATATTATTATAATAACTATTATTATAATAAATATATTTATTTTATTATTATTTTATAACCATTATAAAATAACAATAATTATTATTATATTATCCGAATTTCTACTTTTCACTTAAGTGCACCGTACCTTACGGTGTTCCTTTGATTTCTCTATCTCTCATCAAACTGTCCTTATGTGTGTGACCCTGTAGGATTTCGTAACGTTGGTAATTATATTAAATTATATATTTAACATAATAAACAGTAAGCGGTATCTAGCAACACATCACTGCTACCCAAGTCACGAAAATGTCATGTGATCTGACAAAACCTTTTTCGTGATAATATATGTTTGTACAATTACCCTTTTGCCCCTATGTCTATATTGAACACAAGGCATACACTGTGTCATCCTTGTCCAGTTCAATATTGGGCCCTTAGACATTTCTCCTGTTATGCAGGATTGGCAAATTCCATCTATGACACTCATGTCCCTCAGCATGCTTCGTGGAGTGCCCATCAACTGTCTTTATGATCATCCAATTACGGATAATGTTTGATCAGCAATAAAGCACCCGACTCTACATCTAGGGTCCATAGTGGTTTCAGGTCGAAGGGTGGTAATACACCATTATCACCATGAGAATAACTTATGACACTTTGCATAACATACTATGTAGTATTCTCATAGCGGGTCAATCCGGTATAAATATTACTCCTAATATTTATACCTATGTCAAGACTTGATAACTCTTTATCCATGATCCATGAGATGTGATCATCAGTCTATCTTCATAATAGTCTCAATGCTTTTAATGTTATCCCACTTTGCAATAAAGCTTGACTACGGATATTTTAAGAATAATGTCTTTATGTTTAATGGGATCTCATGATTAAGTCACACTTAACATTTCATTAAACAAACTAACTATTCTAGGGACTTTATTATTCTGAAAGACAAACATAATAAAGAAATGCCTTTTATTATTAAACGAATAATCCGATACAAGTACCAAAAAGTATTGGCCTCTAGGGCTTACACCAACATATTAAACAGTTCAGATCTATATTTTCTCCCCCTTTTTTGTCATAAGCAAAAAGTAAAAACTTTAAAAAGACAAATAAAGGAAACAGTAAATGAGATAATTCAATGAAGAAAACTGTGATTCATTCAATAAGATCAGATCAAGAGTACATGCATCAGAAGATAAATATACATAGCAAACATTAGATGCAAAAACATTAGAATGAAAAAAAAATGAAAATCTAAGAGTGTTTGGACAAAAGCATCTTCAATAGATCTGTAATCTCAGAGGAGGACTGCTCTTGCTTGGACATCCACTTAGCCATTGTTTCATTCTTTTGATCCTGCTTAGACATCCATTTTGTCATGTCCTCAGACTTCTTATCCTGTTTTGCCATCCAAGACTTGATCTCAGATTGACCAGCTTCCAGAGTAGCAATCTTATCTTCAAAATCTGGATGTTCTTTCTTTAACGCGGATGAAGAAGTATGATCAGGTTCTGGAGCTTGAACAAAGTCAATTTCCATGGGTTCTGTAGAGTCTGGAGCATTAGAGCTAGAAAGAGGGTCTACCAGAGTCATGGCCAATTAATTTTCTTCAGATGCAATTTCAGTAGATTCTTCTGATGAGGGAGGAGCATCTGTAAGGAGCAGAGGTTCAGATTTCTTGACTGTCCAGAATAGAGTTCTTGCAGCTTCAGCAAATCTGAGCTTCGCATCATCAGAACAAATGTTCTTCAGATTTGAGACCACAGAGTTGAATCTGTTGATGAATCCATTCCAGATGATATCAGATTCTTTGGCATCCATTGTTGCTGAGCATTTCTTCTGTACAGTACCTAAATACAACTGTATTTCTTGCAAAAATGATTGAAATAAAGGATTAACATTAAGTCTGGGCTTAGAATGTAACAGAGTTTCCAGAGTTATTGGTTTTGGTTGGGGAGTTGGTGGAAAAAGAGATTTCTGAATAGAGATTAGAGGAGGAGGATAATATGGAATGAAGGGAATTACAGGAGCTTTTTCTTTTGATCTGTTTAAGGCATTTAACAGATGAGGTTTTGCTCTGGTGTGAAGGGTAACTACATCAAAAGGTTCATTTGAGTAAGGTTGGAAGGCAGATTTTGGGGGTTCATCAGATGTAACATTGATATCAGATGTAATTGGCAGAGTTGAAGCAACAACTTTATCAGATTTTACAGAACAAGATATAGTTGCTAAGGATCCTACATCTGACATGGATTTTATATAGTCAAGAATCACAGATGGAAGGGTCATTGTGAGTTTTGGTTTCAAAGGGGTGATAGGGTCAAATGGTTCAACTCTGTCATAAAAGTATTTGAGTTTGAAACCATAAGCCAGATTGTGAAATAAAGTTGATACTTGGGCACAAGATATAGAAGATCTTGGGTTTGAATTTGGAATCAATATTTCAGATGATGGTGCTGGTGTGGGAATAGGATCTGGAATGAGAGCTTTTTAAGGTATAATGGGTTCAGGATGATTTACCTCAGAGTATTTTTGAGATGGAGATATTAGAAAATCTGGGTGGAGGTCTGATTCTGAGGAGTTTGAGGAGGTGGTTGGTGTGCAGGAAGTAGAAGATACTTGAAATACAGTTTTTAAGGGTGTAACATCAAGAACTTCTGTTTCAGGAATGTGGGGTTCAGAAGTGTTGGTTGGTTCTGAAGGAATTTCAGAGGGTTTTGATGGTTGTTCTGAGATGGTCGAATCTGATGGAATATTGATTGGTTCTGATGAAACTTGAACAGGTGTTATTTTTGTAGGTTCAGATGCAGTGGGTTCAGATGATTTTGATGGTGGATTATCTGATGGTGGTTGATGTTCAAAGGCTTTTACTGATGGAGGTTCTTGTGGTTTTTCAGGTTTTTGTTCTTGTGGGTGCTGTTGTTGTTCAGATGGCTTTTGTTTAGGTGGTTCAGAGGATTTTTGTTGTACAGAAGGTTGTGGTTGTTGTTCTGTAGGTTGTTGTTCTGAGGGTTGATTCTGAGAAGATTGTTTTTTAGGAACAAACTGTTTGATTTGGATTTTTGGTTGAGATGATTGTGGTACAGAGACTTTTGGTGTTGGAATTGTTTTTGTTGTTGTTGGTGTTGGAACAGAAGTTTGTTTTTGTGGTGATTTAGAACTTGGAGCAGTAACAGAAGTAGTTTGTGTAGAGGGTGGTTTAGGAACAGACTTAATATTAGAATCATTTAAAACAATTGTATTTGCAGAAGATACAGAAGATTTAGTACCTTTTATCTTGATCCTCTTGGCTGGTACAGAAGAAGTGTCTTCAAATTCTTTTCTCTTCAAGAGATTCTTTGGCTTCTCAGCAATCTTGACCTTCTTCTGAACAGGTGCAGCTTCTGCTGCTGGCTGAGTCCTCTTTCTATGGAGTTGTGCTTCTTCTTCTTCTTCTGCATCAGGTAGAGGTTGTCTTGCTAATTATATTATGTTTGCAGGAACAGGCTTTCCTTCCTTCTTACATTCATCAATGTACATAACCACAATGTGTCTTGGCTCTTCAGCAAAGAACAGTGGAAAGTCATCTACATGAACCCTCTTCTTACTCAGTTCAGACACATTCAGCTTCTTGGGAGCTGTTGTGAGTTCATCAACTATTTTGAGTCTCTGAAGACTTTTAGCATTCAGAGGCTTTCCCATTATGAATTCCAATTCCTCTGTAACTCCAGCAGCGTATAGAGCAGTGACCAAACCATTCTCAGTTAGAAGATCTGAGATCAACCTTCCAAAAGGGATCCAGGTTCTGATCTTCTGTCCTTTTTCTTTCACATACTCTCTAGAGGCATTTATATGGTTCCACAGATGCATAAAGAGAATATATGGAAGATCTACCTTGGTGCTCTGACTGAGGCAATACATGAAATAGAGCTGTTCATTATTGATATAGTCTGGAGAGTTTGTTGACTTCTTATGATGGATGCATCCCATGAAGATCTTGGCCTAGATCTTGTAGTCAGGCTTCAGATCCTTGAATTTGTTAGAAGCTTGACCAGCAGTCATCACTTCTTCATACACCTCATCCATGTCCACACGCCCAGCTGGCAAGTGGGAAACACCATTTGTTTCTTCATATCCAATTAACTTTCTGATCAGATCTTCTGTGATAATGATTTTTTTCCCAGTACAGAAGATAGGATGAATTTAGGGTAAACTGATGCATGGATCCAAAACTCTTTCACAAGGAGGGGGTAAACTGGTCCAAAGAGTCTATCAAAGTACTTTACCCATCCTTGAGCACCAATGATAGAGCGAAACTCAAAGCCATTTTCAACAAGTGAATTAAATTCTACCATGGATTCACACAAAACCTCCAACTTCTCAACAGGGATTAAAAGAGTTCTTTTGGGAGGAGAATAAGGAGCAACACCCATGTTTGCAGAAGTTACTGCAGCCATTGAAGATTGGAATTGAGCAGCTGTTGATGATGAAGTTGCCATTGAAGAATGCTTTGCCACACACTTAGGTTTAGGGTTTTTATGCAGAGCGAAGAGAAGATGAAAACGCATATAATTTTCTGAGATTGTGAAAAGTGTGAAAGTGAAGATAGGTCAAGTATTTATACTAAAACAGTTAGGCATACCAACAGTCAGAATTTTTTGCACGTTTGAACAAGCATTAAATGAAAAGAATAATAATCATTTCAAACATTAATTGCTTCTGACAATTTGGGGGGAAATTCAAGATTTTCACTATTCAAACTTCACCTCAAACGTCTCTTCAGTAATGTACATGCCACCTCTTCAGATTTGGTGTGACACGTGTTTACTTGCATGTGTTCTGAATTCTCTTAAGAAATGAAACGTTAGCCAACGTTCAGATCTTCTAAGGATTGTTAGTTCAGAGTTTCACCAAAAGACAATATTAAGCAGAATAAATAAGCAATCAGAAGAAATACTTCAGAACATTAGGCATTTTTGCATTTGTAAAAGTTTGCTTCTGACAAATATCATTCTGGACAAAAATCCATACCAATATTTTTCAGAATAAATTTAAATCTATCTTCAACAAGGGGTTTTGTAAAAATATCTGCCCATTGATAATCTGTATCAACAAAGGCTAAATTTATGATTCCCTTCTGAACATAGTCTCTGATGAAATGATGCTTAATTTCTATATGTTTTGCCTTAGAGTGTAAAATAGAGTTTTTAGACAAACATATAGCAGAAGTATTATCACAAAAGATAGAAATGTTACTTTCAAAAATTTGATAATCTTCTAGTTGACTTTTCATCCAGAGCATCTGCGTGCTACATCCAGCAGCAGCAATGTATTCTGCCTCTGTGGTTGAAAGTGCAATTGTGGGTTGCTTCTTGCTGTACCAGAAGATTAGATTTCTTCCTAGAAATTGACAGCTTCCAGAAGTACTTTTTCTTTCCACTCTGTCTCCAGCGTAGTCAGCATCACAGAATCCAACTAATTTGAAATCATCAGATTTTCTGTAACACAAACCCACATTAGAAGTACCTTTCAGATACCTTAGAATCCTCTTGACAGCTGTCAAGTGTGATTCTCTAGGATCTGATTGGAATCTAGCACACAGACAAACACTGAACAATATGTCAGGTCTAGAAGCAGTAAGATAAAGAAGAGAGCCAATCATACCTCTGTAGAGCTTCTGGTCTACTTTCTTACTTACCTCTTCCTTGCCAAGTGAGCTAGTTGGATGCATGGGAGTCTTTGCCAGCTTACTATTGTCGTACCTCGAAAAATACGATCCTCGCGATGGCCGCGGAAAATACTGTTTGAAACAGAGTCGCCACCGAACTTTATTCATTCCAAGGATGGAATAGGAAAATATCGATAAAACCTTAAAGGAGATAAGAACATGGTCATCGCAACCAATATTCTAGGTTCGGGAGTCGATTACGCAGAGGGAAGGTATTAGCACCCTCTACGTCCGTTGTACTCAACGGGAACCTCTTGATTCGATTCGAGAGTAAAGTTAACTATGCTTGTTAGTTTTCTTCTAAGGTTTCTCCTATAGGGGGAATGGGTGGTTTTAAGATAGGGTGCTCGCCAAGGATTGGGGCCCTTGTGCCTACGTATCTTCACTTGTAAGAAGTGGAAAATCAGAGCATTCGTAGTTCGTAGGACTACGGGAAAAAATAGGGGATTGTGCTCGCCAAGATCATCGCAATCTTGTGCCTACGTATCTTACATTCAAGAGGGAATGAAGAATCAGAGCAGTCGTAGTTCGGCTAACTACGGTAAAAGGTTTGTGTTTGGAATGAACGAGAGTTTAGGTCGCATTCTAACTGCTAAACGTTGGCTTGTCTGCTCGCTAGGGGAGGCTGAAGCGCGAGTTTGTTATGCGCGGAAGAAAGGAATAAACAATGTTCTTGGTAAAAGGTATTTAGGTTGGAGATCGCACAAGGGCGAGGAACTTAGTGTTTATCGTATTGGATGTTTTGGTTTAGAGGATATAGTTGAATAGGTTTAATGTTTCGATCGCACGGGGGCGAGAAAAAGAGTTCGGTTAGGTAATTTGATGGAGAATGACGATTATTCGATAAACGAGACGTCGGCCTCGCAATCAATTAATCGGGATATCATTAGAATGCTAGATTCCAACTACAACTTTTTCATTCGAGTATTATGAAATATGTTTGAAGTTGTGTTGAGAAACGAAAGATTGATTGACAAGCAGCCTAAGAGCGTGCCTTAAGAGCTTGTTACTCAAGAATTCAAGGAATGCGAGATTCCAAGAACTCTGTTCTTTCGGAAATAGTTTGGGTTAGAAATCGAACGAAGGTGAGGAACTAAGGTTTTGAAAAGACTCAATCGCACGGGGGCGAGAAGAGAGTTGGAATGGTTGAAAATTTAGGAGAGAATGACGATTACTCGATAAACGAGACGTCAGTCTCGCAATCGATTAATCGGGATATTATTGGAATGCTAGATTCCAACTATATCTTTTTCATTCGACTAAATTCGAAATATGTTTGAGAAAGTTTCAATCGCGCGGGGGCGAGAGCAGAGAGTTGGAGTGGATATTTTAAGGGAGAATGATGACTACTCGATAAACGAGACGTCAGTCTCGCAATCGATTAATCCGGATATCATTGGAATGCTAGATCCCAATGATACCTTTTTTCATTCAATTAATTATGAAAGTGCATTTGAATGGGCAATGGTGGCATTTGTCCAAATAATTAGGGCACGTGTTTTATAAACGAAAGGCCGAGCGAACCACAACCTAAAGCGTACGCCCCAAGAGTGGTTACTTGAGAATTCAAGGAGTGCGAGCCTCCAAGAACTCAGTTCTTTCGCAATTTGATTAAGAAAATAATTTGAATTTTACGTATGGTTTAAAAGCATACGCGGGTTTAGACTCGATCATACGGAGGTGAGGAACGAGGTTAGACGAATTGGAAATTTAGGAGGAATGACGACTATTCGATAAGCGAGACGTCGGCCTCGTCACCAATTAGCTGGGATATCGTTGGAATGCTAGATCCCAACAATACCTTTTTCGTTCCATTAATTATAAAATATGTTTGTTGGACAGTGAAAGTACTTGTCCAAATAATTATGGGAAATGTTTTAGGAACGAAAGTTCGAATGACATATTTATTCAAGGTGTACACCTCGGTTGTAACCATTCTCGAATTCAAGGAATGCACGACTCCAAGAATTCAATTCTTTCGTGATTTAATTAAGAAAATAGTTTGAAAATATTAGCGTATTTGGTCTAGGCGCGCTATGTATTCTTGAAAATAAGATCGGAAGAGTCACAACTCGAGGTGTGCACCTCGAGAGCGGTCGCTTAAAAAATTCAAGGAAGGCGAGATCCAAGAATTTAATTGTTTTAAAATTTGTTTGAGAAAATTGTTTAATTTAATTAAGAAAAATAGTTTTAATAAAATAAATTAATCAATTGTAAAGAGTTTTGAGAAAAATCAATCATAACTAATTGTCTTGAAGAAAAAGTTTAATATCTTAGAAAATATTTTAACTTTAATAATAAAGTAGTTTTTTTTTAATTTAATATTTAAAATATTATTTGGTAATAATTTAGAAATATACTTTTTTTTAAAAGAAAGAATAATTGAAAATTCTTATGAAAATATCTTTGAGAAAAACGATTTAGAAACCGAAAGACGGAACAACCACAACTCATGGCGTGCGCCTCAAGAGCGGTCATTCAAGGACTCAAGAGATGCTAGACCTCAAGAGTCCACTACTTTCGATTAATTTAAGAAAACATTTTAAAAACAAATTGAATTAAAATATTTAAAATTTAATTAAGACTAGAAAATTTTGATATTAACAAAAAGTCAAAATTAATTATTTTAGTATAGTCAAAATTTAACACAAAATTAATAAAATATGAAAATAATAATCCTAATATTAGATAATATTTTCATTACTGATTACTTATTCTTAGCCCTAAATATATAACTTTTTAATTATTTTCTAATCACCCAAGGTCACATTATGAGCTTCAACTTATTTGCAATAGTGACAAGTTTATTTGTATCATTAGAATCCAACATATAATCTAAACACACTAAAATATTTATCACAACTAATACCATTATAATATTTAGCAAATGATTAACATTATAGTTATAATTTCTATCAAACGAACTACCATGCATGGCCAACAGTAGACATGGAAAAAGCCTCATGGAAGAGAAAACATAACACATCCAATTATCATGCAATGAAATGCAATTTACTGCAAAGATGGTAACACAATCATGAAACTTTGCTGCTATTATCACACAGAGATAAACCACATCCTCTTTTAATCATCTTCAACATTGTATACATCGTTCGAAGTCAACGCGAGGGAAAGCAATTGTATCACCACCAACATATTTCAAACATTCAATAGATTAACAAAACCAATAAAATCTGAGATTAGAATGTATTGAACAAGAACTAACATGATAAAGGCCAATATAAATCTACAGAACCAAGTCGAAATCAACGTACGAAATCTACAACATTGCCATTTAAACCTTGCATCAATGATTAATAACACATGTTCAATATTACTCTACGGCCAAGACAAAACCTTCAATTTATACAAAACATGAAACAAATTGCAACCGCAGGTAGCAACAATGTTTAACTATAGCTGCGACATAAGAACTTGTCGCATAATCGAAGCACATAAAATTCGACAGCATCACATTAACACAACATTAAACATTTAAGGAATCATATCAACAACATGGAAGCCTCAAAGAAGAAAAGAAATGGATATTGAGTCGGTACAGAAATCCAACAACAAACATATGAGAATCTACAAGTAGCATGCTATATTCATAGCTTATAATCCGTACAGGCTACTCTTCAAATTCAAACTATGAAATTGCAGCAACACTACAATGTGTAAAGTTTTCAAAAAAACCTACATCAATCCATTATTACTATACTTAGAGTAACTCATTTAGGTGTTAACTCAGTGTTGTATACAGACCATCAATCAATTGAATGCTTTTCAGAAGGAAAAAAATGCATATCGTGAAACCAAGTCGAGCCTCTAATAAACCATACTTGTATGCAAACAACAGCAGACAATCATTAAATCATCAACCAAATGGAAGCAAAGTTTAATTGAAAACCAACCGACACGGGATGTAGTTACATAACAGCGCGCAAGTTGTTCGTTGAACGAAAAGTAGCACCGTCAAGTTTGCAATCACGACAGCAGCACGAGCATCAAAACAGCAGCAACGCAACCGGTGGTTGAACAACCACAATGGAAAGAAATCTCTAGCTTCAAATTGTTCCGAAACGACTTCGGCGTCCAGCCTGATTTCAACCGAGTTGTAGCAGCAAAGGGATATTCTTCTTCAACTGCTATCAAGCTTGTCAGGACTTTTCCTGTTGTATGGTGTTGGGATAGTCGCGAGGAATGCTTCCACTTCTGGATTTTCGACACGACTCGAGGCCTTATATTCTCTATGGTGTCATGTTGTTTCAGCTCTTAGCACAACAGTACGCCGAGAATCAATCTGCATCACCTGAAAAACAATGAACAAAACCTGGCGGTGATTTCACACTGATACCCAGCAACATAAACAGATATTCAAAGCAACGTCATGAATGATCCGAGCTTTGTTATCGTCACTGATGTCACTCGTTCGCCGCAGTTATCGTTGAGTTATTGTTGTTGATGTGAACCAAGTTGGATTCAAGCTTCTGAATCTCAAACTTATAACCTGCATCCACCAAAGAAAAAACAGAAAAGAAAACGGATCCATGGACACACTGATTCAGGATGATGACATGAGCTTGACTACTCGATGTTACTGTGAAAACCCAACCGAAATACCATTGTTGTTAATATTGTTGTTCTGCTACCGCCATGGTACATAAACATTAACAGAACAAAAACAACATTACAACATTAAAGTAAATGTCATCACACAATACTAATGTTTCACCAGGAATCCAGTCATGAAACCACACATACTACAATGATATTTGGAATGAAATTCAAATTAATATTAAATGTTAAGTTCAGAATTAATATGAATATCAACAGTATTTACAGAAATTCATCACTTATGCCAAATACCAAAACACCAACCGAATCAAAAATTGTAAACAATGTATACAACGGGAGGTTCGAACAACATACATAACATGAGCCAGACAACATTCAAGCCATCATAATACTATCCATCATTACTACATCAATTGCAAACAAGAATGAACACGGGAAATCGAAACAAACAAACGAAAGAAATAATACCATTTCAGCATCGACGTATCGAGTACCTTCACCAGTTTAAGCTAGCTCAGATGCGTATTCCCCGCGTGAATCGTGAGTCCCCTAGTTGTCGCTCGTTGTTTGGTGTTAACTGGTTGCTATGATGCATCGACTGAAATCCTAGCGTGGTGAAATTTCGGACATGAACTTGCTGCTATTGCGAACTCGTTGTCATCACCGTGTTGGCATCAGAACTCGTTGTTATTGGATGAGGCTTATGTTGCTATGAAATTGTTGTTGGAATCCTTGTCGAGAAACAAGTTGGAAACCTTCTAAGTACATCATCGTTCGCACAATTTCAGAATCATGGTGAATCCAAGGCAAATCGGAAAACAATGCATCCTCCTCGCACAATTTCAGAACACTTGCTTTATTGTTGTAGTTGCTGGGCTGTAACCGAAATTTGCTCCTCAATTTACACGAAAAAAACTTTGCGGAGACTCAACTTGATACACGGGTGTAGCTAATCAAAGTAAAATTTTGCGTATTAAATTCGAGGTGTCAAAAGCTTGCGCACAGTAACGACGACAGAGGGGTTATTGAAGTTTTATTTATGGTATTGAGACGAGTGAATTAGTGTAATCAATTTGGTTCGCCACTGCTCTCACGATGTTGGAAGTGTTTTGAGCTGAGGGTCTTGAAGGTTTGGTTATGACGAATCTGCCGGCGAGATTATGACAGATCGGTGAAGGTTTCGAAGGGGGATTATAGCGGCGGAGAGTTTTGCGTGTAGGTGTGTGGATTTGAAGAGAAGAGGTTGAGGGGTTTCGGCGACGGGTTTATGGATTGAGGTGAAGGGTTCGGCGGCGAGGATTTTTGTGTTTTGTGAACAGTGACTTCCCTCTCTCCCTTTCAGAATGATGAAATCCTACTTATAACCCGTGTGACTCAACCCTAACGGGCCAAATACAAATGTGCCTTCCCCAATTTCCATTTTCTTTCTCTTAAAATTGATTTTAATTTTTATTAATTTTCTTATAATTATTAATTAATATTAACAACTTAAATAAAATAATAGTAGTGTAATCTAAATAATATATATTAAAGAAGCATTGATAATCATAAATAGAATACACTAAAATTTTAAAAAAGAATATTAATTACCAATATTATTAATATATATCAATACAAACAAGATATACAAAAATAATACTAATTATTAAAAAATTAACCTAATCTAAACTAAATAATTGATTAATATTAAAACTATATTATATTTACACATTATAAAAATAAAAAAAGAAATTATGAAACAAAAATAATTATAAATATATACAAAAACAAATGTTACGTAGCATAAATAAATCACAAACAAATGCCACGTGTCAAAATTTATTGGGCTAAAAAGAAAATGCCTGTTTTTGCTGAAAATTACGCTACGCTGTATAAGCGAGGTAAATTAAAAACAAAATCGGGCAAATAAAAATTTGAAAAAGGTAGGACAAATTTGGGGTATGACAGATGCCCCTATCTAATTGCCTTGAACCTGAGAGAATGAACAACTGCATGGCGTTCATTTTTAGGGTGGAAGTCAATTAGATACAAAAAGACCCCGAAATTTGTCCGACAAGCAAGTAAAAATGCAAAGAGACGGGATATACCAGAACGGGATGACAGGATGCAAAATATGAACGAGCTGACCTGATATTCTCTGGGTAGTCGAAGCAGTACCTTATCCAATAAGGTTCTTCGCGGTACCAGAGTGGTATAAATGATCCTCTTTGGGTGGTCAAAGCAGTACCTTATCCATTAAGGCTCTTCGATGATACCAAAGCGGTATCTCGATCAAAACTTGAGATTCTTCGGGTGGTCGAAGCAGTACCTTATCCATTAAGGCTCTTCGATGATACCAAAGCAGTATCTTGAACAAAACTTGAGATTCTTCGGGTGGTCAAAGCAGTACCTTATCCATTAAGGCTCTTCGATGATACCAAAGCAGTATCTCGAACAAAACTTGAGATTCTTCGGGTGGTCGAAGCAGTACCTTATCCATTAAGGCTCTTCGATGATACCAAAGCAGTATCTCGAGTGATAATTTTGCTGAGGAATAATTGAGCTAAAATCCTGTCAGAGGAAAAGGGTTGTCCAAACTCTGCAGGGGAAAAGCCTTCAAGAAACTCTTTTAAGGATAACCTCTGTTTGGGGAGCTATGAGAGCAAAGACTGTTGGGAACCATCATCAACAACTGTATGGTTAAAGAATGGCTTACTGGGGAATAGAATTCCATGAGCACATGCGACATTAACTCTTTTCAAGAGAAATACTGCTGACTTTGATAGAGGACCGGTCAAGATGCTTGTGAACTGATCCTAGATCCTGTTATGCTATGTCGCTGGGGATAAAATGCAATGCTTTGTATGATGCGCAAATATGCAATTAAAATGCAACTGCTAGGGAATGCAAGATGTATATGCAAATGATTGAAATGCAATGCGCATGAGAATGCAACCGGGTAACGGGATTTGGTAAGGCTTTATTTCTGGTTTTCCACAAGGGATTATTTTTGGTATTAGGTGAAACAAGGTGAAAAGATTTACGAGGTATATTGGCACATCAACTCGGGGGTTGAGAAGAACAAATATACTATCGACTCGAGGGTCGAGGATAAATCAGAACAACAAGTCAGCTTGAGGATTGAAGAAGAATAGCAAATATCGACTCGGGGGTCGAAAGAAAATAAAGGCAATATCGACTCGGGGGTCGAGGAAATAAAGACAAGTATCGACTCGGGGGTCGAGAGAAAAAGATAACAAAGATATCGACTCGGGGGTCGAGAAAATAAAGACATATCAACTCGGGGGTTGAAGAAAGGTAAATATCGACTCGGGGGTCGAAGGTAAAGGAAAATATCGACTCGGGGGTCGAGAAAACCAAAATTTCAACACGAGGGTTGAGAACATAACGAGCAACATCGACTCGGGGGTCGGAAAAAAATAAAATATCAACGCGGGGGTGAAGGAGGAAAAGGAAAATATCGACTCGGGGGTCGAGAAAATAAAGACATATCAACTCGGGGGTTGAAAGAGGAAATGATCGTGCTATGTATGCGTATGATACATGTCAATTATATGATGCATATGTGAACGCAGGCAGAAGATTGGTTTATGAAGGTGCCAACAAGGGTGGACTTTGGTAGTTGCCAATAAAGGATTGGAATTTAAGAGATGCCAAGCGGGGTTGGACTTTTAATGGTTGCCAATATAAATTGGACTTTTGGAGTTTTTAGTGATGCCAACAAAAGTGGACTTTATTTGGTGAAAGTATTTGACTTCCCGACACACGATATCTGATAATGATATGCTCATAAGACAGATGTGGATGTTCTCGGTGCTCCAAGTTAGATCCTTGCAGAAGTTGGCTGCTTATTCCTGGGAGAACCTTAACTTCTAGCCAATGTGCCATGACGGCTTACAAATGTTGAGCGTAGCGACATAACCAAAGCATGCTGAATATGCGAGCGTAGTGACTTAACCAATGCATGTTGATCGTGCTTTTGCTCTGCCCCAAGGCCTTTGACGCTTGTTGTGAACTCAACAGTTACTGATGTCTGGCATGGTCAGCTTGCCCAGCTCTAAAAATAAGGAGGGAAACTGCCCCTGTTCAACTAGTCTGCCTCAGTCTGCCAGCTATTTGAAGATTTTTTCTTAAAGATTTATACCATGACATGGTCTGCGATGATTGCCCCAGTGTCTGGATTTTGCAACAATATGCCCCTGTTTGAAACTCGGAAGAACTTGCCCCAGTCTGCAGGGTTATGAGAAATTCTTGATTCAAGTCAACACCAATGAGTGATCGAGTTCCTCTTTGATTGCACTTTGTTGGAATTTCCAAAATGTCAAGTACTGACTTGCAGTTAAAAGTGTTCATTCAAAAATGGTAATTTTAATGCGACATTTATGCAAAATTTGAAAGGATCATTTATTAGAATGATGTGGCAGTGTGTGACGAGCGGACTATTAGTCCAAACGCAGTGCTAATTTATCTGGCGCGAAAGATATAGCAAGAATAATGACACCAATGCTGGTGATTAGCAATCATGTGAGGAGTCAAGTTATGCAACCTTGCTGTAAATATGCTTTCAGAATAAAACCCCGCCTCAATTAGGTCTTTTAAGGGTTGTATCGTGGTCTGGTTCATGGTTATGAAAACAAAGGATATTAGGCTCAAAATTTGATTTTAACCCACCCCTTCTTCGTAATGACCTTCATACCTACGTTCAGTTAATTTTGCACGTGCGTGACGGTGTAAACTTGATGGTTCAAAGTTTGCCTGAAATGGCAGCCACCTTATTTTGATGGATGTTAGTAACCCCTTGATTTGGGTGGCCACTGAATCTTATCTTGTTTTTGTCGAGGGTTTGAGGACCTCTTTTGGGTTTTGTTTTTGATCCCTAAATTTTGCATGGACTGACTTTGCTTGTCAGATCCATCGGGATTGCCTTGATTTTTGCCTAAGTCCCCTTTTGAGGTGTTCGACTTAGCAGGCTTTTGAATTTTTTGAAGGATTTGTGACTGCCAAGTCAATGGTCATTGATGAACCGTCATGACTTTTGGATTTTTCCTCGTGATTCGAGTGCGTAATCAGGTTAACTGAACACTACCCTGCCCCAGGTTAAGCGTAAGGGTTTAGCAATCCGAAGGAAACTCCTACTTCTAGGTTCGAAGTGGTTGACTAGGGATTAACTCCTTATCTCTCCAGTGTATGAGGGATTGAAACAATGCCTGTACATCATCGGCGAGATTTTATCCAAAAGCATACTATCAGAAATTATGGGTATTTCGTTTTCGTCATCCTCCCTCAAATCTTTGCTAAACAGCAGTGCGATAAAGGAAGTGGAGTGAAAAAATTTTGTGATTTTTTGCAATAAGTGAGAAAATGTGAGTGAATACGAATGGATTTGATCAAAAACATGCATAATCATCACATTAACAATACCATTAATAAGAAACAATGTCTAAAAGCAAGTAGCATTATAACAGAAAAGAAACTACAAATGCGAAAAAACAATATGGAAATTGCCAGTATTGAGGAACTGGGCTTTTCTCTCTTGCATCACAGTTGAGCTACCCTTCTTGCTCATCGAGACCAATATGATAACCTTCTTCATATCTACTCTCTGCAGCTTCTTCCATGCCATGAACTGATGAACTCACTTGACCGGATGAAGGTTTGATGTTGATATGAAGTCCTTGAGGTGTGAACGAGATTAGCTTGGACTCGATCAGATCTTGAACCTTATTTTTGAACTGTTTGCAATCTTCGGTTGAATGCCCCATGGCATCAGCATGGTAGCCGCATCGTGCATTGGTGTCAAAGCCCGGTGGATATGGTGGGATCACAGGATCTAAGCTCTTTGGCATTATCAGTCCACTACTAATCAAACGTGGTAGCACGTGATTGTATGGCATTGGTAATGGATCAAAGTGTCTCTTTGGTCTTTGATTATAGTAACGTCGTTGTTGCGAACGTCTATTGACAGGAGGATATTGACCCTGTGAAGAGATTGGAGTCACACAGGTAGACCCATAGGATTGCTGGCTTTGAACAATTGAGATGATTGGGTACTGAAGATAAGGCACCGAGGATGGAGAATGGGGAGCGTCCCAAATCGTGTTGATCTCATCCTTTTCTTCCTCTTTGGAGCTGACAGCTGATTCACTTTCACTGGATAGGATGCTCGAGGAGTCGTGAAACTTTCCCTTCTTGAGATGACTCTCGATACGTTCTCCTACTGAAACCAAGTCAGAGAAATTTGATGTCCCATTGCCCATCATCTTTTCCATATAGGGTTCTTGCAAAGACTCTATGAACATGTCAACCAATTCCCTGTCTAAGAGCGGTGGTTGGACGCGAGCAGCTACCTCTCTCCATCTCTGAGCATACCCTCTGAAAGACTCGTTTTCCTCTTGAGATAAGCTTTGCAACTACATGCGGTTGGGAGCCACATCAAGATTGTATTGGTATTGTTTCAGAAAGGCGTTGGCTAAGTCCGACCACGACTGGATATGGCTACTTTCTAGCTGCATGTAGCAACTTAAAGATGCCCCACTCAAACTGTCTTGAAACAGTGAATCATAAGTTTGTCATTGCGAGCATAGAACGTCATCTTTATGCAAAACATTACCAAATGTTGCTTTGGACAACTATCTCCTTTGTACTTTTCAAATTTTGGCATCTTGAACTTTGGAGGTATCACAAGTCCGGGTACCAAACACATATTCAAAGCATTCAGATCAGCAGTATCACGCTCCATCATGGCTTCAACTTTCTCTTCCAACACACGACATTTTTCAGCAAACTCATCATCCTGAGGTCGTTCAACATTCCCCATCAAGCTTGCCACTTGGGAATTCGGGGTAGTGAATGAGAAGCTATGGTATTCAACAGCATAATGAGACGAGGTATGTTCATCCTGAATAATGTGACGCTCTTGTATAACCTGGTCTTCAACAGGAATCCGCACCGACTGAGGTATGACGTTCTCAGTGACTATAGGCCGTTGAGATTTGATTTCTCTCCTTGAAAAGGCTAGCATAACATCCACAAGCTGGTCCAACTGGTTCTTCATTAAGTCAACATTTGCTCTTGATGCAAACTAGTTCTGCTCTTCTGAACTCATGATTCTTCCAAAAGCTGCTTCAAGTCCGATACGGATGTCGGGAAATCAACTGCGGATTATGGACAAAGGATGGATGAGCTTTCTGGTTTTGGAAGACGATATGCAATGCAAATGAAATGCAGATGCAATGATATGCGAATGCAATGCAGGCACAAACAAGATCCAGGAAAACATAAGCAGGTCAAAGCGCCCTAACCGGTAGACTATACAAGGCAAGTTCTAGATTCTGTACCCACATACCCACTCACGGGATAGCTTCTATGTTGATGGATAAGGTTCCCAGGATCACGGACACCAATCGCATCAACATTATGCAACAGGCTAGCTGTATTTTAACGAGAGTACAATAGGGTCTCTCCTGAGTGGAGTCCTCATGCCAGGCACACGAGGAGCGGGTCCTCGGAGACTAACACTACACGACTACTAATATAGAAACTGGTTCTAAGAGCGGTTCCCAGAGTCACGGACCCTTCATGAATCAAATCGTGCAACAGGCTAGCTGCATTACGATATGATCTACGAAAAAGGTCTATTCTGGAGGAGCTTTCATGCTAGGCGCACAAGGAGCGAGTCCTTGGGGACTAACACTAATTACTACCAATTCTAAACTATATTTTCTCTCTTCTTTTTCCAAAGCTCGGGTGTAGAGCTTTACTTGCAATGCTATCTCCGAATCCAGCAAGCAGATATAATAAACAGCACACGATAGAAAGAGAAAACAAGAAATAAACAATAAGGGAAAATAAACATAAAGAAAACAGTTAAGCAAAAGGTTAGTACTCTCAAACTGAGTCAAGTTAGGCTTGACTCTCTCTTGCATAGGGCAATGCGATATCCCCAGCAGAGTCGCCTTTTGTCGTACCTCGAAAAATACGATCCTCGCGATGGCCGCGGAAAATACTGTTCGAAACAGAGTCGCCACCGAACTTTATTCATTCCAAGGATGGAATAGGAAAATATCGATAAAACCTTAAAGGAGATAAGAACATGGTCATCGCAACCAATATTCTAGGTTCGGGAGTCAATTACGCAGAGGGAAGGTATTAGCACCCTCTACGTCCATTGTACTCAACGGGAACCTCTTGATTCGATTCGAGAGTAAAGTTAACTATGCTTGTTAGTTTTCTTCTAAGGTTTCTCCTATAGGGGGAATGAGTGGTTTTAAGATAGGGTGCTCGCCAAGGATTGGGGCCCTTGTGCCTACGTATCTTCACTTGTAAGAAGTGGAAAATCAGAGCATTCGTAGTTCGTAGGACTACGGGAAAAAATAGGGGATTGTGCTCGCCAAGATCATCGCAATCTTGTGCCTACGTATCTTACATTCAAGAGGGAATGAAGAATCAGAGCAGCCGTAGTTCGGATAACTACGGTAAAAGGTTTGTGTTTGGAATGAACGAGAGTTTAGGTCGCATTCTAACTGCTAAACATTGGCTTGTCTGCTCGCTAGGGGAGGCTGAAGCGCGAGTTTGTTATGCGCGGAAGAGAGGAATAAACAATGTTCTTGGTAAAAGGTATTTAGGTTGGAGATCGCACGAGGGCGAGGAACTTAGTGTTTATCGTATTGGATGTTTTGGTTTAGAGGATATAGTTGAATAGGTTTAAAGTTTCGATCGCACGGGGGCGACAAAAAGAGTTCGGTTAGGTAATTTGATGGAGAATGACGATTATTCGATAAACGAGACGTCGACCTCGCAATCAATTAATCGGGATATCATTGGAATGTTAGATTCCAACAACAACTTTTTCATTCGAGTATTATGAAATATGTTTGAAGTTGTGTTGAGAAACGAAAGATTGATTGACAAGCAGCCTAAGAGCGTGCCTTAAGAGCTTGTTACTCAAGAATTCAAGGAATGCAAGATTCCAAGAACTCTGTTCTTTCGGAAATAGTTTGGGTTAGAAATCGAACGAAGGTGAGGAACTAAGGTTTTGAAAAGTCTCAATCGCACGGGGGCGAGAAGAGAGTTGGAATGGTTGAAAATTTAGGAGAGAATGACGATTACTCGATAAACGAGACGTCAGTCTCGCAATCGATTAATCGGGATATTATTGGAATGCTAGATTCCAACTATATCTTTTTCATTCGACTAAATTCGAAATATGTTTGAGAAAGTTTCAATCGCGCGGGGGCGAGAGCAGAGAGTTGGAGTGGATATTTTAAGGGAGAATGACGACTACTCGATAAACGAGACGTCAGTCTCGCAATTGATTAATCCGGATATCATTGGAATGCTAGATCCCAATGATACCTTTTTTCATTCAATTAATTATGAAAGTGCATTTGAATGGGCAATGGTGGCATTTGTCCAAATAATTAGGGCACGTGTTTTATAAACGAAAGGCCGAGCGAACCACAACCTAAAGCGTACGCTCCAAGAGTGGTTACTTGAGAATTCAAGGAGTGCGAGCCTCCAAGAACTCAGTTCTTTCGCAATTTGATTAAGAAAATAATTTGAATTTTACGTATGGTTTAAAAGCATACGCGGGTTTAGACTCGATCATACGGAGGTGAGGAACGAGGTTAGACGAGTTGGAAATTTAGGAGGAATGACGATTATTCGATAAGCGAGACGTCGGCCTCGTCACCAATTAGCTGGGATATCGTTGGAATGCTAGATCCCAACAATACCTTTTTCGTTCCATTAATTATAAAATATGTTTGTTGGACAGTGAAAGTACTTGTCCAAATAATTATGGGAAGTGTTTTAGGAACGAAAGTTCGAATGACATATTTATTCAAGGTGTACACCTCGGTTGTAACCATTCTCGAATTCAAGGAATGCACGACTCCAAGAATTCAATTCTTTCGTGATTTAATTAAGAAAATAGTTTGAAAATATTAGCGTATTTGGTCTAGGCGCGCTATGTACTCTTGAAAATAAGATCGGAAGAGTCACAACTCGAGGTGTGCACCTCGAGAGTGGTCGCTTAAAAAATTCAAGGAAGGCGAGATCCAAGAATTTAATTGTTTTAAAATTTGTTTGAGAAAATGGTTTAATTTAATTAAGAAAAATAGTTTTACTAAAATAAATTAATCAATTGTAAAGAGTTTTGAGAAAAATCAATCATAACTAATTGTTTTGAAGAAAAAGTTTAATATCTTAGAAAATATTTTAACTTTAATAATAAAGTAGTTTTTTTTAATTTAATATTTAAAATATTATTTGGTAATAATTTAGAAATATATTTTTTTTTAAAAGAAAGAATAATTGAAAATTCTTATGAAAATATCTTTGAGAAAAACGATTTAGAAACCGAAAGACGGAACAACCACAACTCATGGCGTGCGCCTCAAGAGCGGTCATTCAAGGACTCAAGAGATGCTAGACCTCAAGAGTCCACTACTTTCGATTAATTTAAGAAAACATTTTTAAAAAAAATTGAATTAAAATATTTAAAATTTAATTAAGACTAGAAAATTTTGATATTAACAAAAAGTCAAAATTAATTATTTTAGTATAGTCAAAATTTAACACAAAATTAATAAAATATGAAAATAATAATCCTAATATTAGATAATATTTTCATTACTGATTACTTATTCTTAGCCCTAAATATATAACTTTTTAATTATTTTCTAATCACCCAAGGTCACATTATGAGCTTCAACTTATTTGCAATAGTGACAAGTTTATTTGTATCATTAGAATCCAACATATAATCTAAACACACTAAAATATTTATCACAACTAATACCATTATAATATTTAGCAAATGATTAACATTATAGTTATAATTTCTATCAAACGAACTACCATGCATGGCCAACAGTAGACATGGAAAAAGCCTCATGGAAGAGAAAACATAACACATCCAATTATCATGCAATGAAATGCAATTTACTGCAAAGATGGTAACACAATCATGAAACTTTGCTGCTATTATCACACAGAGATAAACCACATCCTCTTTTAATCATCTTCAACATTGTATACATCGTTCGAAGTCAACGCGAGGGAAAGCAATTGTATCACCACCAACATATTTCAAACATTCAATAGATTAACAAAACCAATAAAATCTGAGATTAGAATGTATTGAACAAGAACTAACATGATAAAGGCCAATATAAATCTACAGAACCAAATCGAAATCAACGTACGAAATCTACAACATTGCCATTTAAACCTTGCATCAATGATTAATAACACATGTTCAATATTACTCTACGGCCAAGACAAAACCTTCAATTTATACAAAACATGAAACAAATTGCAACCGCAGGTAGCAACAATGTTTAACTATAGCTGCGACATAAGAACTTGTCGCATAATCGAAGCACATAAAATTCGACAGCATCACATTAACACAACATTAAACATTTAAGGAATCATATCAACAACATGGAAGCCTCAAAGAAGAAAAGAAATGGATATTGAGTCGGTACAAAAATCCAACAACAAACATATGAGAATCTACAAGTAGCATGCTATATTCATAGCTTATAATCCGTACAGGCTACTCTTCAAATTCAAACTATGAAATTGCAGCAACACTACAATGTGTAAAGTTTTCAAAAAAACCTACATCAATCCATGATTACTATACTTAGAGTAACTCATTTAGGTGTTAACTCAGTGTTGTATACAGACCATCAATCAATTGAATGCTTTTCAGAAGGAAAAAAAATGCATATCGTGAAACCAAGCCGAGCCTCTAATAAACCATACTTGTATGCAAACAACAGCAGACAATCATTAAATCATCAACCAAATGGAAGCAAAGTTTAATTGAAAACCAACCGACACGGGATGTAGTTACATAACAGCGCGCAAGTTGTTCGTTGAACGAAAAGTAGCACCGTCAAGTTTGCAATCACGACAGCAGCACGAGCATCAAAACAGCAGCAACGCAGCCGGTGGTTGAACAACCACAATGGAAAGAAATCTCTAGCTTCAAATTGTTCCGAAACGACTTCGGCGTCCAGCCTGATTTCAACCGAGTTGTAGCAGCAAGGGGATATTCTTCTTCAAATGCTATCAAGCTTGTCAGGACTTTTCCTGTTGTATGGTGTTGGGATAGTCGCGAGGAATGCTTCCACTTCTGGATTTCCGACACGACTCGAGGCCTTATATTCTCTACGGCGTCATGTTGTTTCAGCTCTGAGCGCAACAGTACGCCGAGAATCAATCTGCATCACCTGAAAAACAATGAACAAAACCTGGCGGTGATTTCGCACCGATACCCAGCAACATAAACAGATATTCAAAGCGACGTCATGAATGATCCGAGCTTTGTTATCGTCACTGATGTCACTCGTTCTCCGCAGTTATCGCTGAGTTATTGTTGTTGATGTGAACCAAGTTGGATTCAAGCTTCTGAATCTCAAACTTATAACCTGCATCCACCAAAGAAAAAACAGAAAAGAAAACGGATCCATGGACACACTGATTCAGGATGATGACATGAGCTTGACTACTCGATGTTACTGTGAAAACCCAACCGAAATACCATTGTTGTTAATATTGTTGTTCTGCTACCGCCATGGTACATAAACACTAACAGAACAAAAACAACATTACAACATTAAAGTAAATGTCATCACACAATACTAAAGTTTCACCAGGAATCCAGTCATGAAACCACACATGCTACAATGATATTTGGAATGAAATTCAAATTAATATTAAATGTTAAGTTCAGACTTAATATGAATATCAACAGTATTTACAGAAATTCATCACTTATGCCAAATACCAAAACACCAACCGAATCAAAAATTGTAAACAATGTATACAACGGGAGGTTCGAACAACATACATAACATGAGCCAGACAACATTCAAGCCATCATAATACTATCCATCATTACTACATCAATTGCAAACAAGAATGAACACGGGAAATCGAAACAAACAAACGAAAGAAATAATACCATTTCAGCATCGACGTATCGAGTACCTTCACCGGTTTAAGCTAGCTCAGATGCGTATTCCCCGCGTAAATCGTGAGTCCCCTAGTTGTCGCTCGTTGTTTGGTGTTAACTGGTTGCTATGACGCATCGACTGAAATCCTAGCGTGGTGAAATTTCGGACATGAACTTGCTGCTATTGCAAACTCGTTGTCATCACCGTGTTGGCATCAGAACTCGTTGTTATTGGATGAGGCTTATGTTTCTATGAAATTGTTGCTGGAATTCTTGTCGAGAAACAAGTTGGAAACCTTCTAAGTACATCATCGTTCGCACAATTTCAGAACCATGGTGAATCCAAGGCAAATCGGAAAACAATGCATCCTCCTCGCACAATTTCAGAACACTTTCTTTATTGTTGTAGTTGCTGGGCTGTAACCGAAATTTGCCCCTCAATTTACACGAAAAAAACTTTGCGGAGACTCAACTTGATACACGGGTGCAGCTAATCAAAGTAAAATTTTGCGTATTAAATTTGAGGTGTCAAAAGTTTGCACACAGTAACGACGACAGAGGGGTTATTGAAGTTTTATTTATGGTATCGAGACGAGTGAATTAGTGTAATCAATTTGGTTCGCCACTGCTCTCACGATGTTGGAAGTGTTTTGAGCTGAGGGTCTTGAAGGTTTGGTTATGACGAATCTGCCAGCGAGATTATGACAGATCGGTGAAGGTTTCGAAGGGGGATTATAGCGGCGGAGAGTTTTGCGTGTATGTGTGTGGATTTGAAGAGAAGAGGTTGAGGGGTTTCGGCGACGGGTTTATGGATTGAGGTGAAGGGTTCGGCGGTGAGGATTTTTGTGTTTTGTGAACAGTGACTTCCCTCTCTCCCTTTCAGAATGATGAAATCCTACTTATAACCCGTGTGACTCAACCCTAACGGGCCAAATACAAATGGGCCTTCTCCAATTTCCATTTTCTTTCTCTTAAAATTGATTTTAATTTTTATTAATTTTCTTATAATTATTAATTAATATTAACAACTTAAATAAAATAATAGTAGTGTAATCTAAATAATATATATTAAAGAAGCATTGATAATCATAAATAGAATACACTAAAATTTTAAAAAAGAATATTAATTACCAATATTATTAATATATATCAATACAAACAAGATATACAAAAATAATACTAATTATTAAAAAATTAACCTAATCTAAACTAAATAATTGATTAATATTAAAACTATATTATATTTACACATTATAAAAATAAAAAAAGAAATTATGAAACAAAAATAATTATAAATATATACAAAAACAAATGTTACATAGCATAAATAAATCACAAACAAATGCCACGTGTCAAAATTTATTGGGCTAAAAAGAAAATGCCTGTTTTTGCTGAAAATTACGCTACGCTGTATAAGCGAGGTAAATTAAAAACAAAATCGGACATATAAAAATTTGAAAAAGGTAGGACAAATTTGGGGTATGACAACTATCAGTCATGTTAAATTTCTTCAGAAGTTCTTTAACATATTTGGTCTGATGTAGGTAAGTGCACTCTGGAGTTTGATTAACTTGGATTCCTAGAAAGAATCTGAGTTCTCCCATCATGCTCATTTCAAATTCTGCCTGCATACATGTAGCAAACTCCTTTCCAAGCATAGTATTTGTTGATCCAAAAATAATTTCATCTACATAAATTTGACAAATTAGAAGATCTTTCTTAATTGATTTACAAAAGAGTGTTGTATCCACTTTGCCTCTGATGAAAATTTTCTCCAGAAGAAAATTGCTCAACCTCTCATACCAAGCTCTGGGAGCTTGTTTTAAACCATATAGAGATTTCTTTAGTTTGAAAACATGATCTGGAAATTTTTCATTTTCAAAACCAGGAGGTTGGTGGACATAAACTTCTTCTTCTATAATACCATTAAGAAAGGCACTTTTAACATTCATCTGATACAGAGTGATGTTATTTTGTGCAGCAAATGAAATAAGAAGGCGTATAGATTCTAACCTTGCCACTGGAGCATATGTCTCAGTGTAATCAATACCTTCTTGTTGACTGTACCTTGAGCAACCAGCCTTGCCTTATTTCTTTCAACTTCTCCTTTCTCATTTAGCTTATTTCTGAAGATCCATTTTGTACCAATTATATTGAATCCTTGTGATCTTTGAACTAGATCTCATACATCATTTCTGGTAAATTGATTTAGCTCTTCTTGCATAAAAATAATCCAATCATTGTCTTGCAGAGCTTCATCTACAAATGATGGTTCAATTTCTGACACCAATCCAAATAGTGATGCTTCAGATGATCTTAGAAAGGATCTTGTTCTGATGGGATCATCCTTCTTTCCAATAATGACATCCTCTGGATGAGAAGCTTTAATTCTGGATGATGATCCTCTAATGGTTGATTCTTCAGAAATGTTTAGATTATTCATCTGAGAAGTTAAAGGAATAGCATCTAGCGTTGCTTCTGGTTCCTTCACTTGAATTTTGTCTGCTTCTGGAACTTCAGAGTCAATGAAGACTACTTCCCTATCTGCAAAGTTTTTAGACTGCTTTGGCTTTTCAGAGCCAAGCTTATCATCAAATCTGACATGAATGGATTCTTCCATAATCTGTGTCTCAGTGTTGTATACTCTGTAGCCTTTAGAGCGTTCAGAATATCCAAGCATGAAACACTTATGTGCTTTGGAATCAAACTTGTTCAGGTTTTCCTTAGTGTTTAACATATAGAAAATACATCCAAAAGGATGAAAATATGAAATGTTGGGCTTTCTGTTCTTCCACAGTTCATAAGGAGTCTTTTTCAGAAGAGGTCTTACAGACACTCTGTTCTGAATGTAACAGGTTGTGTTGATTGCTTCTGCCCAAAAGTGTTTTGCCAGATTTGTCTCATTGATCATGGTTCTGGCCATTTCTTGCAGAGCTCTGTTTTTCCTCTCTACAACCCCATTTTGTTGTGGAGTTCTAGGACAGGAAAAATCATGAGCAATGCCATTTTCAGAAAAATATTTTTCAAAATATTTATTTTCAAATTCACCACCATGATCACTTCTGAATTTTATAATTTTGAAATCCTTTTCATTCTGGACTTGCTTGCAGAAGTCAAAGAACACAGAATGTGACTCATCCTTGTGTTTTAAGAACTTTACCCATGTCCATCTACTATAGTCATCAACAATGACTAATCCATACTTCTTGCCTCTGATGGATGCAGTTTTCACTGGTCCAAATAGATCAATATGAAGTAATTCTAGTGGTTTGGAAGAAGAAACAACATTTTTTGATTTAAAGGATGATTTTGAAAACTTCCCTTTTTGGCATGCTTCACAAAGAGCATCTGAAGTGAACTTCAGATTAGGGAGTCCTCTGACAAGATTAAGTTTATTAATCTGAGATATACGTCTCATATTAATATGGCCCAATCTTCTGTGCCAGACCCATTGCTCTTCATTAACAGACAAGAGGCATTTAACATTTTGAACTTTAAGTTCAGAAAGATTTATTTTATAAATGTTGTTTTTCCTCTTACCACTAAATAGGATAGAGCCATCCTTTTGACTAATAGCTTTACAACATTTTTGATTAAAGGTAATATCATAACCATTGTCACTTAATTGACTTATGGACAATAAGTTATGCTTTAACCCTTCAACAAGTAAAACATTAGTAATAGAGGGAAGTTTACCATTTCCAATAGTTCCAGATCCAATGATCTTGCCCTTCTGGTTCCCTCCAAACTTCACATCACCTCCAGATCTAAGTTCCAGACTTTGGAACATAGACTTTTCTCCTGTCATGTGTCGTGAGCATCCAGAGTCCAGGTACCATGATTGGTGTCCTGACCTTGCTGCTAAGAACATCTGCAACAGGAATTATTTTATTTTTAGGTACCCAGATCTTCTTGGGTCCTTTGGGGTTAGTTGGTTTGTAGGTTTATCTAAACTTCTGTTTTTCAACATACTGTTTATTCTGACTTGCCTTGGGTTTAAACACATAAGTATTCTTCTCAGAGCTTGTGTGTTTAATGTCATTTAAGTGACCAAATTTGAATTGAGAATACAGAGGTGTCTTCTTGATGAAAAGTTTTTCAACAGATTTTGAATTACTTCCAGATGAAGATTCATATCCAATACCTCTTCTGTTGTTCCCACTAACACCATAGATCATAGAAGCCATCTTGCTTATGTCTATGCTCTTGGTAAGGAATCTCTGAAAGCTAGAGTCATATTTTTCTAAAATGTTTTCACATGACTTAGTCTGAGATTCAGATTCTTGTTGAGTTATTTCAAAGTCATTTTTGATTTTCAGATTAATTTCTTTTTGCTCAACAAGTTCTGTCTTCAGAAGATCAATCTCAGATTCAAGATTGCTTTTCAGCTTCTTGTATTTGAGTTTGATATTGTTATAACTTTTAAGAACTTCTGATAAAACTTTTATAAGTTCTTCTTTGGTAAGTTTAGCCATTACCTCTTCAGCGTCATCATCAGATTCAGAATCTGATTCATATCCTGAGGTTCCTTCCTCCTGATCTTCTGTGCTGGCCATCAGTGTAACATTAACACATTCTTCTTCTGATTTAGAAGATGATTCAGATTCATCTGAGTCATCCCATGTTGCCATCAGAACCTTCTTCTTTTTGTTAAACTTCTTCTTGGGTTTTTCTTTTTGAAGCTTGGGGCAATCATTCTTGTAATGTCCAGGTTCTTTGCACTCATAGCACACAACTTCTTTCTTGCCAGATCTTCTGTGCCCAGAAGATTCCTTTCTATGATCAGATCTTCTGAAGTTGTTGAACTTCTTTCCCTTGTGCTTCCAGAGTCTGTTTATCCTTCTGGACAACATTGATAATTCATCTTCTTTAGAAGAAGAAGATTCTTCAGAGCTTTCTTCAATAACCTGCAAAGCTTTAGCAGATTTATTAGATTTTAAGGCAACAAATTTACCTTTTTCTTTCTTCTGAGGTTCATCTTCCTCAAGCTCAATTTCATGACTCCTTAGTGAGCTGATGAGTTCTTCTAAAGAGATCTTGTTCAGATCTTTAGCCATCTTCAAGGCAGTCACCATTGGTCTCCATCTGGTAGGTAGACTTCTGATGATTTTCTTTACATGATCTGATATGGAGTATCCCTTGTCCAGAACCTTTAGCCCAGCTGTGAGGATCTGAAATCTGGAGAACATAGCTTCAACAGATTCAGAGTCTTCCATCTTGAAGGCCTCATACTTCTGGATCAGAGCCAGAGCTTTTGTTTCCTTGACTTGAGAATTTCCCTCATGAGTCATCTTTAAGGATTCAAACATATCAAAAGCAGTTTCCCTGTTTGTAATTTGTTCATACTCAGTATGAGAAATTGCATTCAATAATATTGTTCTGGCCTTGAGATGATTTCTAAAATCTTTTTTCTGAGCATCTGTCATAGATTTTCTATCTATCTTCTTGTCATTCCCATCTGTGGGATGAACATATCCATCTATGACTAGATCCCATAAATCAGCATCATATCCAAGGAAGAAACTTTCAATTCTGTCTTTCCAGTAATCAAATTTCTCCCCATTAAACATATGGGGTTTGGTGTTGATTCTGTCCCTTTCTTCATATTTATTGTTAATGTTGGATGTTGCATTATCAGCCATAGTAACAACTAAATATATATCAAAGTATTTCTCTCTGGATCTTTACTGACACTGTTAAGTGGTAGCACACACAGAACCGGAGCTCTGATACCAACTGAAGGTGAGATAATACTTAGAAGGGGGTTGAATAAGTATGAAAGATTAAATCTTAGAATTAAAACACAAGTATTTTTATCCTGGTTCGTTGAACTCAACTACTCCAGTCCACCCTTCCTAGAGTGATTTGCCTTTCTCAACAAGGACTTAATCCACTATTTAATCAAACAGATTACAATAGTAACACCTAAGAACAACTGTTCTTAGTCTTCTCAAGAGCTACTGATTCCAACTGAATCCTCTTAAGGAAATCCTTTACAATCAATGTAAATCTAATACAAGAGTAAGAATGCTTCTAAAAAGCTTTTATCACAACAGTGATATTTCTCTTAAGTTTAAGTACAAATAATTCTAAGAATGAGTATGAAAATATGAGAGCTTTGAATGTTTCAATTTCTTTTCAGCAAAATGTCTCACTGAAGAATTTGGTGGAGACTTGCTTTTATAGGCAGCTGATCCAAGGGAGCTGCACGTTGAGAAGAGTGTCCCAAAAGGTCTGAGCCTTTTTGTCTTTACATCAAATGACCTTTCCTAGAAGAAGAAAGCACAGAAAAATCCTTTTTGTCTGTGTTCTTGTGTCTAGCATAAATGAGGAAAGAGACGTTTGATTTTCTCCAACGGATATATTCTTTGAATATTTCTTCTTCAGTTTTCAGCAAGTTCATCAGAGTCTAATTGAGTCAGAGTCTTCTGATGATGATCAGAGCTTGCTAGATCAGAGTCTTCTGCAGTAGGTGTACTTTCAGCGTGTTAAATATCAGAGCATATTTGGAACAGAACTTCAGTACTGACAGCTTTAGTACTTTCATAATCTTCTGTAGAAACTTATGCTTTGAAAAACTCTTCATACAATATTCTTCTTTGCTTCAGATGCTTCTGACTTGCTTCAGATTCTTCTGGAGCTACTTCTTCAGATCCTTCTGGAGCTTCTGCTTCAAAATTTTTTGGAGGCTACGCTCAGAATCTTCTGTTGGCAGCAATCAGAATCTTCTAATTAGTGCATCTGGCGCTTCAGAGTCTAATTAATTTCTTGCATTCGATTCAGATTTGCTTCTGGAGTATCAATTTCTTTACTATCTGCAGTAAAAACTCTCAAGCAAATTTTAGAGTATATAATTCTTAAATACAAAATTTCCTAATAGTTATCATCAAAATATAGAGATATTATTAAGAACCAATCTGTGTTCTAACACTTAAGCTTTAGAAGATAAATGCCATGCTTTTAGGGCACTCGAGTGTTGTACTAAGATGGATGTAAGATCTAAACTATTGGTTATGTTTGTGTGTTTTTCTTGATATTTAGTCACATGTCGTGAAGTTTCGTGTTATATATATATATATATATATATATATATATATATATATATATATATATATATATATATATATATATATATATATATATATATATATATATATATATATATATATATATATATATATATATATATATATATATATATATATATATATATATATATATATATATATATATATATATATATATATATATATATATATATATATATATATATATATATATATATATATATATATATATATATATATATATATATATATATATATATATATATATATATATATATATATATATATATATATATATATATATATATATATATATATATATATATATATGTGTGTGTGTGTGTGTGTGTGCTTGTGCGTGTGAAGCAAGAAAATGAAGTTCATAGGTGGATAGAATTGCAATCATACAATTATACTTACTATCATTCCTTTTTGTCTTTGTAGTGAAGCGATAATGGTTTGAGTAAACCAGCAGAATAATATGGTTCTAAAAGTGAAGATCAACTGTCATGGGGGGATCAAGAGATGTTTGACACATCTTCCATTTTTTCTAGAAAATAAGGTTGGACAATGCTTTCCCCGAGGTGAGTCCTTCCTCTAACTAAGGGTTATTGTTGGGTGAGAATATGGAATAGGCAAACGGTCTAGAGGGGGTGAATAGACGCTTTTAAAAATTTAACTGGTTTTTAAAATTGTTTCTCAAAGTTTTCAAAATGAAAATTAGAGTTTGCGTTGCGGAAAGCAATTTGCAAAAGTATAAATGTTATGCTTATCTTGGAAGGAATCATAAAAGCAATTATACTACAACTCACAATTATCTTTAGATTGTTCAAAGACAATAACAAAAAGTTACAAACTGTTGTGAATCAGATACCTTTAAATAAAGTATAAACGGTTTCTTAGCAAGAAACACACAAGGGTTAGGGTTAATAAAGAAGAAAACAACAAGGATTGGTTATTAAACTGTTATTCTTTCCTTTCTCTTAGAACAATATTACAAGTATACAAGAATAACAAAATAACCTTTCTCTCTTGAAATTAGGATTTTATCTTCCTATTTTTCCTTATTCCAAGATTGAGCAACTAGCATCCTATTTATAATAAAATAGCACACTAACCTAATGGGCATTTTAACAATTACCCATTACAAGCTAACTTAGGGTACAAGCTAACTTAAACAATTGGGATTACAAGTAAGGCCAAATTTAACATGCTAACAACCCTAGCAATATTGACTAATTCATATTAGAACAGACTTCGACTACAACATGCATTACTCGCGAACAGACTTCGACCATACTAGAGTTCGATCCAACATCTCACAAATCTCCACCTTGGATCTAACTCTATAACATCAAGAAACTAGCTTTCTTCATGCAGCTTTATTAACTGCATACAATGGAAAAACTTGCAACTGGACAACGTCTTGGTGATCATACCAGTAGCATTATGATCTGTCGAAACCTTCAGCACTTGGACTTCTCCACGCTCGATTACCCCTCTGATGAAATGCAGCCTCACATCAATGTGCTTGGTTTGCTCATGATAGGCTGAATTCTTCGACAGGTGTATTACATTTTGACTATCACATTTAACAGTGATAACTCGACCTTGAAGTTTTAGCTCCTTTGCAAAACCTTCAAGCCACAATGCTTCCTTCACAGCTTCAGTTAGGGCAATATACTCCGCTTCAGTGGTTGATAAGGCAACAACCTTCTGAAGTGTTGCTTTCCAACTGATTACTGTCCCAAACATAGTCAACACATATTCAGAGATAGATTTTCTGAAATCCATACAACCTGCATAATCAGAGTCGACATATCCTTCGATTGCTGCTTTACTATCTTCACCCAAGGCTCCACCATAAATTAAGACTCTATTTAGAGACCCATTTATGTACCTTAAAATCCACTTTAATGCTTGCCAGTGAGCCTTTCCAGGATTCGCCATGTACCTGCTTACAAGACTTACTGCATATGCTATGTCGGGTCTAGTACAGACCATAGCATACATTAAAGAACCTACTATGTTAGCATATGGAATGCTATTCATATAATTTCTTTCAACATCAGTGCTGGGACACTGATCTATACTTAGCTTAAATTGAGGGTTTGTCGGAGTCACAACAGGCTTTGAATTCGACATACCAAACTTTTCGAGAATCCTCTGTAGGTATGCCTCTTGAGATAAGCATAATTTCGACTGCTTTCTATCTCTCCGGATGTCAATCCCAAGAATCCTGGACGGAGCTCTCAGATCCTTCATGTCGAACTCTTTATTGAGTTCAACCTTCACCCTCATTACCTCTCCGACATTGTTGTTTGCTATTAGAATATCATCCACATAGAGCAACAAAATAACAAATGAATTACCCGGTCGAAATCTGAAGTAAACACAGTGGTCGAACTGGCTTCTGGTGAAACCTATGTGTGCCATGAACTTGTCGAATCTCCTATTCCACTGTCGAGGAGATTGTTTAAGTCCATATAAATATCTCTTCAGTTTGCACACATAATCTTCCTTCCCCCTTTCGACATACCCTCCAGGTTGCCCCATCAGGATTGTTTCATCTAGATCACAATACAAGAACGCAGTCTTCACATCCATCTGTTCCAGTTCAAGGTCGAACTGGGCCACCATGGCAAGCAACATTCGAATGGATCTATGCTTCACAACAAGAGAGAACACATCATTGAAGTCGATACCTTCTTTCTGAGTGAAACCCCTAGCAACCAATCTTGCCTTGTATCTCTTCGATGTCACTCCTTCGATTGCTTCCTTAGCTTTGAAAATCCATTTACAGCTGACTAACCTGGCTACATCAGGTTTCTTGATCAGTTCCCAGGTGTTGTTATCATGAAGAGATTTCATCTCATCATCCATGGCCTTCAGCCATTCAGTCTTCTTTCGACTCCTCATAACTTCCTTATAGTGTCTAGGTTCTTCATCTAGAACCTCACTAGCAGAGATTAAGGCATAAGCTATAAGATCTGCATACCCAAGTCTCTGAGGTGGCTTGATGACTCTCCTCGACCTGTATCTTGCTAGAAGGTATTCATTATCAATCTCCTCATCTTCGACAACATCTTCTGCGTCTTCTTCGACTTCATCTAGGGTAAGCAATTCAGCATCAACATGCTCCACCTCAACTGGAATCTCTCCCTATTCCAACTCTTCATCAGCATCATCAGTTTTCTTGAAATCCATCTCTGCTTCATTGAAAACTACATCTCGACTGGTGATACACCTCCTGTGACGTGGCTCTAGGAACCATAGCCTATAAGCTTTGACTCCTTCTGGGTATCCCATGAACATGCACTTCAGAGCTCTAGGTTCGACCTTGTCTTTCTTAATATGAGCATAGGCCACACAGCCAAATACTCTCAGTCTGTCGAAACTTGGTGGATGTCCCGACCAAACTTCTTCAGGTGTCTTCATTCCCAAGGCAGTCGAGGGACATCTATTTATCAGGTAAGCTGCTGTAGAAACGGCTTCCGCTCAAAACACCTTCTTCAATCCAACACTAACCAACATGCATCTGACCCTTTCAATGATTGTTCGATTGAATCTCTCAACTAAGCCATTTTGTTGAGGAGTACCTGCTACAGTCTTATGCCTTGCAATACCAGACTCAACACAGTAACTGTTGAACGCTTCGTTGCAAAATTCAAGGCCATTGTTGATTCTCAACCTCTTAACCTTTCGGCCAGTTTGAGTTTCGACCAGAATCTTCCAACTTTTGAAATTCTCAAAAGTTTCATCCTTCGTCTTCTGAATGAATACCCATAGATTTCTGGAATAGTCATCAACGATGGATAGAAAATACCTTGCACCTGAGTGTGAAGGATTCCTTGTAGGCCCCCAAAGATCATCATGAATGTAATCCAGGGATCCATGTGTTCTTTGCTTTCCTTTGTTAAACTTCACCCTACAGGATTTACCAAATACACAAGATTCACAAAATTCTAACTTTTTGACTTTGTCACCTCCTAGCAGGTTCTGCTTCCCCAATTCGACCAGGCCTCTTTCGCTGACATGACCCAATCTCATGTGCCATAATTCTGTCTTCGACATAAGTTTCGCGGATGCAACATTTGTCGAACCACTTACAACCTCAGCCTTAAGGGTATACAAGCCTTGTTTCTTCATGCCTCTCAAGACTTCCTTCGACCCCTTCATGACTCTTAGGATACTTTTCTCTCCTTGAAAAACGTATCTTTTTCTATCGAATTCACCAAGAGAAATAAAATATCTCTTCAAGTCAGGTACGTACCTGACTTCAGTCAATAACCTTATTGACTCATCATGGAGCTTGAATCTCACAGATCCAATACCTACAATTTTGCAAGATTTATTATTTCCTAGCAGCACAGATCCACCATCTTGATCACATAGCTCCTCGAACAATTCTCTGTTTGGAGTCATGTGCCAAGTGCAACTTGAATCCATAATCCACTCTTTCCTCGAGTCTCCACTTGAAACCACAGGAACATCAGATGAGTCGAAGTCATCTTGAACAATGGCTGCATTGCCATTACCTCCATGATCTTTCAGGCGTTCAGGGCACACCTTTCTTATGTTACCCTCCTTCTTACAGTGATAACATTGAATACTAGATGTTTTGCCGCTATAAGACTTCTGTTGACTTTTACCTTTCTTCTTGTCGAACTTACCATCCTTTCGCAAGAATTTCCCCTTAACGGCCAAACCTTCGCCCACCGTTGAAGGTTTATGCTCCTTTCGTTCGTTCAAGTTCTTAGAATACAAGGTTGATTGAACTTCTTCAAAGGTCAGGGACTCCCTTCCATACAAAAGAGTTTCTTTGAAGTGAGCATGTGTTCTAGGCAAAGCACACAGCAGCAACAGTGCTTGATCTTCATCATCGATCTTCACATCAATATTTTCAAGATCAAGAATCAGCTTGTTGAACATATCCAACTGCTCAGCCAACACTTTGTCTTCACTCATCTTGAATGAATATAAAGCTTTCTTCAGGTAGAGTCGATTCACCAGAGATTTGGTCATGTACAAACTTTCAAGTTTCACCCATAATCCCAATGTTGTAGTCTTCTTTGATACCTGTCGAAGAACCTTATCACCAAGGCTTAACAATATTGCATTGTGGACTTTCTCGATCATGCGCGTCTTTTCTTTTGTCGTTAACGCAACATCCATGGCTGCCTCACCCTTCAACGCTTCCAAACAACCCTACTGAACCAATAGGGCTTTCATCTTCGAGCGCCACAAACCGAATTCGTTCACTCCGGTGAACTTTTCAATCTCATACTTTGTTGAAGGCATCTTCTCCACGCTCACCGCACCAATTTGTTGTGAATCGGATACCTTTAAACAAAGTATAAACGGTTTCTTAGCAAGAAACACACAAGGGTTAGGGTTAATAAAGAAGAAAACAACAAGGATTGGTTATTAAACTGCTATTCTTTCCTTTCTCTTAGAACAAGATTACAAGTATACGAGAATAACAAAATAACCTCTTTGTCTCTTGAAATTAGGATTTTATCTTCCTATTTTTCCTTATTCCAAGATTGAGAAACTAGCATCCTATTTATAATAAAATAGCACACTAACCTAATGGGCTTTTTAACAATTATCCATTACAAGCTAACTTAGGGTACAAGCTAACTTAAACAATTGGGCTTATAAGCAAGACCCAATTCAACATGCTAACAACCCTAGCAATATTGACTAATGCATGTTAGAACAAACTTCGACTACAACATGCATTACTCGCGAACAGACTTCGACCATACTAGAGTTCGATCCAACATTTCACACAAACTATATTGAATTGATAAAATGTAAAGCTTCATGAGAAGTGTTCTTTAACAAATTCAATGGATATAGGATTATAACACTATAGTTAGTAGAGTTTAATTAGCACTAAAACACAAATAAATTTAGATTCTAACAAAATATACACTCATTTAATTAATCGTTGCCAACAAAAATTAACGATAAATTTTACTAAGAAGTGATTACCTAAACATGCAATAACTGACAAAAATTAAAACGAGAGAGAGAGAGAGAGAGAGAGAGAGAGAGATGGGGGGGGGGGGTATATTGGGATTTATAGTTGTTTGTTTCTATCATCCTCGTAGGAGCCTAATCCACTACCTAATGCTTTCCCATTGAAAGTTGTTCTTCCACTATGTTTTGACAAATATTACACGAGTTCATACAATTATAAAATCCACGATAATGCAAAGAAAATAAATCTTCTATCTAGACTTTGACTTGTATACAGCCTTGATGCCAAACTCTGCGAAATCTTTACTCGAATATCGCTTTTCAAATCTTCCAACTTCACCAATTTGCTCCAAAGTTTTGTATGCAACAATCCTCTTGATTCCACCAATTTCTTGAGTGATGAACAATTACAAATCTTTCAATCAAGGTCTAAATCAAAATAAGAGGTTGAAGATGAAAGAAATTAGTTTATTTTATTTTAGAAGTTAAAATTCAATTCAAAGATTTACACTAAACCACTCAAACAAGTCTATTAGAATATTTTATTTTGCTTAAAGCATAATTCTTTCATATTTGTTTATACATATAACTAAATAAGTGGTGTTGTGAGATTTTAAAGTTAACTTATTAATAGGTTAATTATTATTAACAATATTTTTTTTCTTGAAAAGAAAGACTTTGTTTGGATTAATAGAATATGAATAAATAAAATGATATGAGATAGAATTTAGTGAATATTCTATTGTTTGAATTAGTTAAAATCAAATAAGGTGAAGCAAAATAAACTGGTATTGATTTCATTATATCACTTACTATAATATTTTTTTCTTCTTTCATTTGGAGGGAGTAGAGTGGTACCAAATTAATTTGATCAATTATCACCATTTTTTCCTTTGATTTGAGAAGAATCAATAACTTTTCTTGTTTCTTTTTAAAATATTCAAACGATGAAATGAAATCTTCATTTTGTTTTGTCTTATTCCGCTCTAAAAATTTTCACACTTTTGCATTTCCCTTCGTGCATTTTATAATATTTAAACATAACTTTAAATACTCCATAGTGAGTTAACTACTATGTATGAGGAGGATATTGAGCTACTAAATTAAAAAATTACATAAAAATAAAATAGATAAAATGTGTAAAATACTTTAATTGATTGATTAGGTATCATAAAATAATTATAATTTGTGGTATTTATCATGGAAAAAATCTTACTATTCATATAATTGTGGCTTACAAATTTTGTGTTCGTACTTTTGAAGGAAGTTTTCATATCTATTTATTGTCTATCTTGTTATTTTGGTTGAAATATAAGGTGTAAACAAGTTGTTAGCAATAAACACCAAAGAAACAAATTTAGGATCATATGGATTTACCTTTAGATGAACGGAGGTAAGTATAACATAATTCAATCAACCAAGTTTTTCTCAACTCCACAAAGGATCACGAGAGTCGTGGATATATTAGAATCAGTCAAAGTTGAGTGAAACTCTATTTTTTTTTTTTTGTAATCGTATTTCATGTTTATAACACCACTAACGAAATTGATCATTTATACGGAGTCACGTTATAAGAGAAAGATGTGAAAGTAGTGATAAACACAAAAAATAAGAGTTCAAGTTGTGCTAGTATTTTTTATAATAAAAAAAAGTTTGAAAAAAGCAAACAAATGATGGTAAATAAAGATGATAAAGGAAATAAATAATTAACAAATTATTTTATTTCAACATAATAAATTATATAAAGCACGTGTAAGTATTTCGATGTAGAATAGAATATTGATGATCTGTGGAGCAAAGCTCTCTGATTCAGCGGTGCATATCTCTGTACAATTAAGCAGTGGTGCGCTTGCAAAGCACTCCAACATCTAAGTTTGATAAGATTAAAGAGATGAAACTTTGCAAGAGTGAATGAAAAAATATATATTATGGAACGCATATGAGTTTAAATATGATAAATGGTTATAATCACTCTTGATCGACGCACCATGGAATGCGGAAGACTGTTGGATTATATCCAATGACTGATGGTAAGCAAGCAACTCGAATCCAGTGTGCGGCCTGTCGCTTGCGCGAAAATAAGGTGCCGGCAAAACAGAAGAGTCGCCACCTTTCGTTATTTATCCCTCAGAGCGGGAAAGGAAACGATCGGAAAAACCTGACGAAAAAGGGTAAGACAAGGTCATCGCAACCATTGTCTGGGTTCGGGAGTCGGTTACGCGAGGGGAAGGTATTAGCACCCCTCACGTCCGTCGTACTCGACGGGATCCTCGCTTGTTTGTTTACTTGGACGGGTTGGTTATAATCTATCTACCTATCAAGGCTGGCTGAAAAAGAAAAGAAAAATGACTCGGCAAAGCATCGCACTTTATGCCTACGTATTCTCATCAGAGAATGAGAAATCAGAGTCAACGTAGTTCGGCTAACTACGGGGAGGAAGATGGGGAAGGTTGCTCGCTAGGACATCGCATCCTATGCCTACGTACTTTCATCTGGTATGAAAGATCAGAGCAAACGTAGTTCGGGAAACTACGGGATAAAATGGCTCAACTAGGAGGGAGACTATCTAGTCCTACTGTTATCATGCCATGGATTCATCCTATGGTTGAGGTTTGAACGGGGAGCTCCTAGATGTTGTCATGCATAGGTTTCAACCTAAAAGTCCATCATCAAATCCTCGTCAGAAGAAATGAGAGTCCTAAGGGATCATGTCAATGATACACAGAAACAGACAAAAACATCAGCTTTAACAGTAAAATGCATGCAATGCAAGTGAGGGAGGAAATGTGTGTGGGGTGTCAGCCTCCACAAGCTCGTCTCGACCTCAAGCCAGTCATGAAATAACAGCAATCATACTGCAGATAAACAACATGCTATCAAGCAATGACAGATAAAGGAAATGAGGTGCCATCAGGCAAACAAAACACCTTTGAGAAAGAATCATCTATTCTCTAATCCTAACCCTAATCACAGGATCTAAACAAATCTAAGCAAAGCTCTCAAGCAAAACCATTCCCAGAAGAAAACAATCCCAGCCTTCAAGCTTCAGAACAAGCTTACCAAAGACAGGGAGCTAAGCAAGCAGACTCATAGTGTCTTCCTCAGGAAAGCACTAAGAGGTGTATACTCAGGAGTCATACCCTATGTGGCTCAACCACTGTGATCAGTTTACATTCCTCCTCAGGAGAAACTAAACTCACAAGCAGGCTCCGACATCACTGGATATTTAGGAAATCCTATCTGAACTAGTGGAGCTAAGTGAATAGACTCATAGGACCTTCCTCAGGAAAGTACTAGGAGGCTTCCACTTAGGAGTTGTATCCTATGTGGCTCAACAACTGTGATCAGTTTACATTCCTCCTCAGGAGAAATTAAACTCACAAGTTGGCTCCAACATCATTGGATACTTAAGAAATCCTAGATCAACTAGTGGAACTAAGTGAATAGACTCATAGGACCTTCCTCAGGAAAGTACTAGGAGGCTTCCACTTAGGAGTTGTATCCTATGTGGCTCAACAACTGTGATCAGTTTACATTCCTCCTCAGGAGAAATTAAACTCACAAGTTGGCTCCAACATCATTGGATACTTAAGAAAGAGGTGAGAAGAAAGAATGAAAGTCATTCATAGTGCCTTCCTCAGGAAAGTACCATGAACTTCCTTCAAACTTCAGGCTCTCAAACCTCACCAGACTGGGAATAAGACAAGCTCTGGGTCTCTGAATCTTGATCCACAATCTTCTCTTCATGATGCTCTCCATCAATATCTTCAAGGCAACACAAGCCCCTCAACAAATTCCTCAGAATGAACCCCACAGATGAACAGATAACCCACTGAACAGATCAAATCAATAGGCAACTTCAGAAAATACCTAAAAATACTAAACTAATGGGGAAAAATCTAACAAATATTCACAAGGGTCCTCAACACCTACTCATAACATCTACAAAGGTCTCTACCTAAAAATCAAGACAAGACTTGCTCAAAGAAAGGGAATCATCACCTAAACACAATCTAAACCCTAATTAGACTATCCTAAGTCAACCCTAATTAAACTACTCAAGATTAATTCTAAAAAATCTAGAAAAAATCCTATGGGGAACTATGATTCATCATCTAATTGCATAAAAAGGAATGGGTAAAAAAACCTAAGGGAATGTCCTAAAATAATTCCTACAAAATCATGATACAAAATTAAACAATTAAAAAGCTATTTAATTGGAAAATCTATTAAAAATATTAAACCTAAAAATAAAATCTCAATTTTATTTTTATAATTTTCTACACACTTTCATCTACTCATAGAAGAAAAAAGAATTAAAAAAGAATTAATTTCCAATTTTTAATGAATTTTACAAAACAGAGAAAATAATAAAAGAAAATTAAAAGAAATAAAATAACATGAAATGGGAGAGGGGTGTAATCAGTAGGTGGGTTAAGTGTTAAATGCGCTGGGCTTTTCAGCTGGGGGTGCGCGTAGCACCTGGGGTTAAGCCCAATAACATTCAGAATTTAACTAAAAAAACCAAAAGAAAAAAAAAGCTACGCGGTGCAATTAGCAACACTTCCATGCGTTCTGGTTGGGCCTCGCTACGAGGGGGTGCGAAAAGCAAAGGCCCACTCCCCCCACTTAAATGAAACGCAGCGCTTAAGGGGGGAGGGAAAGCCTCACCAAACTCAGCTTTCAATCTCGGCCGTGAGATTATTCCAAGAGTCCACGGTCAACACGCCTTTGGACGATGGAGATTATCTCTTCTCCAAATTGTTATGACACTTAGGGTTTTCTCCATTATCATGCATCTTCACACGTGAAATTTCAAGCCCGCGGTTCTCACTCTCTACTCAACCAAATCACACGCTATAAAAATGAAAATTGCTTAGAATCTCTCCCTCTACACGTGTATGCCATTGGTTCACTTTGAAACTCCCTCTACCATGACAACCGCGCGCAACAACATCTTGCCTCCATGGAAATGGTCTGAAACTTTTTCTCATAATTCTCACTAAAACCTATATGGATCTACTCTACATCTAATGGTGATAATTCTGAACCAAATACCTAAGCTTCTAGCGCCCTAATCATGGAGTTCTATGCCAATCAAGATTCGAGCACCTGCACTAAATTGTCTCTAAACAGCCCCAAAGTTATCTAAACTAATCTCCTAACATCCTAGATCAAGATTATGCTAATGAATCTACACGAATCTACTTAAATTAAGCAAGTGGAAGCAAAATGCACCTTGAGCAAAATATGATGGATGATGAGGAATCTCTTGGATCTTGATCTTGTGAGGCTTGGATCTTGCTCCCCTCTTGCTCTAGATGATTCTGTATGCACGAGTTTGGAAGGAGAATACTTGTGGAGGATGAAAATCAAAGTTGCTTGAAATTGAAGAAAGCTCTTTAATGGCAATCTCTCTCTTTCTCTCCCTTCTGAAAATGCTCTCTATCACCCAACCTTGAATTCTCTTCATGGCATTCTTTAAATAACAATCATTGGATGTCTCTAGATTCATCTAGAATGGTGTGGAAAGTTCATGAATTTCTCCTTGAATGAGAAGTTGGAAATATCATATCCCTTGCTTCAAGCCTCCAATTTGGTCTCAAAATGTCCTTATGTGAGTTATTGAATGAGGATGAGTGAAAAACAAGTGCATTTTTGGCTTGTGTAGGGTTTTGCAAAGTTGCCCTCTTTTTCAAGTAAGAAATTTCCAAAGGAAGTCCATTTTTGGAGCCTCAAATGAAAATTCTACTTAAACCAAAGTTCTTAAAATGGTTTTTCCAATCAAAATGATATATTGGATGACCCATTTTGGATTTGTGGATCTCCCAAATCACTTTTCAATTTCAACTTTTCAAAGTTATAAGTCATTTTTAGTTCATTTTTGACCAATCATGGAATCTTGTGCTATGAGCTTTTTCAACAATTTGTGGCCTTCTTTCTAGACTTAAAATCACATTTTGAGCAACTTTCATGTTTTGAGTTTTTCCATTTGAGGCTTGGAAATAGGAGTTTTAGGCATTGGCTAAAATGACCTATAACTGACAAATGACCAAAATACCCCTGCCTTGTTCAAACCATAAGTTGAGTTCCACAAATCCAATCAAGGACTTCTACCACTCAAATTAAAGCTAAGAAGATCCTCTTCAACATTCATGTTGACCAAGAAATCATAGGAGTCATCCTACTAGGGCAAAAGTTGTCTGCAAGTTGGGTGACTTTCAAGGACCCAGATTCACATACCTCTGCTGACCTGTAATTTGTCAAGACCATAACTTGAGCTCTGTAACTCCTATCAAGGACTTCCACCACTCAAATTAAAGCTAAGAACAAGCTCTACAACATTCATGTTGTGGGGAAGATGAGATCTCAATCACATCTATAGCTAAAACTGCCTGGAAGATAGGGATCAAATTAGGGTTTTTCCACTGACAATCCTCAGAAACCCTAACTCAAAACTTCTCAAACTCCTCAATCATGATGAGTTGGTCTAGGAATCATCTTTATATAGTCTCTATGTATCATTCCATGATCTCATGGCCCTTGGATTAAGTCTCAACCTTCTCCAAATCTTCAGCTGATCTAGGGTTGACCCAGTCAAAACCCTAATTCTACCATTCATGGTTGAATCTTCTGAATTCTTGCATAATGACTTCTCTGGGCTTCATGAAGGCTATCAAGGCATCTCATAAGCTTTCTCAAAACATCAAGTTCATTCTCAAAGTCCCAGAATCATCTGAGGAGCACCCACAACTTTCAAACTGTGAAGCACACAACCCTGGTTTCAACCCACTCTTCTGAGGATCTCCTGAACTTTCTGATGAAGATATCAACTTTCAAACACTCAATGACTAAATAATTGTTGGTCAAATTTTGGGGTGCAACAGCTGCCCCTATTCAAACGGCTTGAACCTGACTGGGTGAGAAGCGAACGGCTCTCAACCAATCAAGGTGCGAGACGGTTGAATATCGGTAAACCCGAAAATTTGCCAACTACACGACCACATAATACTCTGCAGGGAACAAACCTTCGAACACTGCAACACTAGCTGCTCAACAACTAGCTGGAGAAATACTGATCTGACATCGCCGCCGGAAACAAACATCAGTCTGAGAGACACTCAACATCGCCGTCGCACCAGCATCGTCTCTACTGGGGATTTAAGGAGTCTGACATTGCCGTCAAACAAACATCCAACCTCGCCGCCGGAAACAAACATGATTTCAAACACATCTGACCTGGGGTTCACCCCTGGTAAATGGAACACAAAATACACTTGCATACCTGAAGCTACTCCGCTGGGAATGAGAGACTTAACCGAGCACACTCTGATCTGGGGTTCACCCTCAGAACCATAACGAACATCGGAATACTGCTGCACACCGCCCACCGTAGAACTTCAACATTAGAACTATATGAAACCCTGGCCCCTGGCCACTTCCAGCTTCAGCTAGCAAAGATCTTCAAGTACTTCTGAAGATAAGCATCCTTGGCCTCCAAGGATGGCAACTCTGCAGGAGGTATCCTTCGACTTCAGTCTGAAGAGAATGATCCTTGGCCTTCAAGGATACATGGATCTGCCTTCAGGCAACTCCGCCTCTGCTATAGAGTATCCGAGACCTCCGTCAGGGATATACTTCGGCCTTCAGTCCGAACAATGAATCCTAGGTCCTTCACGACCTTGGAGGATAACCTTGCCTTTAGGCACCTTTGCTTCAGCATAAGAAATCTGTGACTTTAGTCAGAGAAATGGTATCCTGAGCCATTCATGACTCTACGGGGATTCAAACGCTTTGCCTACAGGCAAAACTCCGCTTCAGCTGGAGAAACATCTTTGACTTCAGTCAGAAGAAACTATCCTCTTGATCGCAATCAATCATCACCTCAGGACAACTGACTTGGTCTTCAGACTCACACGGATCATTGTGTTGTATCTACAACCCTGGAACCTTATCTTCAGCCACCCGTTGCTTCATCCACACGGAAATCTGGCTTCACAGGAACCTTCTGGTATCGCCCTCTGGCGCTTACGAAATCCATCTTCAGATTAGACATCGTTGTTGGAGCAGACATATCACGCTGCTACTCACTTGACATCCTGTCAAGTCGTTGCTAAATAAAAGCAGACATGCCGGGTCACCAGACATAATCACCAAGTTAACAACTCTGTTGAGGAGATAGGAATGAGAGTTCACCCAAACAATCCTGACGACTCACTGGGGAAGAGGAAGAAGGGTTCACCCAACGACCTTGTAGACTTTGCTGCAGAAAGACGAGAGAGTTCACCCAAACGACTTCAACAACTGCTGGAGAAAAACGAAAGAGCACACTCAGACGATTCCTACCAACTTTACCGAGGGAGAGCTACCTTTCAAGGGAGCTGCATTTTCTGCCGATCTCATCTGGACTTATACTTGAGGATGACGGACTCCTCTGGAGAGCACAGCACATCAGGCTGACCAACACACTATCCTCTGCTATACTCTGCATGGGGAAAGCGATAGATGCCCTGAACGACTTTTTGGGCAATGACCCTTCTGGGGAACATAGCCTTCGGGCTACAAGACACTCATGTCATTAAGTTCTCAAACTTGCGAGATAAACAAACTTCAGCTTGCTGGACAATCCTTCGGGATCTGTTTGGGGAAACATTCCATCTGCCAATCATGATTGTGCTCGGCTGGGGACATCAATCTACCTGCCTGCTGCTGGGGAAATGCCAACCACCTGCTGGGGGAAAAGACCTCCACTCTGTTGGGGAATTCCAGGAATCTTCCTGGGCAACTCTTGCTGGAGGCGCTACTGGGGAGCTCAAGTATCATACTAGGCGAACTACTAGGGAAACTGTACTGAGGTCTTAAGAGTCATCTTAAGCAAACGGCCCCGCTGAGGAATTCGAGAATCATCTTGAACTGAAGACTTCGCTGGGGATCTCGAAAATCATCTTGAGCGGGCGACTGCGGGGATCACACCGGGGTCTTTTAGAATCATCTAAAGAAATCGACCTTACTGGGGAGAACATCAAGAACCGTCCCGAGCATCTGGTCCTTTGGGATACACCTGTTTAACAAGGATGATAATGACCTAGATCATGCTTATGACGTGTATGCTTCTGCACTATGCCCCACACGGTGGGAATGATATGTATTTATGCTAAATGCCATGCAATCATGCACAAGGCTATTGCAACGTTTAAATGCTATGCAGTCATGCACAATGCTATGCAATCATGCATAATGCTATGCAATCATGCACAATGATGCGATCCCGTCAGCAAAATAAATGCCGAAAGGGGAAATCTTCCTGTCAAGGAGAAAGAACCACTCAGGTAGAGGAGTCATCCTGCTGAGGAGAACGTGAACACGCCAATATCAATTAGGCTCTGTCCGGGGAATTGATCTTCCGCGAACTGCTGCAGGGGAACAACTTCAGCTGACTGCTGCAGGGGATGAAGCTCTACGAGAACTTGGATCTGCTGATACCAATCGCGAGAATAAATTGTGCGGCCGTCTCGGCTACTCTTCTGGGGATGACCACTCTGTGGGGAGCCAACTTCAGCTGCTCAACACTCCACCGGGGAAAAACCAATCATGATCTGATCAACTTCCAAGGACTCGGCTCTCTTGGGCATCTGCAAACCCGGCTGAGGAAGGAGAAATCATTCTGCTTCGCTGGAAAGAGTGCGACTCTGGGGAAATGCAGCGTCAGCTGCCCCACGCTCTGCTGGGGAGAATTGATCATGATCTGATCAACTTCCAAGGATTCTGCTTTTCTGCGGACTTAGCCGGGGAGAGAAATCATTCTACTCCACTGGAGAGTACGACTCTGGTGGGGAATTCTATTCCACTGGGGAAGAAAGAATCATCTGACTTCGGGGGAGAGTACAACTCTGCCGGGGAATACAACATCAGCTGTTCCAACACTCTACTAGGGAAGAAGGAATCATCGAACTTCAGGAGAGAGCCTGACTCTGGTGGGGAATCTCAACTCCGCTGGAGACTTCAGTCTGGCATCATCAGTTACTGCATACTTCGGTATACGACTAGCTTCCTGCGAAACCTGCACTTGTGACCCGGTGCTGGGGAGAACACCTGCTTCGGCGACTTTACTGGGGGAAAACACGAGCTTCAGCTCCCCAAACATTTCTATGAACTCCGCACTTGTGACCCGGTGCTGGGGTAGGAGAAATCATTCTTCGGTGCTTGACTCAGCTGATGAGGTGACGTTCCTTCAGGATGCGCCTGCTTGGGGGAAGAGAATCACCTCTACCTGGGGAAAACATATCAATGCCCACTATTCTGATTCTGATTCTGCGGAGGAGAGACTACTGAACTCTGCTGAAGAAGGAGGACTCATCCTGCTTCGGGGATATCAATCCTGGTCTACTGAGGGCAATCTTGACCCTAATCTGATGAGGGGTAAACACCATCTCAATCTGCTGTAGTCTCAAACTGTACAGGGGGAACGACCTCAAACCGTACATCTCTACGGAGGAACAATCCTGATTCAACAACGCCAACACAGGGAATACAGGCTACCAATCATGGAATCAAGTAACAGGTTATGCTGTAGGATAGCAACCCAATGACCGCAAGGCTTCTTCAGAAGGTTCAGGTTTTGACGGGGTAACGACACGATTCCCTGATACTCAATTCTTGCTAGGGTGAACAAAATCATTCGAACAACTTGCCCCAGCGCATTTCAACTTGCCCCAATCTGACCTTTGGGAATAATTCAATCTGAGCCGAAAACAACTGGCAACAAGACAATCTTCAGAGGGCTTGCCCCAGTATCTACACAACGGGAGGATTCATCCTCAACCAATCAACTCTCAGCATGGTCGGCTTCAATATCTCTGAAGTAGTTTGCCCCTGAACGAGCGATGAGCGACTCAACATGCTCTGATCGAACACTGGAGGGATCTGCCCTTAAATCGCAAGGATTCCGGATAACTGCCCCTGATTGGGTCTCGAGAAGATTCACTTCCGATCAACTGCTTCTCGCATAAACTGCCCCATAATCAAACGATGCTCCGGGACTTGTCCTCAGACAAACCGATTCCAAACTCACTGGGAGTCATTGCCCCAGATTCGCAGGGTTTCAAAGCATACCATTCTGATCCAGACCTCTGGCGATTCAGTCCTGATTGACTATTCCTTGCTGAAGTTCCTTCGTATCAGCTACTAACCTGCAACTAAAATTGTTTATTCACGAATAGTAATTTTAATGCAGTGTTCATGCAAATTTCGAAAAACGTTGTACTGTCACTCATTTACGTGCCATGCTAGTGAGTGACGAATGAACCAAAGAGTTCAGACGTAGTGCTGATGCAATCAGTGAAAAATGCAATAAGGATATGATTAGCAAATCATGAAGGAGTCAGGTCACTCAACCTTATCGTAATGCGCTCTCAGAATAAACCCTGCCTCAATTAGGTCTTTTAAGGGTTGTATCGTGGTCGGGTTCACGGTTCGTGAAACAAAGGATTTTCGGTTCAAATTATGATTTGTACCCATCCCTTCTACGTGATGTTCTCCGATCCTAAAGTTCAGTCAACTTGGGTCGAGCGCTCGCCTCTTTGAGAGGTATGTTGAACATTGGGAACAACTGGTTAAAGAATTCGCAAGGTGCTTCGGAGTGACAGTTACTCCTTTTTCGTTTTCGGCGTCTGTGTCTACACGACTTCGTCCTTGTTCGAGGATTTTTCTTTTTTATATCCTTTCTTTTTCATCCTTTTGATTCCCTAACTTTTGCCTGGACGGACTCCTTTTGAGTTCTTTTCGATTTTTTTTTTTTGAAGTCCAGCGGGATGCCCTGATTTTTGCCTAAGTATTTGCTTTCTAGCTTTTCTTTTTTACTTAGCGGGCTTTCTTATTCCTTTTTCTTTTTCTTGGAGCAAGTCGTGTGACACTGGTTGTCTTGATTGCTCCGAAAAGATTGTAACTGTCTCACTCCTGATTGGTGAGGTTTAACCATTGTGGTTGATGAGGTACGACCTCTGGCGAGGAATATGATGTGATTGGTCCTCGAAGGACAACACTCCTCTATAAGACTTGAACGCTCGATCAAGCTAACTGACAACTACCCTGCCCCGGGTTAAGATGTGAGGGTTAGAAAGTCCGAAAGAAACTCCTACTTCTCGGCTCGAAGTGGTTAACAAGGGATTCTCTTCCTTATCTCTCCGGTGTTTAGGGATTTGAAACAATGCCTTATACGTCATCGGCAAAGTTTTATCTGAAAGCAATACGATCATCGGTTATGCGTATTCAGTTTCATCATCCTCCCTCCGCTCATTGCTAATCATAGTAAGAAATCGGAGTAAATAAAATGCAAGTGCCAGTGCAATGCAGTAAATGAGTGACAACGACATAACTAATTCAGAAGAAATGCATAGTCACTTTATTAACATTACCATTCGAAACATACAATGTTTTACAGCAAGTAGTAACTGACAGAAAAGAAACTACAAATGCAAAATGGTAAAAAGTCCGAGGACTGCCAATGCTGAGGACGTCTGCCCGTCTGGATCATTGGCTTCCGGAAATAACCCTCTGAATCTACGAGCTCAAACGGCTGAGAGATCGTCACGTACAACCAAGACTCCATCTGGAAAGGAAATACACCCTTGGTCGATCAATTGCTGCACTTTCGCCTGGAAAGCCTTGCAATCTTCAGTTGAATGCCCCAGAGATCCACCATGGTAGCCACACTGAGCATGAGGATCGTACCCTGGAGTGTAAGGCTCTAGCACGGGCTTGAGAGCTTTCGGTTCCACCAAGGAATTCTGAACCAACAGTGGAAGAATCTGGCTGTACGGCACAGGCACTGGCTGGGGAGAAGCATTCCTTTGTTCCCCGTGGTTGCGAGGTCTCTTGTGATCCTGGTGCTGGTATTCTTTCCGCCCAAGAGTAAGAGGTCGTCGTTTCTGAATGGCGACGGTCTCTCGTTTAGGCGCTTGCGTCCTTGAGCTTGACCCAGGTAGAAACTGCGAGCGAGGCGATTCAGTCACCAAAGGTCGCGGGACGTATTCGAGATCTTTCTCAGCTTCAGGCAAAGGAGTGGAATCATCCACCTCTTCCGCAGGGTAAGGGATGAACTTTCCCAATGCTCTTATGCCGCCCGGCACAAGCCTAATTGCCCTTGAGTCGATCAGGTCCTGAATCTTATTCCGGAGAGCCTTACATGTTTCAACATGGTGCCCCGGTGCCCCTGAGTGGAAATCGCAATGCATGCTTAGATCAACGTCTGATGACACGTCATCTGGCGGATTTAAGGTCCGAAGCTTGAGAACACGGTTCTGAACCAACAGCGGCAGCAGCTGGGCATAACTCACAGGTAGTGGGTCTATAGCTCTATCAAGTAGCTTCTTCTTTTGACCATAACCTTCAGGATTATTCTGAGATGCTCGGCGCGGCTGATGACGAGACAGGCCTCGAGCTTCATGCTGTGTAGAGGGTCTATGAGGTCCACTTGGCTTCAGCACAGGTGGCACTGACGGTAACGGAGGAAGAACTCTGGTCTCTTCCTTGGGTGCTTGACCACTCTCCTTATCTAGCATACTTCTCACCACTCCCATGAGAAAGCTCAGCTGGTTCTGCAGCTGCTGGTTCTCCTCTCTGAGTACTTGCTAGTCCAGACGCACTGCCTGTATGTCATTCATGACCTGCCCCAACTGGCTTTGGATTTTCCCCAGTTCAGCTTGTATCTGCTCCATTAGTCTGAGCTGCTCGATTCTGAGTCAAACCTGCAAACACAATGGTTAGAAGACAAGTCCCGGCTTCTGCCATGCAAGATGAATTATGCTAATGCCATGGGTGTCTGTACGTTTAGGAGGTCACCCCTAATTCTGGTGTCAACGTGCCAACATAGTGTCAATGCAGTGATAAGACTGGATCCATTCATGGAAGAAAATATCTCATATTGCTCGGGACACCAGAATCAGGGTACGAAACGCGCCTGCAGCACAGACACATGCTAATGGAATGCAAACATGAATATGCGAGCTAATGCAAAATGCAGGTATGCAACAATATATCCAGGCGGCTGCTGTGGAGATTCGGTATCAACAGTCACTGATGAGAAGAAGACCCCGGTGTAAAACCACTGATCTGATCTGCTGAGAATAACCATCTGATAGGATCTAGATCAAAATTCTGCCCTGACAAGAATAAGTGCCTGATAATAAGGACCCCGGGATGTATGATCAGAAAATGTCCGCTGATGAAGTCTTCAGACCCCAAATCAAAAATCTGCCCTATCAAGAACAAACACACAGCTGCTGATGAGATCTTCAGACCTCGCTCAAAATCTGCCCTATCAAGAACAAACCACTGACAATAATATCCTGATCGAAACCTGCTCTATCAAGAACAGACATACACCCAATGACAAAATCCTCTGATCAAAAACTTGCTCTGTCAAGAACATATCTGCAACTGAGAACCCAACATAACTGATTCATTGTCAAGAAAACCAGGTAGTCTGGAGGTCAAAGTTTCCTGCAATATCCCAATCCCACTCACAGGTATGAACCTAATCCACGGACAAAGGTACGGCATCCTATGCGGTCATCAGCGTCACAGACTTTCATGAGTGACGATACGATTCCCAGAAGGAGTGGCATCATCAAGTCATGAAGAGGCCTCTCTTAACTGACTTCCAAATGATCGGTCCCCAGAGTCGACAATCCTCACGTCTGGACTCCCCTCAGATCCTCAGGACCGGAAAGGAGCACCTCTGCAAGAATCTCGTCTGAGCGCAGATTTTCGTAGGGAACTGTGCCTGTTCAACAGACAGGTTCGTCTACTACTTCTCCACAACTATATCTAGGTGTGTACTTAAAGCCCAGGTCCGGCTTTTCACTCACAGTAACATCCCTCTCCCACAGCAGCACAGATAATCATATCAAACTGGAAATAAAATGCGGGAAATAAAATGCGGGAAGTAAAGATGCGATAAATAAACGCAACCCAACAAGCAAACACACAAACGATAGGATTGACTCTCATAGGGAACCAGAAAACCAGAGACTCTGGGTTTAATTCCCCAGCAGAGTCGCCAGCTGTCGCTTGCGCGAAAATAAGGTGCCGGCAAAACAGAAGAGTCGCCACCTTTCGTTATTTATCCCTCAGAGCGGGAAAGGAAACGATCGGAAAAACCTGACGAAAAAGGGTAAGACAAGGTCATCGCAACCATTGTCTGGGTTCGGGAGTCGGTTACGCGAGGGGAAGGTATTAGCACCCCTCACGTCCGTCGTACTCGACGGGATCCTCGCTTGTTTGTTTACTTGGACGGGTTGGTTATAATCTATCTACCTATCAAGGCTGGCTGAAAAAGAAAAGAAAAATGACTCGGCAAAGCATCGCACTTTATGCCTACGTATTCTCATCAGAGAATGAGAAATCAGAGTCAACGTAGTTCGGCTAACTACGGGGAGGAAGATGGGGAAGGTTGCTCGCTAGGACATCGCATCCTATGCCTACGTACTTTCATCTGGTATGAAAGATCAGAGCAAACGTAGTTCGGGAAACTACGGGATAAAATGGCTCAACTAGGAGGGAGACTATCTAGTCCTACTGTTATCATGCCATGGATTCATCCTATGGTTGAGGTTTGAACGGGGAGCTCCTAGATGTTGTCATGCATAGGTTTCAACCTAAAAGTCCATCATCAAATCCTCGTCAGAAGAAATGAGAGTCCTAAGGGATCATGTCAATGATACACAGAAACAGACAAAAACATCAGCTTTAACAGTAAAATGCATGCAATGCAAGTGAGGGAGGAAATGTGTGTGGGGTGTCAGCCTCCACAAGCTCGTCTCGACCTCAAGCCAGTCATGAAATAACAGCAATCATACTGCAGATAAACAACATGCTATCAAGCAATGACAGATAAAGGAAATGAGGTGCCATCAGGCAAACAAAACACCTTTGAGAAAGAATCATCTATTCTCTAATCCTAACCCTAATCACAGGATCTAAACAAATCTAAGCAAAGCTCTCAAGCAAAACCATTCCCAGAAGAAAACAATCCCAGCCTTCAAGCTTCAGAACAAGCTTACCAAAGACAGGGAGCTAAGCAAGCAGACTCATAGTGTCTTCCTCAGGAAAGCACTAAGAGGTGTATACTCAGGAGTCATACCCTATGTGGCTCAACCACTGTGATCAGTTTACATTCCTCCTCAGGAGAAACTAAACTCACAAGCAGGCTCCGACATCACTGGATATTTAGGAAATCCTATCTGAACTAGTGGAGCTAAGTGAATAGACTCATAGGACCTTCCTCAGGAAAGTACTAGGAGGCTTCCACTTAGGAGTTGTATCCTATGTGGCTCAACAACTGTGATCAGTTTACATTCCTCCTCAGGAGAAATTAAACTCACAAGTTGGCTCCAACATCATTGGATACTTAAGAAATCCTAGATCAACTAGTGGAACTAAGTGAATAGACTCATAGGACCTTCCTCAGGAAAGTACTAGGAGGCTTCCACTTAGGAGTTGTATCCTATGTGGCTCAACAACTGTGATCAGTTTACATTCCTCCTCAGGAGAAATTAAACTCACAAGTTGGCTCCAACATCATTGGATACTTAAGAAAGAGGTGAGAAGAAAGAATGAAAGTCATTCATAGTGCCTTCCTCAGGAAAGTACCATGAACTTCCTTCAAACTTCAGGCTCTCAAACCTCACCAGACTGGGAATAAGACAAGCTCTGGGTCTCTGAATCTTGATCCACAATCTTCTCTTCATGATGCTCTCCATCAATATCTTCAAGGCAACACAAGCCCCTCAACAAATTCCTCAGAATGAACCCCACAGATGAACAGATAACCCACTGAACAGATCAAATCAATAGGCAACTTCAGAAAATACCTAAAAATACTAAACTAATGGGGAAAAATCTAACAAATATTCACAAGGGTCCTCAACACCTACTCATAACATCTACAAAGGTCTCTACCTAAAAATCAAGACAAGACTTGCTCAAAGAAAGGGAATCATCACCTAAACACAATCTAAACCCTAATTAGACTATCCTAAGTCAACCCTAATTAAACTACTCAAGATTAATTCTAAAAAATCTAGAAAAAATCCTATGGGGAACTATGATTCATCATCTAATTGCATAAAAAGGAATGGGTAAAAAAACCTAAGGGAATGTCCTAAAATAATTCCTACAAAATCATGATACAAAATTAAACAATTAAAAAGCTATTTAATTGGAAAATCTATTAAAAATATTAAACCTAAAAATAAAATCTCAATTTTATTTTTATAATTTTCTACACACTTTCATCTACTCATAGAAGAAAAAAGAATTAAAAAAGAATTAATTTCCAATTTTTAATGAATTTTACAAAACAGAGAAAATAATAAAAGAAAATTAAAAGAAATAAAATAACATGAAATGGGAGAGGGGTGTAATCAGTAGGTGGGTTAAGTGTTAAATGCGCTGGGCTTTTCAGCTGGGGGTGCGCGTAGCACCTGGGGTTAAGCCCAATAACATTCAGAATTTAACTAAAAAAACCAAAAGAAAAAAAAAGCTACGCGGTGCAATTAGCAACACTTCCATGCGTTCTGGTTGGGCCTCGCTACGAGGGGGTGCGAAAAGCAAAGGCCCACTCCCCCCACTTAAATGAAACGCAGCGCTTAAGGGGGGAGGGAAAGCCTCACCAAACTCAGCTTTCAATCTCGGCCGTGAGATTATTCCAAGAGTCCACGGTCAACACGCCTTTGGACGATGGAGATTATCTCTTCTCCAAATTGTTATGACACTTAGGGTTTTCTCCATTATCATGCATCTTCACACGTGAAATTTCAAGCCCGCGGTTCTCACTCTCTACTCAACCAAATCACACGCTATAAAAATGAAAATTGCTTAGAATCTCTCCCTCTACACGTGTATGCCATTGGTTCACTTTGAAACTCCCTCTACCATGACAACCGCGCGCAACAACATCTTGCCTCCATGGAAATGGTCTGAAACTTTTTCTCATAATTCTCACTAAAACCTATATGGATCTACTCTACATCTAATGGTGATAATTCTGAACCAAATACCTAAGCTTCTAGCGCCCTAATCATGGAGTTCTATGCCAATCAAGATTCGAGCACCTGCACTAAATTGTCTCTAAACAGCCCCAAAGTTATCTAAACTAATCTCCTAACATCCTAGATCAAGATTATGCTAATGAATCTACACGAATCTACTTAAATTAAGCAAGTGGAAGCAAAATGCACCTTGAGCAAAATATGATGGATGATGAGGAATCTCTTGGATCTTGATCTTGTGAGGCTTGGATCTTGCTCCCCTCTTGCTCTAGATGATTCTGTATGCACGAGTTTGGAAGGAGAATACTTGTGGAGGATGAAAATCAAAGTTGCTTGAAATTGAAGAAAGCTCTTTAATGGCAATCTCTCTCTTTCTCTCCCTTCTGAAAATGCTCTCTATCACCCAACCTTGAATTCTCTTCATGGCATTCTTTAAATAACAATCATTGGATGTCTCTAGATTCATCTAGAATGGTGTGGAAAGTTCATGAATTTCTCCTTGAATGAGAAGTTGGAAATATCATATCCCTTGCTTCAAGCCTCCAATTTGGTCTCAAAATGTCCTTATGTGAGTTATTGAATGAGGATGAGTGAAAAACAAGTGCATTTTTGGCTTGTGTAGGGTTTTGCAAAGTTGCCCTCTTTTTCAAGTAAGAAATTTCCAAAGGAAGTCCATTTTTGGAGCCTCAAATGAAAATTCTACTTAAACCAAAGTTCTTAAAATGGTTTTTCCAATCAAAATGATATATTGGATGACCCATTTTGGATTTGTGGATCTCCCAAATCACTTTTCAATTTCAACTTTTCAAAGTTATAAGTCATTTTTAGTTCATTTTTGACCAATCATGGAATCTTGTGCTATGAGCTTTTTCAACAATTTGTGGCCTTCTTTCTAGACTTAAAATCACATTTTGAGCAACTTTCATGTTTTGAGTTTTTCCATTTGAGGCTTGGAAATAGGAGTTTTAGGCATTGGCTAAAATGACCTATAACTGACAAATGACCAAAATACCCCTGCCTTGTTCAAACCATAAGTTGAGTTCCACAAATCCAATCAAGGACTTCTACCACTCAAATTAAAGCTAAGAAGATCCTCTTCAACATTCATGTTGACCAAGAAATCATAGGAGTCATCCTACTAGGGCAAAAGTTGTCTGCAAGTTGGGTGACTTTCAAGGACCCAGATTCACATACCTCTGCTGACCTGTAATTTGTCAAGACCATAACTTGAGCTCTGTAACTCCTATCAAGGACTTCCACCACTCAAATTAAAGCTAAGAACAAGCTCTACAACATTCATGTTGTGGGGAAGATGAGATCTCAATCACATCTATAGCTAAAACTGCCTGGAAGATAGGGATCAAATTAGGGTTTTTCCACTGACAATCCTCAGAAACCCTAACTCAAAACTTCTCAAACTCCTCAATCATGATGAGTTGGTCTAGGAATCATCTTTATATAGTCTCTATGTATCATTCCATGATCTCATGGCCCTTGGATTAAGTCTCAACCTTCTCCAAATCTTCAGCTGATCTAGGGTTGACCCAGTCAAAACCCTAATTCTACCATTCATGGTTGAATCTTCTGAATTCTTGCATAATGACTTCTCTGGGCTTCATGAAGGCTATCAAGGCATCTCATAAGCTTTCTCAAAACATCAAGTTCATTCTCAAAGTCCCAGAATCATCTGAGGAGCACCCACAACTTTCAAACTGTGAAGCACACAACCCTGGTTTCAACCCACTCTTCTGAGGATCTCCTGAACTTTCTGATGAAGATATCAACTTTCAAACACTCAATGACTAAATAATTGTTGGTCAAATTTTGGGGTGCAACACGGCCTACTAGAGAAGGTTCACATGTCCATCTTTTTCCTATGAATATATTCTGGATTGAGCCTATGGCGTTGGATCAATCTTGTTAGACCGTTTGGGAAACTCATAAAATTTTCCCAAGAGTCATTGTGATCATGTATGAAGTTGGGATTGTATTAGAAGTTTAGATTTCATCCTTAAGACCGTTCTTCTTCCCCATATCAGAATACTTAGGCAGATTTCTACCTTCGAGATGGGACGAAAGACGTGTTAAATGGGAGCATGTGACCTAGGGAACATGCGCAAATGCTTTCCTTGTAACTAAAAAATTTCATGGTATAAATTATCCACATGTCCTTAAGCTTTAGAAGATAAATGTCATATCTTTAGGGGATTTGAGTGTTGTACTGTGATGGATGTAAGATCTAAACTACTGGTTATAATTGTGTGTCTTCCTTGATGTTTGGTTACAAGTCGTGAAGTTTCATGTTATATATATATATGTGTGTGTGTGTGTGTGTGTTTGTGTGTATGTGTGTGTGTGTGTGTGTGTGTATGTGTATGCATGTGTGTGTCTTTGTGTCTGTGTGTCTTTGTATGTGTGTGTGAAGCACGAAAATGAAGTTCATAGGTGGATAAAATTGAAATCGTACACTTATACTTACTATTATTCCTTTTCATCTCTGTAGTGAAGTGGTAATGGTTTGAGTAAACCAGCAAAACAATATAATTCTAAAGGTGAAGATCAATTATCATGGGGGATCAAGAGATGTTTGACACATATTTCATTTTTGCCACAAAATGAGGTTGGACAATGCTTTCACCGAGGTGAGTCCTTCCTCTGACTAAGGGATATTGTTGGGTGAGAATATGGAGTAGACGCTTTTAAAAATTTAACCGATTTTCAAAATTGTTTCTCAAGGTTTTCAAAATGAAACTCGGAGTTTGCATTGTAGAAAGAAATTTTCAAAAATAGATATGTTACTCTTATCTTGAAAGGAATCACAAAAGCAATTATACTACAATTCACAATTATCTTTAGATTGTTCAAAGAAAATAACAAAAAGTTACAAACTATATTGAATTGATAAATTGTAAAGCTTCACAATAACTGTTCTTTACAAAATTCAATTTCTATAGGATTATAACACCATAGTTAGTAGAATTTAATCAGCACTAAAACACAAATAGGTTCTGATTCTAACAAAATATACATTTATGTAATTAATCACTACCATAAAAAAAACGATAAATTACACTAAGAAACGATTACCTAAACATGCAATAACTTACAAAAATTAAAATGCGAGAGAGAGAGAGAGAGAGAGAGAGAGAGAGAGAGAGAGAGAGAGTACATTGAGATTTATAGTGGTTTGGCTCTATCGTCCTCGTAGGAGCCTATTCCACTCCTCAATGGTTTCCCATTCAAAGTTGTTCTTCCACTATGTTTTAACAAATATTACATGAGTTCATACAATTATAGAATCCACGATAATTCAAAGAAAATAAATCTTATATCTTGATTTTGACTTGTATACAACCTTGATGCCAAACTCTCTGCGAAATCTTTACTCGAATATCGCTTCTTGAATCTTCCAACTTCACCAATTTGCTCCAACGCTTTGTATGCAATAATTCTTTTGATTCTCTTGTACGTGTTTGATGCATATCCATGAGCATTTTTCTTGATGCATTACATGTTGCCCTGGTGAGTACATGATTGTTTTGCAGAATAATAGCTGTTATATGCTGCCTTGCTTGATATGCTACCTTTTACACCTGTTTCTGCCTTAAAATGTGTGATGTTAAAAGCTCTTTTGCTTGTGTGCTGGATTTTTATTGCTATTTTATGCAGGAAGCACCGTTGTAGCTATTGTTTTTTCCTTGTTTTCTTGTTTTTGGCTTGTTATTGCATGCTCCCTTAGGGCCTCCTAGTCCAACTTAAATTTTGATTAAGCTTGGAGTAGGATAGACATTAGGAGTTTAATCCATGCATTATAACATTAGGTTAGTCCCTTTTAACCTCAACCTTAGGTCCATCTTTTGCATGCTAACATTAGGATAGAATTTCCTCTCGCATCCCGACCTTAGGGCCATTTTTCATGACAACATTAGGACCAAGTTTCCCCTTAGACCTTCGGTGTGCCTTTCTCTCCTTCTCTCTCAAAACAATTTTAACACACTTAATAAATACGATGAAAATCGTGCGCCACGAGCCTTAAGTGTATGGGAAATGATGAGCAAGGGGTCTCTCCTTGCTTGTCTAGAGTGTTTAGCATACGTCCCGTCTGGGGGCGATCATGCGACGCATTCGCTCCTATATCATAGACTTTAGTGCAATGTGAATCTCAAATCCAATCAATTCACTTCTCTAAAACTCATAAACAAATTCAAATCATTTTTCATCCTTCAGGATCGTTTGTCAACCTCTTTTTTCAGAAAGAGTACATTATTTTTTCCGTTCGACCGCAAACAAGCATCGACCCTAATTGCTAGAACAGGAGCTTAACGTCGCTCATACAAAACACTAAGCAACATGTGGTTAGCCGAACTACGGCTACTCTGATTTCTCATTCTAGACGAGGATATGTAGGCATAAGACGATGATGTCTTGGTGAGCAACCTTCCCCATCCACCTGTAGTTTTCCGAATTACATTGACTCTGACTTTCCCATTACATGAGGGAATACGTAGGAATAGGGCGACGATGTCCTATCGACTCTCTTTTTTTTCGCTCTCGTTTTTGTTTATCAGTAGGCTTTAGATAACACACGCTTTGATTAGACAACAAGCATGGATCTCATTGAGTACAACAGATTCAAGGGGGTGTTAATACCTTCCTCTTACATAACCGACTCCCGAACCCAAGATTTGGTTGCGATGACCTTGTCTTCTCCCTTCTTTTCAAGTTTTCTTCGATTGTTTCCTTTCCCTGTGTCAGGATAAATAACATTCGGTGGCGACTCTTCTGTTTTTCCGCCAGGTATTTTTCGCAGTTGTGATAAGTGGTTCATGCATTTTTCAGTGTAAACGAAATTTGAAGTTGGTTTTTGAATCATGGCATCCATTCATTCATTGGTACTGATTTAAAGAGGTATTTAGGCCCTATATATACCTTAGTCTTCATATTTTCATACTCACCTCTTTCATCTACAATTCAAAACATTTGTTTTCTCTCATCTTTCAAATTCTCAAGTGATCTTAAACAAAATTATTTGGAGAAACTTTTGCACATAATTTTCATTGGAAATTCACATAGTTTCATCCACATACATACTTGAGCACTTGTGTATCATGAAGAGAATTGTATGATTGTAGGAGAAGATCAATCCAAGTGATTGATACATTGTATACTACTTCAAAACTCTTGTAAAATTCTGAATATTATTGTAATCCTTGTTGTCCAGGATTGTTGGAAACAAGAGAGTGATTAAGAGATGATTGTTCCTTTAATGCTCTTTGTGTAATTCCAAGAGGATTGTTCTTGGTGATTAAGTTAGAGTCTTGTATAGGAAGACTAATATTGTCTTGTCTATAAGATCTAATAATAGTAAAAATATCTTATTGCGTAAGGGGGCTGGAGTACTCTCGGATTGTGAGGGGTACCAGGATATATCATTGTGTCTTTTATCTTTCCGCATTTTATAGCTTTCATCACTTATTAACTAAATCGAAAAAATGATAAGACTTAAGTTAAAACTGGGAAAAGATTATAAGTACCTAATTCACTCCCCCTCCCCTCGCCTCTTAGGTGCAAACTCTCCTTACAATTGACATAAGAGAAATGTTCCTACAAGATCCAGTATGGCTTCCACTAGTACAAATCCGTTTTTTAAATATGGTTTTAGTGGCAGCAAACCTCCACTATTTTTGGTGGATATTTCGATTTTTGAAAAATTTGCATGAGGGCTCATTTAGAAGCACAGGGAGAAGGAATATGGGAAACCGTAAAAAATGGTCCACATGTTCCAACAAGTGTTGTTAATAGTTTTGGCACTCCAAAGGTTAAAATCTCTTGGGATAAAGATGATAAGAAGAAATTCCTTAATGAAAAGAGAGCAATCAACATACTTCTAAGTGCACTTAGCATGGATGAATTCTTCCGTATTTCTCAATATAAGTCGGCAAAGGAAATTTTGGATACATTGGTAGAAACTCATGAAGGAACCGCTGAAGCAAAAATATCAAGATTGAATACTTTTAGTCAAGAGTAGGAAATGTTCAAAATGCAGCCCGGAGAATCTATCATCGCGTTGCAAAAGAGATTTGTACATTTGACAAATCATTTGATTGCTCTTGGTAATACTTTTACTAACGATGAATTAAATCTTAAAGTTTTTATATATTTAACTAGGGAGTGGCAACCAAAAGTGACAACAATATCAGAAAAGAAAATCATTTCTACTATGACGTCCACATCATTGTTCGAAAAACTCCAAGAACATGAACTTGAACTTGGAAGACTTGAAAAAGCATGAGAATCAAGAGAAAAAAATCTAAAGGAATCGCTTTAAAGTCGAGTCAAAAGAAGAACAAGATGATGATGCTCCTGATGAAGATGAGAACTTCATACTTCTTATGAAAAGACTTGGTAAGTTCTTTGGTAAAAATGATAAATCTTTTAATTATGCGAAAAGAAAGAAACATTTCAGGAAAAAGGAGGCTTCCACTTCAACACCAGATGTCATATGTTATGAATTTGGTAAGCAAGGCCATATAAAGGCAGATTGTTCAAAACTCTCCAATAAAGGTGGTTTCAAAAGTAAAAAGGAGAATAAGAATAAAAGAGCCTACATAGAATGGGAAGATAAGTTATTCATCAGATTTAGATAGCGACGAATGTGCAAATCTTGCATTGATAGCTTCACATCATTCCGATGATGAAGATGAAGAGGTTAGTAATGAAATTTCCATTTATGATAATGATGAACAAGGTGCTATAGATGAACTTCTTGATGAATGCAAAATTCTGTACAAAACATTGTCAAAACAAAAGAAACAAATTTCATCTTTAGAACAAAAAAAATTATACAATGGAAAAATATTTTGAAGATGAAAAACAAAATATTATTAGTGAACAAAAATAAAATTTTGTATGTAAAGAATGTGCATCTCTTTATTTTCAAATTGTACAATTAAAAAGAGTTCTTGAAAGATATGAAAAATGACAAATTGGATTGGAGGGTGTTCTTAGTCAACAAAGTTATTATAATGATAAAAGTGGTATTGGTTATTCAAAATTTAGTAAACCAAGTTCTAGCAAAAATATCTTTGTTAAGGCTAGTGATCAATCCACCAAAGAGAAAGTAAACAAATCCAAAGGTGTTCATCCTTATCCTAAAAGGAAAAAATTTTCTAAAAATAAATCATATATTCCTAGATATATAAGTAATTTTGCTCCTACTTGTTTTATTATGGAATAATTGGTCATACACATAATGCTTGCTATGTTAGAAATTTTAGTGTGGCTAGTGGGCATTATGTGTGGGTCAAAAAAGAAACTAATTATGAAGGACCTAAGGCAATTTAGGTACCTAACAAAACTTAATTTTGTTTTGTAGGTATGCTTAAAGACCACTTCTAATCTATGGTATCTCGATAGTGGTTGTTCTAAGCATATGATGAGAGATATAACAAATTTTCAAATCTAGTGCTTAAGGCTAAGGGATATGTCACTTATGGGGACTACAGCAAAGGAAAAATAATTGGCATAAGTAAAGTTGGAACACCATATTTCACATCCATTGAAGATGTTCTTTATGCTGATGGACTAAAGCACAATCTTCTAAGTATTAGCCAACCTTGTGAAAAAAGCTTCAAGATCAAGTTCACCAAGGATGAATGCTTGATTGAAGATGAAGTCACACGTGAGATAAAACTCAAAGGTAAAATAATTAATAATATATTTATGATTTCCCTAGATGATCTATCTTTGAAAGTAAAATTTCTAATGGTAAATAACAATGACTCATGGTTTTGGCATAAAAGATTTTCTCATATTCATATGGAACATTTAAATAAACTAGTCAAGCATGATCTTTTTATTGGATTTCCTAAGTTAAATTTTGTCAAAGATAGATTATGTGATGCTTGTAAAAAGGGAAAATAATAAAACAAAAATGCAAGTGAGGAAGAGGAAGAGGAAGAGATTGATATGTCAGAAAGTGACTAGGATTTCTTTGTAATTCTTATGCTACTATGTGTTTATCTATGTTTCATTAAGTTTTAGTTTATGGTATCCTAGTTATGGTATTATAGTTATGGTATTCTAGTTTAATTTGGACAAGTTTATGTATTGTGTTGTATTAAGTCAAGTTATTTGTGTTTTCGTTTCAAATTTTATTGTATGCATTTAAGACAAGTTATGTTATGAAGTATGTTTAATTATTCTAGTGTTATGAAGTATGATATATTCTTGATATGAAGAATGTTATATTGTTCTATTGGTACATGCAACTTTTATGTAATGTTAAGTCTTTTCCCATCCTTTTTGTTAATGACAAAGGTGGAGAAGATGTTATGTTGTTGTATGTGTATATTTCTAATAATTTGCAGCAAGCATATTCTTTAAAATTCTTTCAAACATCAATCAAGGGGGAGCTACATTGTTAGAGAAAACAAAGTGGATCAAATTTTCAAAAAGGTTATCATCATCAAAAAGGGGGAGATTGTGAAGACAAACTTCTCAAGGAGTTGTTTTGATGAAGACAAATCTACAAGCAAGTGTGTATAACAAAAAGCAATGGTTCAAGACTAACAACAAGTTCAAGTCAATTTTCATATGATAAAGATCAAGTCTTGGATTGCTTATATTGGATTGATCATGAAATTTTTAGGTATAAGCCTTCAACCTTTCTATAATATTGTCAAGTTCTCAAATCATACATTCCAATCATGCCATATTTCATTAATCATTTTTTGGTGCATCAACATTGACCTTTATGTAGTTTTCTTGAGTATTTTTGCCTCTGTCAGCACATGTAACCGGTTTCTCAAAAGGCTGTAACCGGTTACCACACCTGAACCATGCCTGTTGTGGACTTTTACGCCTTCTGTAATTAGTTACCCAGATTCATGTAACCGGTTACACGTGAATATTTTTCAAATTTTTTTTTAACTTTCCTTTAGGTGTAACTGGTTACACCATATATGGTAACCGATAACTACTGAAGAAGTGGTAGTGGTTCATGCATTTTTCATTGTAAACAAAATTCAAAGTTGGTTTTTGAATCATGGCATCCATTCATTCATTGTTACTCATTTAAAGAGGTGTTTAGACCCTATTGTCGATGCGGGATTCGGTCCCTTCTCTCGAAGAGAGGCCGACCCTTTTTCCCAGTCCACATGTGAACTTTTTATTTATCCAGGAGAGGGAAGGGGAAAATCTAAATAAACCCATGGGTGCATGCAATGCAATGCACTAAGAGATTTGGGAATCGGGACTGGTTATACAAAGGGAAGGTATTAGCACCCTAAGTATCTATAGTGTTCTATAGGAAACTCTTGTGTATATTTGTGTTTTGATAAAGTCAACTGTTGTGTATTGGGGGTTTGTTAAATGTTTTGAGTGAGTGAAAGAAGATATTTTTTTTTGTTTTTATAGTATAAATTGTAATGGTTTAAGATAATGGTATGGGGACCTGAGGGTTTTATGTATGGCTATGCTCGCTAAGATCTCGCAATCTTATGCCTACGTATTCTCAAAAGGAAATGGAGAAATCAGAGTGTTTGTAGTTCCACCTACTAATGGGTGGAATTGGGTTTATTGAAAAGAGACAAATTGTCATCTTAAGAGGAAGATATCGCACATATTCACCACAAATTTTTTGAGAAAGTAATAAGGGAAGAAGCTTTGAACTTGGATGTAGAAAATCCAGAGTAATGCCACATTTTCCTTTAAATGAGTCTTTGCATATTAAGAGGGGGACCTTGACTTGGATATAAAATTAACAAGTGTGCCATTTACATCACTAAAATGAAAGAAATGTTTTTGTACCATGATAAAAGAGATACTCCAGCTTGGATTTTGAATCAACAAGTGTGCCACTTACATCATTTAAATGGAAAAAAGTTTGAAAATGCTTGATTGAATGTTGTGTGAAAAATTGAAGATACATCTCTTCCATAGAGATGACTCATTTCTCATCTCTGGGGAAGTGTTTGAGTTTGAAGCCATAGGTTGGCTAGGGTTTGATTTGAAGTTTGAATGTTTGAAGCCACATGGGGTAGGTTTTTTGACTTTAGAACTTCAAAAAGGGAGCTCTTACCTCTTGCTTTGAAGTTTTTTGAGTTTGAATTCTGACTTCCTTGGATAAAGCATAAGAGAAGGATAGGTTGTTTAAGAAGTTTAATTGTACAAAGCCTAAGAGGAGGCTAGTACTTGAGGTTAGGGCTTCAACAAGAAAGACCTATTGTTTGAACTAGGTTATAGTTGAAGAGAATCCTAATGTTTTTTTGTATAAACATACAGGAAAAAGCTAAAAAGGTTGCTCGCTAGGATATCACAATCATGTGCCTACATATCCTTAAGAAGGAAGTCATAGTAATTGTAGTTTGGCCTATAGCCCGAAGTGTAAAAAAATGTCAAGATAAACTTAACAAGGTAAGTTTATCTAAGCTTTTAAACAAGTGTGGTCATCAAGGATGACATGGGTGAGGTACGTCTAAGCATAATGTAAAAATATGTGAATGTGCATCAATAAGAGAGATATATCTATCATGGTAAGAGTTTATGAAGGAAATACTGGAACATGTGAGAAAATATTTAATCAATGAGAGTGATCACAAAGGAATTCGAGCAAGCATATGTATTCAAGGTGATCAAAGATCAAATGAATGAGGAAAAGGGTGATAAGAAACCCTAATGGAAGTTTCATACAGGAAAACTCCTGAGCAAGACATTTAACCATGGTTGAACCAAGGGCTTTGGGGAATCTAAACTCAAGTGGAAACCCAAGTCAAACATCAAGGATATTTCCAAGGAAAGAAGTTATTTGAAATAAAACCCTAGGGTTTCAAAAGAAATCAAAGTATTTTCAAAAGAAATAATACCTAAACAAGGTATGGATAGAGTATAAGTCCAAGAAAATCAAGTTAAATATTTTGAACAAGGTTTACACAAAGTGTATTATAACCATAAGGACATGTATGTACAATTAGGTCAAGGAGAAATCACAAGAAATTATGAAAAGGTATGAAAAACACCTTCAAAAATCATGATTTTCCACTTAAGAAAAATGGAAAAAATAAATATTATCTTTGGAATTTTTTAAAGGATTCTCAAAATATACAAGATAAATGAGAAGTAGGCAAAAAATTGGCTCTACGGATGGCAATGGGGTGGGGCGAGGACGGGTTTAACTATACCCGCACCCGCCTCCATATAACGCACCCGCCCCCAAGCCCAATCGGGGATGAAAAATTACCACACAGACCCGCCCCAAGTGGAGAACGGGTGCACCCGCCCCGCCCCCACCCGTAAAAAATTAATTTCTTTTTAATTGTAATAAAAATTAATAATTTAATTAAAAATTTAATTAGTAAATAAATATTAACTTAATTACTTCGATTATTTTAATTTCAATAAGGGCATTAATAATTTAATTAAAAATATAATTAATAAATGAATATTAAAATAAGTAAAATAAGGGAATTAAAGTAAAATACATTATTCGGGGGCGGGTCTTAGTGTCTACCCGCACCCGTAGTTAAGAACCGGGTTTCCCCCGCACCCACACCCGCGCCCAATTAAATCGAATTTTCCCCATTAATTTCGGGGGGGGGGGGGGGGGCGAGCGGGTGCGAGCGGATCCTGGTTTGTTTGTCATCCCTAATTGGCTCAAAAAGATTAAATTTGCTTATTAAAATAATTGAATGAATTTGTGAAGAAAAGTGAAGAAAAATAGTGCTAAAAAAATTAGGAATGACCCCCATAGGTGTTGAACTTGCACCCTTGTAATGATGGATTTAAAAACTAACCATCTGAGCCACGTGTGTGTGGTTGACAAAGAATAGTTAGTGAAAATAATATAGAAAGTTTCCTTTTGAAAATGATTTTAAAAAATAAAATCAAAAGGTCTGGAACGAGGGGGATTCGAACCTCATACCTCACACTCACAAGCTTTACAAACACACGCCTTAACCAGTTGGGTGGTGATACATCCGCGTATCAAACCACACCCAATTAAATATACTTTAGAACAATATGAATTGCAGAAATGGCGCCACCACCACCATTTTCGTCTGCATCATCTTCATCAGATTTTTTTGAAAATCCTAACTCCCTCAATACTTAATTAAATGACATGATGTAAACATGAAAATTGCTTGATTTTTCAAGAGGAACTGAATGGCATTATTCAATTTCATTTAAATTCAGTATATTCAAAGATATTGATTTGAAGTCTGTATGAACCCTAACTGAAATTTTTAACATGAAATCCCATATGATCATGATAAATGGAAATTAAATGAGGGAAAATGATCACAATATCATGATAAACATGTTTGTAACTTGAATGATCAAATTTGATGCATGAATCATAAAGTTCAAGTTTTGAGGCAACTTACCTTGCAAGTGAGAATTGAATTCTCTGTTGGAGGTGTTACAGATGTGGTTTGATGATCCAGATAGCTTCCTTGACCCTCAAGGATGGTGTTCCAATGCTTAAAATGGATGTAAACCTTCTGGATTGCTTGGCTCAATTCAAATTGCAACTTGATGCAAGTGAGAAGCAAATGGCATATGACTTGGTGATTCTGATGTTACAAAAGTGATTTGAGGTTGTGGATCACTTCTATGGTGTTTATGTGAAGTGTTTGGATTCTTGGATTGATTGGAAAAGCACTAGTTCGAGAATTCCAATTTTTTCCCTCTTTGAGAACTTTGAATTTTAGCAAGGAGGAAGAGTTGAGAGAAAACAAGATATTGCAATATTTTGGTGTGTTTAGAATAATCAAAATGACTTTTATTTATAGGGAAATAAGTTCATATATTTTGAATTTGAGAGGATTTGGGTGCAAGCCTTTATCCAATAGATGTGTCATGTAGCTATTCCTTGAATGCCAAGGTACATAGCTTACATCCTCACATGACTACCAATTCTAATCCTTTAAGCCTAATCCTCTCACATTTCATCTCATCTCTTGGTGTATTAATCATGTCTTGACAGATTGGAGTGATTTTTGGCAAATTCACTATAGCACTTTAATCCTAGAGGACAAAACCTCACTTCTAACTTTTGAAATGATCATTTTCACATGCCAAGTGATGAATCTTTGAAAATTCAGTTAGGCTTTGCAGAGAATATGCTTATATGATCATTTGGGAGTTAATCTTGTGAAGATTTGAAGTTTTTAAGGCTTATCCAAATTGTGTGGCTTTTGAGGTTTGACGATTTTGTCATAACAATCAACTTGATCAAGGCATGTTGCAGCATCCATAACTTATTGCTCAAGTAAGGGATTTTGATGTTCTTGATCATTTTAGAAAGTTGGTGTATCATACTTCAACTTTGATGTTTGAAGTTGGTCTTGAATCATTGTGGATCATAGTGAAAAATAGCCTCAAAGTTAGCTCTAACATAAGACAGATTCTGTCTAAAAATTTCTAAGTGTCAAAAGTGCAAAAAATATTGAAACCCTAACTTCATGTCCTCATATCTTAAAATCTATACACTTTTTAGGAATCCACCCCAATTTACAAAGTTGTAGTAATTTACAAGCTCTTCAATTTGATCTTTTGACCAAATTAGGGTTTTCTCATAACTTAGAAAAATTTCCATTTCTTCATGGTTGCCCTTTTTACAACTAACCTCATATTTCTTGATTTTTCTTGATCAACCATGATACAAATCACATATTAACATTGTTATTAACTTGAAGAGACCGTGTTTGACCAAAAACTCCAAAAGTCAAACTTGATTTTGACCACACTTGAGTTTTGTATTAGATAAATTTTGAACTTTATGATCCTTTATGAAATCAAACCCTTGGGCTAAATTAAACATTATGGATGGACTCGAAAGGTATTAACCTTTTAGAGTGTCTTAAATCATGTCCCAAGGTTCGAGATCATGTCTTGCTTCAAAAGTCAAACTAGGGATTAAATCAGGTCAAAACCCTAATTGGGGTGTACTGAGGATCTTAAGGCTTGATTGAGCTTTGATGCCATATTGCACTTGACTATTGATGAGATGAAAGCTCTTGATACTTATGGATGACAAATGGACTTGAGATGTTGAATATGATGCACATCAATTTTGATAATTCGTCTGCTTAGGGAGGAATCACCTAACCTGTGAAGCAAGTAAGCATTGTGATGGGTTAGTGATGCATAAAGACATGTATATGTGTAATGGTGAATGTTATGCTTACGATGCAAATGAGGTGACATCTTAGGGGTAAAAAATTAGGGTATGACACCTATATATACCTTAATCTTCAGATTTTCATACTCACCTCTTTCATCTAAAACTCAAAACATTTTTTCCTCTCATCTTTCAAATTCTCAAGTGTTCTTAAATAGAATTTTTTGGAGAAACTTCTGCATATAATTTCTATAGGAAATTCACATAGTTTCATCTAGATACATACTTGAGCACTTGTGTATCATAAATAGAATTGTTTTCTTAAAGGAGAAGTTCAATTCAAGTGATTGATACATTGTATACTACTTTAAAACTCTTGTACAAAATCTGAGTATTATTGTAGTCCTTGTTGTCTAGGATTGTGGGAAACAAGATAATGATTAAGGGAGGATTGTTATCTTAATGCACTTTGTGTAAATCCAAGAGGATTGTTCGTGGTGATTGTGTTAGAGTCTTGTATAGGAAGACTAGAATTGTCTTGTCCATAAGATCTAACAATAGTAAAAATATCTTATTGCATAAGGGGACTGAAGTATAATCGCATTGTTTGGGAAACTAGGATATATTGTTGTGTCTTTTATATTTCCGCATTTTAAAGCTTTCATCATTTAGTAACTAAATCAGAAAAATTATAAGGCTTAAGTTAAAACCGAAAAAAGATTCTAAGTACCTAATTCACCCATCCCCCCTTCTTAGGTGCAAACTCTACGTACTAGTATAGTGGAACAAGATCAACATAAAATAGTGATCCATTTTCCTATGACTTAATTTATAAATATGATTTGAGTCATTAAAGGTCCTAATTTGTGTCATGTAAAAAAATATTATTCGAGTCATTAAAGGTTGTGATTCGTGTCATGTAGAAACTATTATTCGAATCAAATTGGAAAGTTCCTTACAGGGAAATGTGATAAATTATGTGATTCGAGTCATGTGTAAGTGGTAATTTTAATGAAACTGGGTAGAGTCTAACTATAGCTTATGTGATTTGAATCATGTGTAACTTGTGATTCGAGTCACAGTGTTGTATGATTCGAATCAAGTGAAAGTTGTGATTCGAGTCACAAATACAAAAATCCTTCATGTTTTCCGATGTTTGATTTGATTCGAAGATGTACAATTGAAGGTGAGAATCAATAAATAATAATACCAAAACAAAAGCTTAAGAGACAAGCAAAGAATGGTATCGTGGTACTCTCCCTTAATGTATTAGAGACATACAACTTTGGTCTCCCCATTTTTTACGCTTGGAAAACTTTCACTTGAAATTAAGTTGACTTTGAGTTAAAGAAAACAAATTGCTCATGCCTCCACTGAAACATTGCACACACATAACAATATAAAACTCATAAAACAAATCTATACTCACATTAAAATTTCTCCTCATTTGACAAGATTAAAAAGATATTGATGGTAATGAGTCTAAACGCCAAATAACCAACAATAGAAAAAAATTCCACATGAACATGCGAACTAAATAGCTAATAAGAATATACAACATTAGAGATCGAATATAGAACATGAAGATAAACATGCTATACAAAACAAACATGAAAATAAGCATGCAACAACATATAAAAAAATTAAGTGATCAAAACTAATATGAATGGAAGATTAAATAATGCATGAACAAGTATATGAATGCTCAAATGCACATAATTAATTTAAAAAAATTTAAATTCAAAGATGAACAAGCATAAGTATGTTAGAGAAGAATGAGTAAAATAAAGAATGTAATAAGAAAACCAATGAACATATGCAGATCAAACATACACATAACAATATAACCAGATACAAGAGTTACTGAGACATACCAATGGTGTTAGTGAGACTATGATTTTCTACAAGAGAGTGTTAGTGAATAATAAAATACAAATAGCACAAGAAATTAAACAAAAGATCTCAATATATTTAAAGCACGAGGAATCCAAGATTCTCAAATCCCTACAAATCTTGTGAAAAGGTTTCAATGATAATGGTTTTGTAAAAATATCAACAAACTGGTTTTTCGTATCAATGTATTAAAAAAAAATGTTACCTTTTTCCACATGACCCCTAAGAAAATGGTTCCTTATTTTTATATGTTTAGTTCATAAGTGAATTACTTGATTCTTAGTGAGGTTTATCGTGCTAGTGTTATCACACTTGATTGGAATGTAGCCAAATTTTAAATCATAATCTAGTTGTTGTTGCTTTAGCCATAAGACTTGTGCAAAACAACTACTAATATCTATGTAATCATCCTCGGCGGTAGAAAAAGCAACGTTATGTTGCTTCTTACTGCGCCAAGAAACTAAACAATTACCAAACAGGTGACAACAACCATTAATGCTTTTCCTATCCGACTTACATCCTGCAAAATCAGAATTAAAAAAACATACTAATCTACATGCACTACCCTTAGAAAACCAAGGACCGTATTAAGAGGTTTCGTTAAGATACCTCAGAATTATTTTTATGGTCTTAAAGTGGCATTCCCTAGGTGACGCTTGATATCGGGCACACATACACGCACTAAGTATAATATCTTATCCACTCACTGTTAAATAGAGTAAAGATCATATAATACCTATATATTTGGTGATGTTGATTTCCATTCCATTCTTGTCTTTGTCATTAAGAATGTTTGAAGCCATGGGAGTTAAGATTCTCTTCGAGTTTTGCTTATTGAACTTCTTAAGAAGCTCCAGGCAATACTTCATTTGGCTTATGAAGGTTCCTTCTTTACCTTGCTTGATTTGAAATCCTAAGAAATGTATGAGCTCTCTCATAAGGGACATTTCAAATTCATTGCATGATACTAGCGAACATCTTGCAAAGAACATCATCAGTGCTAGAAAATATAATATCATTGACATAAATTTGAACTAAAATGAATATGGAACTTCTTATGAAAAATAATAATAATGTAATGCAAAAATCGTTTAACGCAAGGTGAATTTAATGAAAAATATTTTAATGCAACTAAAACATTACTTTGATATAGATGAAAAATAATTTTGATGAAGATGAAGAAATGATTTTGATGCATGTGAAAAATAGCTGAATAACCATGGTGTAAATATAACAAGATAAATTAAGTGCAACTACACGAAGACAAAGAAGAAAAGAATGATCATACCAATTACAACGATCTAGGACTAAACTTGATGCATAAGTTAACAACACTAATATAGAAAAAAGAACACAATACTATCAAAAATATGGTTGGTCACATCTTCCTTCATTTGTCTTGAGAATCCATTAATATTCCTAAACACTCCTGCCCAAAATACCAATAGCTATAACTAGGTACCCAATTTCAATTAGTTCTTTAAGGTTTAGTTAAGGAACACTTAGGTATCCAAGTCATGGTACCATTATGAACTTTAACATTCCTAACCTGGAAAAGAGGCCTAATGTGACCCTTATCACGACAATAATAACTTAAAGCATTAGATGAAATACTCTTTCTATTTTATCTAGATACGTGAGGGTTTTTCTTAAAAACGAACCCTCTATCACTTGGGGAAGTATAACTAGTAGTAGATAGAGAAATAACATGTGTTAATTGTCTTTTGAGATTTTCAATTTCAAATTTTAAAGTTGGACAAGTAATGCACTTTAATTTTTCTACCTTTTCAACTAAAGTGTTAGAAATATTAAAATACTCATCAACTAGACATGTATGTGTGTCTTTTAAGGACTCCAAAGCACTATTAAGATCATTAATCTCCTTTTAAAGTTTTAAAATGATTTTCTTTTGGATAGAAATTTTTTTCAAAGCATTTAAATAATCTGCATACATTTCATCAAATTCTTTCGAAAATTCTCTATATGAAAGTTCATTTTCAGGATCCAAAGAGTATACCTATGACTCTTCACTTTTCTTTCGTGCCATTAAACATAGGTTAGCAAATTCATCATTCGAGCTTGAGCAGTAATCTAAGGAGGAGTTTTCATCGTCTTCTTCCCACGTAATATAGGATCTACGACCTTTGGCATTTTTTCCCTTCATCTTGTAAAATTCTTTATCCTTATTTTTATGACGCTTAGTGAGACTTGGACAAGTAGTTCTATAATGTCCCGGTTTTCCGCACTCATAACATGTGATTTCTTCATCCTTTTTCTTACGTTCACTTTTAGGCGGATGAGATAGACTTTTTGAAATTTATCAAATCTTGTCGGAATGCTTGAGCTTGTTTCTTTTCAAGTATCAACCCTAGCATCTAACAAATAACCCCATATCCTCTTCCTTAGGGAATTCTTTGTCAGAATCATCACTTTCTTCATTTGATCCCTTTTCACATCTTTACCTTTCTCTTTTTTCTTCGACTTTGCTAAGCTATCCGTGAGTCATTTCAACTCATTCTTGTGTTTAGTAAGTTTCCCAAATAGCTTTATGATGTCCAAAGTATGAAGATTGTTAGATTCTTTTATAGTGGTAACCTTTGACTGCCATTCCTTGCATATTGAACTTAATATTTTGTTAGCAAAATCTTTGTTAGAAAGGGACTTTCCTAAGTTGTTTAGTTTATTGATTAAGTGGAGGAAATAAGTTTGAATGGATTATGTGGATTCTCCAGGCTCCATACAGAAAATTTTGAACTCATCTGTTAACATGTTGATATTAGAATCCTTGACATCTTTAGTTCCCTCGTAAAGGGTTTGAAGAGCGTCCTACATAGCTTATGCGCTCTTATGATGTGAAACATAGTAGAATACTTTCGCGCTTAAAGCTGAGATAAGTATATTCCTTGCTTTCAAATCATATGGAGCCTTTTGGTTTCATCAAATGTCCAATCCTTTGGATGTTTAATAGCGTTATTAACTTCATTTCTAGTGATGAAAGTCTCGTCGATAACTATTACCCATAGATTTTTGTCAACTGATAGTAATTGTACATACTTGTTTTCTTTCCAATAAGCATAATTCCTGCCTTTAAAAATTGGTTAACTATTATACGCACCCTTTGGATCATTATCGCTCATATTCCCAAACTTTTAAGTCGATTAGACCTTATCAAAAGACCAGCTCGGAGGCCAATTGTTGGGTGAGAATATGGAGTATAGAAATAGTCTATAGGGGGTGAATAGACCATTTTTAAAATTTAACCAATTTTCAAAATCGTTTCTCAAGGTTTTCAAAATGAAATTTAGAGTTTGCATTGTAGAAATGGATTTGAAAAAAAAAAGAGATGTTATGCTTATATTGGAAGGAATCATAAAAACTATTATACTACAAGTCACAATTATCTTTAGACTGTTCAAATACAATAACAAAAGGTTACAAACTATATTAAATTGATAAATTGCAAAGTTTCACGAGAAGTCTTCTTTACAAAATTCAATTGTTATAGGATTCTAACACCGTAGTTTGCAGATTTTAATCTGCACTAAAATACAAATAAGTTTCGATTCTAACAAAACCTACACTTATGTAATTAATCACAACCAATAAGAATTAACAATAAACTACACTAAGAAATTATTAGCTAAACATGTAATAACCTAAGAAAATTAAAATTCAATAGAGAGAGAGGGGGTACATCGGGATGTATAGTGGTTCGACTTTATCTCCCTCGCAGAAGCCTACTCCATTCTTCAGCAATTTCCTGTTAACAGTCGTTCTTCCATTATGTTTTGACAAATATTACACGAGTTCATACACACACAAAATCGACAATAATGCTGACAAAATAAATCTCCTATCTGGATCTTGACTTGTATACATCCTTGATGTCGAACTTTCTGCAAAATCTTTCTCAATTATGGCTTCTTGAATCTTCCAGCTTCACCGATCTGCTTCAAGTCTTCATATGTGGCAATCCCCTTTGTTCCACCAATTTTTTGTGCGATGAACTATCTGAAGATTGAGAAGAACTCCTACCTTATATGAAGGCTTCCACATAGCACTAACAAGGTCATCCTTGAGAGAATAACCTCCTTCTTTTCACTGGAATTTGTCACCACCAGTCACACTACCACAATCTTGCAAACTTCTAAAAATATTTACAAAACCTTCAATAAATGTTAGTTTCAGGACACGTCTCCCTTAACAAGTACAAATCATTCAATCAAGATTTGAATCCAAATAAGGGGTTGAAGATGAAACAAAATTTTTTGAAAGTGATTTTAGAATAAAAAAAGTGGAATTTATTATCACATAGTTATTTACGTTACAGTATGTTACGTTATGTTACACTTAATAAAAAAGTAAGGTGAAATAGAATTTATACGTGCTGGAGATTAAGCACACAAATAGATGAAAAGGTTATTTGATTCGAGTCAAGAACATTTATTGATTTGATTCAAATGAACAAGTATAATGGAACAAGATCAACATAAAATAAGTGACCCATTTTCTTATGATTTGAGTCAAGTTATAACTATGATTTGAATAATGAAAGGTCATGATTTGAGTCATGTAGGAATTGTGATTTGAATTAAATTGGACAGTGTTAATAGGAAAATGTGAGAAACTACATGATTCGATTCATGTGTAAGTAGTGATTTGAATCAAACTGGAAAGAGGCTAACATGAGATTGTGTGATTCTAATTATCTACAAATTATGATTCAAGTCATAGTGTTGCATGATTCGAATCAAGTGAAAGTTTTGATTTGAGTCATAAATACAAAAATCCTTTTTGTTTTCCTATGTTTTATTCATTCTAGTCATGGTTTCTGAGTGATTCAAGTCACACACATGAAATCTTAATTTTTCAAGTTTTTCAAAATAGTTTGACAATACACTTCCTACGTAACTTGAACCAACATCAAATATGGTTTTTGCTCCATTAACTCAATCAATTAACTTAAAACATAATGATCATATTCAAATGCAAACACTTGAATTACGCATGCTAAACTACATGGATTTAAAACTTAATCCAAAGATGTATATTTAAAGAGGAGACTTAATAAACAATAATACCAAAATGAAAGCTTAAAAGACAAGCAACAAAATTATATAGAGGTTCTCCTTCTTAATGTAGTAGAGACATGCAACTTCAGATATTGCCTCTAGAGGGTCATAATAAGTTGTGTAGTAAATACGAGGGTTCACTTTTTCTATCTATAAATGTGTATTCTCTTTGATAGGGTTTTGGCTTCCCTTTAACGACTTCGAGGTAGGGGTCCTCAACCATATGTGGATTTCACTTTTGCAATTGAATACCATTAGCTAGACGTACGTAAAAGTCTTTAAATACTTGTGCAAATACAAGAAGGGGGTGCCAATTCTAACGTTCTTCTTTTATCTCTTCAATATCCAATGTAACTCGGCCAATTCAAAATAGGGCCAAGGTTTTCTCTCCCTTAAGAAATGTAGAAAGTGGTTTGAGGTATATGTTGATAGTTTGAAAAAATTCCAAGGTCGACAATATATGGTCATGGCCTCTCACTAATATTGTTAATGAAAGTATATGTGATACCCGCATGCCGTTTCTTCAAGGTGCACTGGCAAATTCCATAAGTTTCAGCATTAAAATAGTTTCCTTGTAGGATCAGAGACATACGTTTACTTTCTTAATGGCTTATCTTAAGAGGAAAAGAATTAGAAGAATAAGCTTAAGGATTTCTAGTAAGGATTTGGTTTTGTTTATGGCACGGGGCCCTTCGGTGCCATGTCCAAGAAGCTAAAAATGTGATACATTGTCAATTCATGGAAGAGGCTACTTGAGAAGAGATGGGTAACATCTTTTGTAAGATGATATTTTTCCTTATTTCTTTTAATCATCTTGTATAGAGGATCCCATTGATTTTCCTTTTCCTCTTATTGTAGATAAGATTGACTATTTCAAAATGATGCCCTTGGTGAAAAGAATGTCAAGAAATATACCTTCATCGTCTGATGTTGTGGTTATGCCGACTTCAAATAAGGATCCTCTTGAAGGTGGTCTTTCCAATATGATCTCTTTAGTTCTTCATCACTCGGAGTGGCTTAAGGCACAAGATTACCCTAGATATAGAGGTGATAAAACCCAATTACAAGGTGAGTGTTGGTGAATATGGTGACAAAATTGTATAGAAGATGGGTTGAATAAACTTTCTTCTTTTTAAAATAATTACAAATAAAAGTTTTTAAGGGAAGTAAAAATAATTTTGTGCGGTTGAAAGAGTTATGCTAAAGGACTCGAGGATAACAAAACAATGATGATGAAATATAAGCAAATTAGCTTTTAATCTATTAACACTACTACAAATAATGCTTTTTATGATAAAGCTTACACCATGAATAATAAAAAATCGAGGGTATAGGTACTGGGAGCGTCGTGTTTTATTTTTTTAAAATAAACAACATGTTCCCTCAAATTTTAAGAAAACCGAGAGAATATAGCTATTAGGGAGCTAACTTTGAATCCCAGTTACTACATTTTATGTTTTTTTTAATGGTTTATTTAGTATTTATCACTTGGCGCCTTTCCAGCTTTACTTTTTTCTTTGTTAATTTTTTCTTCATTTCTTATTAGTATTTACCTCGGTTACATGGTCCAATTAAGGGGTAATATATTTTGCATCAAAAATTTCAAATTATTATTTTCAAGTCCATCGGTTTTCATCAAAAACCAACGTGGTATATATTTTAAGTGAGTTCCCAGAATATGGTGCTATTGTGTTTTTTATAATTTCTATTTTTAATTAATACTTTCACGTCGACTTTTATATAAAACCGACTTGTCACATATTTTGCATGAAATACTTAGACTGCTATCAAAGATCAAACGTCATTTAATCACTCTCATTTCACAAAAAATCTTAGGTGATTGCCATCATCACTCTCATTAAAACTTTTCCAACATATATTCTTCAAAACTTTGAATATCATCTCTATTCCAACCAAAACTTGTTTGAGGTACGTTTGTTCATTTTTTTCACTGAAACGTTAGCTAGAATGTTTCTACATGTTGTTTTATTCACTAAAATAGTTTTTCTTGATCATTATTTTACTTTTTCACTGAAACGTTAGTTAGTACGTTTCTACGTGTTATTTGATTCACTAAAATAGTTTCTCTTGATCATTAGTTTACTTTTTCATTGAAATGTTAGTTAGTATGTTTCTACGTGTTAATTGATTCACTGAAATAGTTTCTCTTGATTATTTTGAGATTTATTTAGATAGTCATGGCCGATTCGACAAGCACCTCTCATACAACATCTACTGCAACCTCTATTAATACAAAACATAAAAGAAAAGAAAAAAGTGCCATAATGTATACCAAGGTAAAAAAACTCAGAAAAGTGGTGTTTACTACCCGGTTACACTTGGCTTATGGTGAAAATGATGAGGATTTTATGGGTTACATTGTGTTACAAGGTAGAATCCATGACCATTCGCTTTATATCACAACAGTTATATATCTTAACTGTTGTGATATATAGCGCGCTGCCTAGTTTATCACAGCGGTCCAACGCCCTTGATGGAAAACATCATACATAATCACACCCTATCTCAAAACGCTTGGTCGGACATGGTTTTATCCCTTTTCTAACCGTTATGATAGGCGTTTTTTTGTAGTAGTAAAAGTAAGAATTTTGATAGATAGTAGGCTCGAAGTTGATGAGGACTTGAAAGACGTCATATGGGATGATGTTAAGGTATTTTATTATTTGTTTTACAAGTATACATGATCTTTTTTTGTTCAATACTAATAACAACTGTATTGTGTAAACATATGAGGTGTTTGATGTTAGTCTAGATGATAGTATTTTAAAAAGACATTGCTTACATATGTTGGTGAGCGTTGGAGGGGCTTTAAGACACACCTCACCCATGACTATATTAAACATCCAAAATATGAAGATGACCTTGAATATAAGCCTCCCTACTTGATGTATTAGTTTATTGGTCATGATGTTTGGGAGAAATTTATAAAGCCTAGCACCACTCCTAAATTCATGGCAAAGAGCCAAAAAGGAAAGGAAAAGTAAGCTAGAAATATCTATCTGCATAGATTGTCTTGTGGAGGATATTGAAAACTTGAAAAGAAGATAATTGAAGAAAAAGAAAACAAAGAGAACTAGAGCTGGTAGATTCTATAAGCCTTGATTGCACTCCATCTCCACCATCACACCACGAGAAAAGAAGAAGGCACGTCAAAGAAAATACGGTGAGTTCACATCAGATGTTACACGCGAAGTGGCTCAAAAGATTGTAAGTAGATACTTTTTACAAAAATATTTATTTTGGCTAAATCAATTTGGTAAAGATGAAATTTCATATTTATTATGGCGTTGCCTTCAAGTTATTTTTTGGACCACCTAAATCATATAGAGAAGAAAATCGTAAGAGAGATTGAAGATATTGTTGTTGTTAAGTTGGGGGAAGAAATTGAGAAGTGGATGGAGGAGAGGAGGATGTTGGAGAGGGGGAGGGAGAAGTGCAAGGACAAGTGGGAGAGGATCTTGGAGGAAGAGAGGGAGAGGTTGTTATGAAGGTGTGGGAGAGTGTTTAGAAGGAGAAAGAAGTGCGAGAGAAGAAGGCCGAGGAGGAGCAAAAGAGGATGGTCGAAGAGGAGCTTAAGATGTCCGATAAGTGTACCCGCGATGTGCTTGAGGTATAAGTTATATGTTGTTGTTATTATTGTTTGAGTATTTTAATTTTGTATTATATTTATGTTGTTTTTATGATTCATAAATTGAATTTGATCGGTTTACTCAACCACACAAATTCAAATCAGTTAGAAATTCAAGAGATTGAGAAAGTTACGGGTGGTACAAACACGAAAGAATTTTGTTTGCTAACCAGTGCAGTCTTGAAACCACACCACCAAAACTAGATAACGTTGAGAGACTGTCAGTGATATTCGAAAGTAGTCCAGAACCATGCTTGGGTATTACATTAAGGCATGATCCAAGTCAGTTATTCGTACTTTCTAAGGATTCTATTAATGAATTTTTGAAGGGAGATGAGTAACTAGATAATTCCGTATTACAAATTTGGTGCTCGTAAGTATAGTTTTATGTTGATTTCTATTTATATTCATATATTTTTGTACTTTAACATAAAGATTTGAATCTCTCATATTCATTCATGAGTTATGTGTTGAAAGGAATATAAATAAGTATTGTTTCTTAGATCCATCGCTGCTTGGTCTTATTTACTGTTTGACAAGAAAAAATAGCTTTGTTTACATACAAGAAAAGTTGAAAGCGAACAAAGAATATTGTTTGGCCCCGCTTTACCGCAAGCAAGTATATATTAATTTGTGTTTTCATTTATAAATCAATTTTATACATATTATTAACTATTTTGAATGTTTATGCAGTGATTATTGGCAACTAATTGTTATATGTCTGAGGAAAAATGTTATAGTTGTGTTTTGCTCATTGCACTCTGTGCTGCCTGAAGTTGTGGTTAACGCTTTGAATTAGTAAGGGATATTATTATTAATGCTCAAATTTTAAATTTAGGTTTAAATAGTTTTCCTTCATGTTTAATTTTAACTGACATGTGTAGAGCGATGGAGGGACATAATGCAATCAAACGAAATATACTTGGTAAAAAGTCAAACTTTTTATACCCAAAAGTAAGTATATTACTTGTGTTTTTGACTTATATTATTTGTGTATATTAGTGATATAAATATATGATGTTATGAGATATATGCTCTGTATTGTCTCTGCAAGAATTACGAATAGATGGATGAAGCATCAGGTGTGTGTGTGTGTGTGTGTGTGTATATATATATATATATATATATATATATATATATATATATATATATATATATATTATATATATATATATATATTAAATTAATTTTGTTGTTGTTAGCTTATCATAATTTAAATTTTGTTATAATTATAGGAGTTTAACAACTGAACATCATACTCAAAAGAAGATATAGATGACATTCGATTACGTTAGGTCAGTATCTTCTTATATTGTTTTGAATATTGAAAACAATAGTTTTTCTTGATTGTTACAATCTTAATTTGTATATGTACAAAGGTTTTTGTAATTTTTATGTGCAAATACGTAAATGTGTGTATTCTGTCATGATGAGAACAATGTAAATTTGTACATTTGGTTTTGAAAATAATGACAATTTGTTATTATGTGTTTACAAGATATAAAATGATATAATATATTTCAATCATGTAACATATTTTGTAGTTTATGTGTAAAATATGATACAGGCCCGTGAAAATAAGATTTAAAACTGCATAAATTTGGTATTCTATATTTATAAGATTTATAATGATATGATACAGGCTAGTGAAAATGAGATTCAAAATAAATTATATATGACAATAAATAAGATTTAACCCCTCAATTATTACTTAAAATCGAGGTTATTACCCCGATTTTTAAATAAAATCGAGAGATATATGGCGTGCGCAACAAAATTTGAAAAATAAAAATATGTTGTTGTTAGGGATCGAACCAATGACCATTTACTTTCTAACTTTGATTTTAAAAAATCTGACGCGAAAGTGACAACTTTTCATGTTGCGTTTCGTTACCTCGCCTAGATAGCCGAGGTAAAAGTCATTTCGCAATCGAGGTGAAATGTTTTATTTATAGTATTGTATGATTCAAATTGAGTGATTTTAATATATCTAAATTAAAATTGTTGTGAATCGGATACCTTATAACAAAGTATAAACGGTTTCTTAATGATCAAGAAACACACAAGGGTTAGGGTTAATAAAGAAGACAAGGTAAAACAACAAGGAACAACAAGGATTACAAGTATACAAGAATAACAAGTATACAAGAAACACACAAGGGTTAGGGTTATTAAACTACTATTCTTTCCCTTCTCTTAGAACAAGATTACAAGTATACAAGAATAACAAAATAACCTCTCTCTCTCTTAAAATTAGGATTTTATCTTCCTATTTTTCCTTATGTCAAAATTGAGAAACTAGCATTCTATTTATAAGAAAAATAGCACACTAACCTAATGAGCTTTTTAACAATTACCCATCATAAATTAACTTAGGGTACAGGCTAACTTAAACAATTGGGCTTACACACAAGGCCCAATTCAACATGCTAACAATCCTAGAATTATTGACTAATGCATGTTAGAACAAACTTCGACTACAACACGCATTACTCGCGAATAGACTTCGACCATACTAGAGTTTGATCCTACATCTCACAAATCACACATTGGATCTAACTCTATAACATCAAGAAACTAGCTTTCTTCATGCAGCTTTATTAATTGCATACAGTGGAAAAACTTGCAACTGGGCAACATCTTGGTGATCATATCAGCAATATTATGATCTATCGAAACCTTCAGCACTTGGACTTCTCCACACTCTATTACCTCTCTGATGAAATGCAGCCTCACATCAATGTGCTTGGTTCGCTCATGATATGCTGAATTCTTCGGTAGGTGTATTGCACTTTGACTATCACATTTAATAGTGATAACTCGACCTTGAAGTTTTAGCTCCGTTGCAAAACCTTCAAGCCACAATGCTTCCTTCACAGCTTCAGTTAGGGAAATATACTTCGCTTCAGTGGTTGACAAGGCAACGACCTTCTGAAGTGTTGCTTTCTAACTGATTGTTGTCCCAAACATAGTGAACACATATCCAAAGATAGATTTTCTGGAATCCATACAACCTGCATAATCAGAGTCGACATATCCTTCGATTGCTGCTTTACTATCTTTACCCAAGGCTCCACCATAAATTAAGACTCTATTTAGAGACCCATTTATGTACCTTAAAATCAACTTCAATGCTTGCCATTGAGCCTTTCCAGGATTCGCTGTGTACCTGCTTACAAGATTTATTGTATATGCTATGTTGGGTCTAGTATAGACCACGTCATACATCAAAGAACCTACTATGTTAGCATATGGAATGCTATTCATATAAGTTTTTTCAACATCAGTGTTGTGACACTGATCTATACTCAGCTTGAATTGAGGGTTTGTTGGAGTCACAATAAGGTTTGAATTTGACATACCAAACTTTTCGAGAACCTTCCGTAGGTATGCCTCTTGAGATAAGCATAATTTTGACTACTTTCTATCTCTTCGGATGTCAATCCCAAGAATCCTGGACGGAGCTCCCAGATCCTTCATGTTGAACTCTTTATTGAGTTCATCCTACACCCTCATTACATCTTCAACATTGTTTCTTGCTATTAGAATATCATCCTCATAGAGCAACAAAATAAAAAATGAATTACCCGATCGAAATCTGAAGAAAACACAGTGGTCGAACTGACTTCTGATGAAACTTATGCGTGCCATGAACTTGTCGAATCTCCTATTCCACTGTCAAGGAGATTGTTTCAATTCATATAAGGATCTATTCAGCTTGCACACATAGTCTTCCTTCCCTTTTTCAACATACCCTTCAGGTTGCCTCATCATGATTATTTCATCTAAGTCACCATACAAGAACGCAGTCTTCACATCCATCTGTTCCAGTTCAAGGTCGAACTGGGCCACCATGGCAAGCAACATTCGAATGGATTTGTGCTTCACAACAGCAGATAGCATATCATTGAAGTCGATACCTTCTTTTCGAGTTAACCCCCTAGCAACCAATCTTGCCTTGTATCTCTTTGATGCCACTCCTTTGATTCCTTCCTTAACTTTGAAAATCCATTTACAGCTGACTAACCTGGCTCCAGCAGGTTTCTTGATCAGTTCCCAGGTGTAGTTATCATGAAGAGATTTCATCTCATCATCTATGACCTCCAGCCATTCAGTCCTTTTTCGAATCCTCATAACTTCCTTATAGTATCTAGGTTCTTCATCTAGAACCTCACTAGCAGAGATTAAGGCATAAGTTATAAGATCTGCATACCCAAGTCTCTGAGGTGGCTTGATGGCTCTCTTCGGTTTTCTCTTGCTAGCAGGTAGTTATTATCAGTCTCCTCATCTTCGACAACATCTTCTGTGTCTTCTTCAACTTCATCTGGGGTACACAATTCAGCATCAACATGTTCCACCTCAACAGGAATCTCTCCCTGTTCCAGCTCTTCGTCAGCATCACTAGTTTTCTTGAAAGCCATCTCTACTTCATTGAAAACTACATCTCGACTGGTGATACACCTCCTGTGGTATGGCCCTAGGCACCATAGCCTATAAGCTTTGAATCCTTCAGGGTATCCCATGAACATGCATTTCAGAGCTCTAGGTTCGACCTTGTCTTGCCTAATGTGAGCATAGACCATACAGCCAAATACTCTCAGTCTGTCGAGACTAGGTGGATGTCTTGACCAAAATTCTTCAGGTGTCTTCATTCCCAAGGCAGTCGAGGGACATCTATTTATCAGGTAAGCTGTTGTCGAAACAACTTTCGCCCAAAACACCTTCTTCAATCTAGCACTAACCAACATGTATCTAACCCTTTCAAGGATTGTTCGATTGAATCTCTCAACTAAGCCATTTTATTGAGGAGTACCTGC